>CM067496.1:7694770-7728492 GCA_034552555.1 Semaprochilodus insignis | reverse complement strand
AGGTTATTTACAATATGATATCTGGTCGAACTACCTGTGTTGTGACTATGAACTTGACCAGAAGAACAATGGTTTACTTATAGTATATTCTCCAATTGAAGTATATACATACGTCCCAGGTGTAATCTTATTTTTCATACTAAGTAATTCTAAGCTATTTTTGTTAACGTGAAAAGAGCTAATGATCAGAATGTACAGTATTGATATACATAGAAGTTTGTGAAGAAATCAATAAAGTTTAAGTTTGAATCTGAAATGACCCATTATTTGTCTCTATATCGACTACCATAGCAGCTACAAATAAACAGATTTAAAAGGAATTAGAAAGATTTTTTTCCGAGAGATTTTCTTCAAACAGCTATTCCAGACACTGGCACCCAACATACCTTCCAAACAAGTAAATAATAGGGTACCTAAATAAACAGTAGCATGAAATCTATGGACTTTTAAAGAGACTTTTCAAATATGTTTAGAGTGGTAGTGATAGGAACCAGGGGTCATGATGCAATGCAAATACAGCAATTTCATGTACTATCCAAAGGAACCAGCGAACCTACATGTCTTCTGAGCTTCTTCTAAAGGCATGCTGTTAATAGTGAAAAAAGTACAAAAGCATGTTTTTTTAAGCACCAGCTCTCAATCTTTTAGAATGGGGGTTGCCAGGTAAGACCAAGAGACTTTGTTAGGGTGGCACGCAGCTAGAAATGAAGGAGCAATATTGTATTTAAATTACATAAAAAGTGGTGTGTTGGTTTTTAGTCTCTAAACATAAGCAAATCTGTCCGTAATATCCACATAAATACAATATTGCAACTTGTTTTATTTTAATGCTGTGAGCTGCACTCTTAAAAGTTCTTAGGTTCTTCAGTGGTTCTACAAAGATTCTACATAGAACTTTTTGAAAATGGCTCTATATGCCACCAAAAACCATTTAAGCTTGTACATGGTTCTTTGAATGTTCATGGTTCTATATAGAGTCTATGGGCCCATATTCACCATCTGTCCACAAAAATTCTGACATTCACCATGGTTTTCTTATTTGGGATACGTTCTTAGGTAAGTACAGGAACTACACACACTCAAGAGCACAAAAGTGCGAAGAACTTAATAACACGTCATTAATCTGACATAGACTTTTTCTTAGAATCTTAGAATTTCTCAAGAACCAAATTTAAGATTGAACTTATATTGGTGAATGAGGCCCCATGTCTTAACTAAAGAACTCTTGAAGAGCCGTCTTTTTAAGAGTGTAGCTCACAGAACAGCACTGCCGAAGGGACCCAGTTCAAATTCACTCACCTGATTTTTAGCCAGTCATACTAAGATATTATTACTGTCCAAAGAAAAACAAGTATCTCCAAAATGGAAACTTTACAGGAGAGGGCAAACACCTTCTTTAATTTTAATGTAAGTCAATGGAGCCAGACCTTTTTCCAAGCAACTTTGGGCCATTTCTTTTGGTTTATTCATCATGAGATTTTCACAGAAGGTAAATGGCAGCTGCTGTGTGCATAAAAGTAAGAATCAACAAAATTGGAGATACATGTGCTTCATTGGACATTGATGATATGATATGACTAATTGCAGCATCAGATTCTTAT
This sequence comes from Semaprochilodus insignis, assembly GCA_034552555.1. Taxonomy (NCBI): domain Eukaryota; kingdom Metazoa; phylum Chordata; class Actinopteri; order Characiformes; family Prochilodontidae; genus Semaprochilodus; species Semaprochilodus insignis. The sequence goes on along the minus strand of CM067496.1, from coordinate 7,726,891 downwards.
AACTGACTGGCAACTACCACAGCTACAGGTTTTCACTATAAAGCATAACTGATACTCTGTTGATGATGGCTGGCTTACTGTCGATGGTGGAACATGGTGGGCAGACCAGAAAGGTGGCCATGTAGCTTTTAGAGGCATTGAATGACGTCTGGTTCCTATGACCACCACTGTGTACAATTCTGGTCATTTCTTAAGATTGCAGTATTTCATGTTAGACCACTCTGATGACTGTTTACATCTCAACGATGTATTTATGCAATCATTTAAAATGGGTGGAGTTCCCCTTTAATAACAGAGCAAGCGCGCCATCGCGTGGTCTCATACATGGCAAGCACGGAAGAGGGGAAAGTAGTCCGAGGCTCAATCTCAAAACGCTCCCTGCTCCCCACACTCCGTGAGACACGAAATAACGGTTCCTGCACTCAAATTGTGCAATTAATGTTACATAGGGAGTCGTGTAGTCTATAACTGGGTCCTAAATTGCTTTGTATGTACATTATTTAGGTGTAGCAGCCGATGTTTCATGACCTACAAAGTGCACTACATAGGGAGTACAAAGACAACTGTCGAAATGGCATAAGGGGGCCTCAATAATCCTTGCACATTTGTATTCTTCCCATTGCAGTCCCATTGCTTTTTCTTTATTAGCATATATACATCAGTGCAACCTTTACATTTTTTAAATTTCGCATCCTTTCTTTAGGTTGGGGTACTAAATGTGTTTCATTAAAAAGATAAATATTCTTTATCAGGTAAAACCTAATAAACTACGAGATAATAACTTAATCAAATTCTAAAATATTACCGACAACAAAAACATGTGTTCAAAACAAATGTGTGTGTATTTCGGTACGTTCAATAAGTGGCTGTTGGGGGCGTGGGATCTGTTTGTTTTGTGAGCTGTTTGTTAGCCGGACGGCTTTGAGCGGTGCACCCATTCAGAAACAACCCGCCGTGGAGAGAACATGGCAGCGCAGGTGAGAGAGCGACACCCCGCTTTAATTAAACATTTCTCCTTGTGTCCAAACTCTTCAGCTGTAAACTGGAGCTTAATATGTTTTATGTTATTACCGGCAACATTTAAAGCACAGTAGAAAAAACATAGCGCTTTCACAGAGGCTGGAACGAGCTGGTTAGCTAACTAGTTAGCTTTTCCTAGTTGCACATGTCTTTCATGCTAACTTGCTGAATGTTTCTTTACGTAAACGATTTCTGATTGTTCAGATTTACAGTATGACACATATTCATTCGTCGTCCACTCTAATAATTTAAATAGGTTGCTTAGTTTAACGCTTGGTAAAGTTACCGTTAATGACTTTACTTCGGCGCTAACCTGCTAGCCAGCTAGCCTAGTTAGCCGGTTGGCTAACCTGGAAACAAGCTTGCTGCAGAAGAGCACACTGTTTAAGGAAGTAAAGAATACACAGAATGCGCTTCCAGTTACTTTGTTGTTTGTCTTTAGTTATGTATACGGCGTTTATGTTATTGTTATGGTTCAGAGAGGATGGCTAGAAAGCTAACTTAGCTTACTCGGCTAACTTCATGTACTGTTGTGACTGAAGTGTCACTATGGCAACCTGCGCCGTTAAGGCACGCGCTTTATAAAAGGTGCTCACGTGCATTAATTTAATACAGTCTTTCTCTCTGTTTGTACAAGATGGCAGCCACGAAGGTGCCCGAGGTGCGAGACATCACCAGGATAGAGAGGATTGGTGAGTGATGGGGTAAATCATATGGGGAGGTTTTAACTACTGGTCATGTGTAGTGTAGTATAGTTACTGCTGGTACTTCTCCAGCATCAGAACTGCCTCTCACAACTAGGGAGAAATGTTTTCAAAGCTTCTTGCTTTCCTTTCAGGTGCACACTCGCACATTAGAGGCCTCGGGTTGGATGATGCCTTGGAGCCACGACAGGTAAGATATCTTTTTATCCCCATCTTCTGGAGTTGATCTCAGGATGGAAATGAGACACAGTGCATATTTCTGAGGAGTGGCTGAAGAAAGTATGTGACAGAGCTTATTGATTATTTACACAATGCTTCTGTTTGCCTGTCAGGTGTCACAGGGGATGGTGGGTCAGCTGGCATCTCGGCGGGCAGCTGGTCTGATCTTGGAGATGATTAAAGATGGGCACATTGCTGGTCGCGCAGTGCTTATTGCCGGTCAGCCTGGGACAGGCAAGACGGCCATTGCCATGGGTGCGACTTTTATTTTGTATTTATTTACTTATTTTTAATGTAGAGTTGAAACAAAGTGAATAGTCTATTTGTGATATTTGTTGTAATCATTTATGAAATGAGTTTTAGATTTCAGTAGATCGTTTGTGCAAGAAATGACTGAAACCATTATTGTTTTCTAAAAATGTATTGCTCGGTGCAGTCGCTAGGTTGAATACTGTTAGGCTGGTAGTGAATACTGGAAGACTTGGGTTTAAATTAGGGAATATTTATTAGAACGTACTAGATCGTGATTACAAACAAATGTTGTGGCAGATATGTCCTTGTGTCAGGATTTAGGTAAGTCACTTAACATGATATGACCAAATTTCTTCCTGTGCTCACTTTGTCTAGTTTCCCTCCTGCAAAGGGGACTGATTTCCAATTATTTATTCTTTTTAATTGTTTCTTTTAGTGTGTTATGTAGCAAGTAAATGGTCAGCAATGCTATAAAGCCCAAAGTACATCCCGGAGGGAGAAACTTTCTCCCACAGAAACTAATTTTCTCAGGGGCCTGAAACACCTCGTTGGAAGTCCAGCCCTTCTCTGTCTGTTCAAAAATTAAACTATGCAGATTGAAAATTAGCATAGTATGTCCCTTTTTATCCCTTCTTGCTAAACCGGTGTCTGGATGGTGTATAGAAAATGAAAAACGAAAATTTTAAAATAAAAATCTGTAATATTGGCAAAAATATTGGACGAAGCACCAATGTGATTCATTGATATGTTAAATTATAGTTGTGTTGCAAAAGTACTATTAGATAATGCTTTATAAGTACTTTGAAGTTCTTGAAATTCAGGGTTAATGCTTATTATTACTGTCCTACTATAGGACCCCTCATTGATAGTGTTTTGTTTTCCTTGGGCAGGCATTGCTCAGTCACTTGGCCCAGACACGCCTTTTACTGCTCTGGCGGGGAGTGAGATCTTCTCTCTGGAGATGAGCAAGACGGAAGCTCTTAGCCAGGCCTTCCGCAAAGCCATTGGAGTCCGAATCAAGTGAGTGGACCTATCATCAGTTCTCATGACTCATTTAAATTTTAATTTGATAAGTAGAAACAGTGTTATGTATTTGTTGCATCAGCTCTATTTTAGCAGCGTATGTTTTAGCGGAGGTTTTGTCATTTACAGGGGGCTTAACTGACCAGTTTGTATGATAAAGTATCTGTAATTTCCCTTTGGCCAAATTCAAATATTTTTTTGGATATTCATGTTAGCATTAAGGGATAGGTTCAGCATGCAATGAAAATAACATACTACACGGCCGAGTGCTTTGAAATGGATTGGACTATTACTGAGGGAGCTCCAGGCTCAGCCTTTTGGAAAAGACCATTTGTTCCACAGTTATTATAGTCAGACTGTACAATCTGTGGAAATTTAGATTTCTATGGGTATATAATCTCTCATTAGTAATCACTAGTAATTTATAGTGCTGCCTAGTCCAGCTAGTATAGGGCTTTGGAGAAATGAGGGCTGGTCATTGTTGTTTTTTATAAACAACTGTGCATGGTGTTTGTATAGAGAGGAGACGGAGATCATTGAGGGCGAAGTGGTGGAGATACAAATTGACAGACCTGCCACGGGAACGGTATGTGCCTTTTTGTACTTTCATGAATCACATGATTAATTGCGTTAGCTTGTGTTCTTAACTGTACCCACCATGATTCTCAAGACTTAAGCAGTGGTCATTACCATTGCCAGATACTATGTTACAAATACTTCTACTACAAGTAGCATTTGTTTCTAATACAAAGTTTCTGTTACAAGTAATTTGTGTAAAAAGTTGGATTTTGACATGGCCACGACTTTCAGAAAAATTCTTAGTGTTTTGTCCACCTTATATCACCTGAGTTGGCATGGTATCGACTTGTCTAAACATGTCTTCAAAGGGAAGGGATAAGGCTAAAATTGTCCGACCTTTCGATGCAGACTTTAACATGGTCAGTCTTACAAATTTTGCTTATATTTGAATAGTGACATAGAAATAGTACTGGATTTTTAATATTTCTTCTTTGTTTTACTTATCATAACTTGGTTTTAAAAAATTGTAGTATTCTTAAACTTGTTTGAATTGTTTAAACTAGAACACCACATGTGTTCTCTTAGATATTGGCACCAATAATATCATATAATCCTTGTTAGAGAAAAGAACATGTGCGGTATTATCATATTGCCAATTTAAAATAAATTCAAGTTACTATCTATAAGCCTCTTTATAGCCCAGAGAAGCAGAGACTGATGAACTCCAGAACCAATATACTTTTTTTTTTTTTTTTTTTTTTTTTTTTTAATACAGTTCATTTGTTTAATCGAAAAAAGATTATTAAAGATATTTATCACCAGGTTGGGGGAAATTAACTTCTTATCATGATAAATGTGACAGACGTATTTGCCGCTGCTGGGGAACAGCTGCATAAATTATCTCTGAGCTGTTTTAGCCCCAGAATAGTCTTCATTATGACTCAGCATGTCCAGCTGAAAGCTATTAAAGTGCAAAATAACCCATGTCCTAAAATAAACCCTGTTAGATTTGGGCTATTGATTATTCTACCTCTCACTCTTGCCTTCCTGCCCTCTGTGTGTCTGTTCTCAGGGTGCAAAAGTGGGCAAGCTGACTTTGAAAACAACAGAAATGGAGACCATTTATGACCTGGGCAGTAAAATGATTGAAAGTCTCAGTAAGGAGAAGGTCCAAGCTGGGTAAGTGAGTGCAAGTGACTCAGTAGCCACTGCACATCACACTCTCTTTGTAAAAAACACAGGACACCTCGTTCATAATGATACTCTTAATTATGTTGGGTTGTACATAATCAGTGAATGTTCTGGGTCCTCGTGTCAGGATTTAGGTAAGTCACTGAACATGATATGACCCAATTTTCTCCTGTGCTTTCTTTGTCTAGTTTCCCTCCTTAAAAGGGGACTTATTTCAATTTTTCATTCTTTTTCTTTTAGTGAGTTATGTAACTTTTTTGTGCAAATAAACAGTCAGCAATGTTATAAAGCCCAAAGTATATGCCGGAGGGAGAAACTTTCTCCCTCAAAAACCACTTTGTGATACAGCAAGCAGTATATATATGGTCAGTATTTGTTGCAGGACTAATTGAGCTTTCTGTTGTCCCTGTAGGGATGTGATCACTATTGATAAAGCGACAGGGAAAATCAGCAAGCTTGGACGCTCTTTTACCAGAGCCCGAGATTACGATGCCATGGGGTCGCAGGTAAGCAGTTTTCCTGTGTTGCGGAAATATTTCAGTCTTGTTTACATCCCAAAAACCACCGTAATGTGCTGAAACTGGGGCTGGCTCAAAAATATGTATTGGCCTTCAAATACTCATTCGTCTTTCTAAACAAGTAGGCAAAAACCTATTGATTGCATTATAGGCACTTAATCAGACAACTACAGAAAATCTGATTTTGTCAGTAATCTGTTGCACACGTTTACATGCACCTATTCAGATAATGGGAATCTGGTGTTTCTCAACCCTGGTGCTGGAGGCACCCTGCCCTTCACTTTTTAGTGCCATCCCTGTTCCCAATAAACCTAATTCATTCATCTCATTAACAAGCACTTCTAGAGTTAGAGGGAGTATGTTAAAGTAAGGCATTCACTAAAAAGGCCAGTGTCCAAAAGTCCAGGACCACACTGTTCTAGAAGATGAAGAATATTTGAATCAGGAGAATTTCCAATGGGCTGGTAGTGTTTTGGGCTGCTTACTGCAAGCCAATGAAATAACTTGCACGTTTAAGCAGAAGAACACTTGGAGAATCTGTAAATGTTACATCCAATCAAGGATTGTCAAGTCCTTATAGATGAACTGGGCAGTTGCCTAGAGCCGCACTTCAGCCAGGACGGCAAATTGTACCAAATTATTCTGTCACATACGAGGGACTTGGTCACAGAGTACAGCGTTTTCCAAGATCTCTGTGAGTGGCTAAGGAACATATCAGTATTGGCTCAGAGTGCTTCTTACCCCACCCTTGTCCCTTAGCAACGGGAACTAGGCACTCATGCGTAGTTGCTCAAAACTAACTATTCGTGTTGGGGGAACTTACAAATAAGATACCTGATATCTCAAGAGTTTGCGGAAGGAGTGAAAATTTACCCATTTCCTAAACCAGAGCCACAAGTGAAATGTAGGGTGTGGACTAGTTTTTGAGAAAATGAGAATTGTAACAGCTGCAGATGCTTCCAGACAGGTGTACTGCATTAAACAGCTCGAATGGGAAGTTTACTTGAAAAAGCCAGCTAATAACAGGTTGGGGTTAAGTAGTTATTATGTTATATATGTGCATATACTTGTATAAAACAGTAGTTTCCAAACATGTAGTGGTGGAATAAGATGTAGAGGTATATCGTATGTTATGGAAATGGTTTTAAGTTTCAGGATCTTAAGCATTCTTCTATTCTATTCTTCTAAAATAAAAAAATTAAAAAATCACGTTTGAGAGAATGTTGTAAGAACACCGTAAAATCAAGCAACCTATTTGGCCACAGGCTTTGTTTTCTCAAGATTCAAGGTTTTAGCTCAAAAGCTGAAGGAGGAATAACATTGCAAGCTTTTAATTGTGGAATAAAATAAGAAGAAAACAAAATAAAGAAAATTAAACACAAACAATGAGTCATCATATTCTTGACAAGTGGGCGAGTGTATGTGTAGCATTTTTATTTGTACTGGTCAAATTTAAAAAATTAAAGCGTGTTTTGTTTCCCTGTAAGTGAGTCACACATCTGTCCATTTAAACCTGCAACCTTTTTTCTGGACTCACTTAGCTTGGCATGGAAACTGTGAACCTGGCAACCTTGCAGATAAGTGCTGTTAGATTGTGAGGCTTACGCATTAAATCAGTGTGTATATATCAAACGTATCCTGGGTTTCCCACAGCTTCAGTAAAATAAACATTGTTAATCATGTTTAAGCAGTTTTTAGCCGTGTACATTCTTAGTCATGGTATCAAGCAATCTCATCTGCTTACAAAATTGCTCCACTGTTGCACATTTTATTAAAAGTACTGCTTTGGAGTTGATGCAGATAACTGACCCAGTTTTGGAACTGTAATCACAGAGGCTTTAAAGACTTACTTTAAAGATATGCTAAATATTGCATTTACCGCATTTTGGTAGGGGGGAGCTAGAGCTTGTATGTTTGTGGCTGTGTTTTGACTGTGGCTTGAATTATGAGGTTTTGTGTATTCTTGCTGTCCTTTTTAGACTCAGTTTGTGCAGTGTCCTGAAGGGGAGCTGCAGAAGCGAAAGGAGGTCGTCCACACAGTCTCACTCCACGAGATTGATGTCATCAACAGCCGCACGCAGGGCTTTTTGGCCCTATTCTCAGGTCTGTCTCATAGGCCTAGAACAAGCTTCAGATCAGGATACAAATGTTGTTCTTCTTTCTGTTGTTAAATATGACCTAGCTGCTAACTGATCCAGCTTGTGTTTGCATGTTGTGGTTACAGGAGACACCGGAGAGATCAAGTCGGAGGTACGTGAGCAGATCAATGCTAAAGTTTCTGAGTGGAGAGAGGAGGGCAAAGCGGAGATTATTCCTGGGGTGAGTGCATGTTTAAAACCAATTAGGTTATTAATAGGCAGGTGATATAAATACACATTGATGTTCCAACTTTTCTCAAATTTTGGCTTAATTGATTTCTGTCTGCTTCTGTTTCAAACATGGTCACTGGCAACCTGAAACTTTGTAAGGGTGGAAAAATTTTTCAGAGACATTCACTAAACAAACCTGTGGGGAAACGCGTGTGAATTTTCAAATTTCTTAAGTCATTGTTCAGGGATTTCATGGATTCAAGTAGCTTAGTTTTCAAGTAGCTTGATGTATAACAATTGTTGGATTTTGTTGTGAAAGTCTTATAAAAAGACATGGCATTTGTGATGGGACCATTAAGTGGATCACTAGATTTTTTTTTTCCTGAGCATAAGTCTTTGAAATATACTTGGGCATTATGACATACTTGGCATGTGCAAAATACCCCCCCTCTTAACATCCTGGACCCCCTGGATGTCCCAATATCCAAATAATGGGACGTCTCTGAAAACAACTTTTGATGTTACATGTTCTGTTAAGGAAAAAACCCATGTTCAAATGCTAATTCAGGGAAAGGTCATTGCATGGCTGGTCCCCCCATTAACTAGTGAGCTTCTGTTTTTTTGTGTTCTTAACTATTGATACAGCACTGGTCTGCCTCAGGGGGGCACTGTTGAAAAGTGGTTCACCCAATTGGTCTTTCATAGTCCAGCAACTGTGACTGTGAGCACGATACCTCTGGAAAATATACTGTGGCTTATTTGTAATTATGAAAACTTGCCCAGTTTCTCAAAAGAAAGCATAAATTGTTGCTAATTTTTCAAATGAGTGAGATGTAGAAGATCTCAGTTAATGTGTGGAAGAGTGCATTACCAAATTAGAAAAGAGCACTTCCAGAAGAATTTTTAAGCCGAACATTGTGTTGCCCTTAAAGCTAGCTATGGTGAGTGAGTTAACAGTCAGCCAATGTTGGAGTAGCCTCCCCAATTACCAGGGGGTACTGTGCACATGGCATGCATTTATTTACCAGACAGTTACTGCCTGAGATTATCTGCTATATATTATAGCTTTGCTTTCCTCTTTGCAGGTCCTTTTCATAGATGAAGTTCACATGCTGGATATTGAGTGTTTCTCCTTCTTAAACCGAGCCTTAGAAAGCGATCTTTCACCTGTACTCATCATGGCCACCAATCGAGGCATCACCAGGTTTGTAAGCGTGCACAAAAGTAAACAAGTATTGCCATGATGAGCTACAATTAAGGCTCTTTGTTATTCCTTCTCATGTTTGTCCCCTTTTTTTGCAGAATTCGAGGCACAAACTACCAGAGTCCTCATGGTATTCCTATAGACATGCTGGACCGACTTCTGATTATCGCCACATCTCCCTACACTGAGAAAGAAACTAGGCAGATCCTCAAGATCCGGTAAGATGATTCTCTGGAAAAAATGCGCAGACTGTAGAAAAACAGTTCAGGTTAAATTTGCGATCAGAACAGACCAACAATAAATACTGCTTGGATTTCTATAAAAGTAACTCAAGTAGATCTGCTTTTGATTATTAGGCAGCGGTAGTTGGTTTTACTTGTCGATAAAACGACAAACCCAATGCAGTATCAGGTCTTTTATCTCTAAAATAAAAGTTCTGTCATATATGGGTAGGACCCCCCATAGGACCGCCACAGACTAAGTATTTTTTGGGGGGTGGTTCATAAAAGTGTTGCTGGAGTTTAAATACTAAGTGCGTTTAAATGTACCCAATAATCAGATAACTGCAGAAAATCCAATTTCATCAGTGATCCTTTCAGTGCGTTTACATAAACTTGGGTAGTCGGATAAAAGGAAAACTCTGGGTCTGTATGAGCCAAACAATAATCAGTTGTTTTGCATTGCCAGCCAACAAACTCACAGAAGATATGATAATATAAACAATTAGATGTGCATCATTTTGCATTGAAACTCGTCATATATATTTAGCCTATATGACACATCCACACAGTTACTCTGAATGTACTTCTTGCCTATCTGCTCCAGGTGTGAGGAAGAGGATGTGGAGTTGAGTGAAGAAGCACACACAGTGCTCACACGTATTGGACAGGAGACGTCTCTCCGCTATGCCATCCAGCTCATCAGCACTGCGGGCCTGGTGTGCCGCAAACGCAGGGTAATGGACATGTAGATGCATATTTGTACTTGTTGCCCTAAAGCTTATTGAACGTTTTCTTCTGACCGCAGTAGTGTCTACTTTTGAAGAGATGTTCTGGGAATAATCTGGAAATCTTGAGCTTATTCCAGGCTAACATCTTTTAAAACAAAGCGCATGCTGTGATAGACAAAATGTGTGTCTCTGTGGAAAATGGCTTTGAGCCTAAGTTGCGGTTACTTTGAGTGGGTGTCATGCAAACAAATGGTGCAGTGTAAACACTGCAGAACACTAAAGTTGTTAAGGGCCAGTTGTGCTGGAGGGAAGCATTGTGTCTGACATGATGGGTGTTCCTCAGGGCACCGAGGTCCAGGTCGAGGACATTAAGCGCGTCTACTCTCTCTTCCTGGATGAGGCCCGTTCTTCACAGTACATGAAGGAGTACCAGGACTCTTTCCTCTTCAACGAAGCACGTAAGTTAAAACCTCGCCCTGTGCTCTTTTTTTAATGGGCCTGTTTTCTTATATACTTGTATTTTATCTCCTCCTTTTTTGTGGTTTAATGTACTAAAATAAGTCAGATTAAATTTAAAATAGCTGTTTTTGTTACTGTGCCTCTTAAGAGTGTACCAAACCCATGTGAGAACCCAAAATCGTGGATGTAGGTATACTACCAGCATGACCATTTTGGTCATGAAGAATAGATATTTAGTAAGGTCCATTCAGAGCACAGTGACTGACATTTATTTTTCATGAATATAATTAGTCATAGGTGTAAATATTTGATAGGATAGTGACAGTTAAAAATAAATAATGGGTAGTAAGAGGTAAGAGCATGTGTCTCCCTGCCAATTTTCTGACCAATCAAACACCACCAACCACTTCAACCAGTCCAGTGTAAAACTGTTGCGTGAAAGCAAGCTTTCTAGGTGTGAAAACGGCCAGAGACTCGTAGTCAAAGGAAGTCTTCTCAATTGCTGGCCCTTATAATGCCAGTAGTCTGGGCCTGAAATTCAAAGTAACAAGACTCTTTATAGAAAATGCTGTAGGCTAAATGGGTGGGCATATATTGATCTTTTTCTGAACAGGACATATTGAAAGTGTTTTTTTTTTTTTTTTAACTAATTAACTTCTTTTTAAAGAAAGGGAATGTAAATTAATATTGAAGGAATGTCACCATGACTTTCATGTTTTGTTCCTTTCCTGCAGAATCAATTCAGATGGACACGTCTTAAGAAGGAGAGGATGGATTGCCTTTTTATACTATGTTCCTGTGATCACTTAACTCTTGTGGCCTGACTGTCTCTTGCTGGCTGTGAATGCATTCCCTCAGTACTAGTTTTTTTCCATGTGTTTAGAATAGATTTGCCATTTGCTGAAACCCGTTCACATTAAAATTATTTTTGGTTGAATTTCAAATCTTTATTGTTTCTTGTTTTAGGTATTTTAATTCTTTGGGCAGGTGAATGCAACATTAGAATTACATTCTGGCTGAGGCATACTTTAGTACACCTACCATATAAGGTGTTATGTAGGTTTACAGTTACTGACTGTAGCCTGTCTATTGCTGCACAATTTCAGTCCCCCTACCCCATCCATCGGTGGACAGAGGCCACTACATAATACTACCACTGAGCGGATATTTGGATGTGGACTGTTCTCAACACAGTAGTGACATGGACATGGTAGCTGTATCTACAAAGTGAACCTTTTATGGTGGGTGTACCGATGAGTGTAGTAGGTACAAGGTAGATAGATCTAATAAGCTGACCTCTGTAGCAATATTATGATGAGTTTTATCCATTTCCTGTAGTCAAAAAACAGATCATCTTCTATATATATATATATATATTTTTTTTTTTTGCCCTCTTTATCTTGTTGAAGCTGCCAACCAGTAATGTTGGTGGTGCTTGTAATGTACTGAAGATTCCAGAGCAATGTTTGCCACCTAGTTTGGAAATCCATAAACAATGTGAAAAAAGCCGGACTGCAAAATTGTTGTAGTACTACAGATCGTTGCCAGGTGGCAGTATATCCTCACTCAGCGCTCAGAACCCAAGCTGTGCTGCAGTGTAGTCACAGATTTTGCTTCTGCAGTCCTTTGTGTCAGAATGCATGCATTATTACAAAGTATGTTGTGTCAAAGGTGTGCTGAGCAGGATATGCCTGATCGGGGTCAGGCCTTCTGTTTGGGATTAGGATTAAAGTTAATCTAATAAATCATACTTGCGTCATTGCCAAGATTTTATTTGTCTTGGAGCTATTTTTATGAACAATATGGTCCTTTTGCAGCCTCAGTATCTTTCAGTAACTTGTAAGTCATTTCAGCCCTGCTGGTTACATATCACCGAGTTCTCACTCGAGGTTACAGAGTCAGGAGCATAGGAAATATTTGTTAACATATGGGCTGCATATGTTGTGTTTTATCCAGACGGATTGTGTGCCTTGGCAAAAGCACAAACCAGAGCTAAGTATAGAAATCTCTTTCTGTGGTATAGATCGAGTCGGCACATAGGAAGCTATTCAAGTTGTTTCACCACAAAGTGGACGTGTGTGGGGATAGATGGACAGTACAGCTTTTCTCAGGGGTAATGCTGGTAAAAAGCTAGGGCCTCATGAAATCACAGTGCGAGTCGTCACTATGTCTGAGGTTACAAAGCCGACATTTCCAAGAGGCTGCTTGAGTGACCCCGGTTCTGTTTACAGGCTGCCCGCATGTTAAATAGTAACCAGTGCTAACAAAGAGCCAGACTGCTTTGAGATCCTGGAGAAAAGGCTCACACAGGTAACCCAAGTGCATTTACACTGGTTGAACCTGGATAGTGAGAGGTCTTTGAGGCTGTACAGAAACTGGAGAGTCCTCTGTCTGTATATGTGAGTGTGTGTCTGCTTCCCTTAAACCCCCCAGCTCCCCCCCACCCCGTCTCAGAGATAAGGACTGTAACTCAAACCTGGCTATTAACATGCCTGGCTAAATGGTTGAAAATGAATGGGAGTGACTGCAGAGTAACTACTGAATAATGCGACAATTATCCTCTGCAATGCTTGGACCCTGATATTTCCTCTTAGATGACACCGGGGTATTTCTAACTCAAACATGGCTGAGATTTCTCTTTGTGTATAATATTCGGAGTCGTAGTCTGGCTTGGGAGGAAGAAACCTTTCCAGCCAAGCAGATGAATCCTGACCCAGTTTTTTCCTTTCTATACTTTGAAACCAAAAGCTGCCTCTACTTAAAGAAGTCATTAATGTGGCTTTATTGGAGTGCAAATCATCTTCACATTGGCTTAAAGAGTGAAGGAAGATCAGCTTAAACTGACAGCGTCCTATTCATTCCTGTTCAAGCCTGAGATACATAGGGATGTTACACTGATGAGGGACTCGTCTGAAGCATCCTTTTTACTGCTGCCAGCCGCTTTTCTCCTTCTTTCATTTCCTCTCTTTTTCTCGGTCACTTATTTTCATACATATCCCACAGTTCCTTGTTTACCCAGCATTATGTTTGAACGATAGTTAAATCTTTAATATTCTGTAGTTAATGCACTTACAAAATATCCATCAAATAAACAAATATATTGCCACTGTCCTAAATTAATTAAATTAAATTAATTAGGCCTGTTACTCTATTCAAATTTCATAACGAATGGACCAATAGAAATGATAAAGCTTAGGGGTGGATTGATCTTGCTTTGGGCTTCTGTTGCAGCCAGAGTCAGGAGGAACATTTCACTGGTAGAGAAAAGAATTGATTCAATTAAATACCAGCAAATTCTGAAAGCAAACATCACATAATCTGTAAAAGAGAAAGCTGAAGATGAAAGGAGCATGACTTCTACAACAGGATAATGATCCTAAACACACCTCAAAATCTACAATCAAGAGGCACAAGCTGAAGGTTTTGCCATGGCCCTTACAGTCATGTGACCTACACATGCCCAAGAATCTCACGAAACTAGAAGCCTAGAAGAATGGGTGATAAAACCCTAAAGAGGAACTGAAAGACTATTAGCTGGCTGGACAAAGCATTTACAAGCAGTGTGCTGGCCAAAAGAAGTGTTACTAAGTTCTGACCATGGAGGGTGCCTACACTTTTGCTTCAGGTCTTTTTCCTTTATTGCTAATTTGAAACAATAAAATATGGAAATAAAAAAAACATAATCTTGCTTAAACATTAACGAAATGTGTCATTTATAACTTTATGCCTTATGGTAATATGGTCATCTTTTACTCGCTGAACTATTCACTGTAACATGAATTTTGACTATAACACATAAACCTTGGCATGCCACTGTTCACTGAAAGTCACAGAAGATTTGCCTTTTTTCTGGAAATCCAAGGCTTTGTTCTGACAGAACAATATACCCTCATCACCAAAAGTATAGTTGCACCCAGAAGGAAGTGTCAGATTACAGTGCTATTGGGGAAGGAAGATAAAGGTTACCAGGAACAATAAACGATGATAAAGTTAGACTGATATGGGCAATATTTATTGAGCTACACATACAGTAGTAGTGTCTCTCAGTATGGTGCTAGGTCGCCAATGTTTTCTAAGGCAACATGCCAGACGTCTTGGTGTTCTAATGGTTTTCTGTGATAATCCATCACACGCAGCTTGAATATTCTCACACAGTTCCTGCAGATTTTGTGGTGGCAGGGGGGGAAATGGAGTGACGCCAGGCCACACAACCAGTGTGGCGCACAATTCATCAATAAGACCATCCCGCTTCCTGGAGCCCTATGATGCGACCCCTATCCAACTCTTGCAACTGCTTGAATTGCTTTCGAACTCCTCTCTGAGGCACACTTCGCTTGCAAAGGATGCTACCAACACAACAGCATGAGCCACAATGGAAAGCATGTGCAACAGGACAACCTTATATAGTCAGTCAGATATAGCGATAAGGCCTGTGCTTGCCTTCGTCACATGCACGGCTGAGCATGAAACTTGAATAATTTGCATGTCTCACAATGCCAAACCTACCCACCAAGTGTCATTCCTGTCGGTTGATTCCTTCTGGGTGCAACTATTTTTTCAGTGATGAATGTATAATCTAAACAAAGTTTTTTGAAGATTCATGTGCTGATTCAAGCGAAAGCGATTTGAGGAGAGTTAATCCCTAAGGGGGCAATTAACACCAGCCATAACAAAAGCATGTTGTAATTAGATAATCATTGTTTTTTTACTAAAATAAGCAAAGAAAATCTGACAGATCAGGCAGAATTGCTAATGAGCATCTGGGAGTTAGCATCTCTTGTCTCAGGTATTAGCTTATTAGCCACACTTCCTTCAGACTACTTAGCCTTAAACAGAATATGGACAACAAGATCAAGCCAACACTCTTCTTAACAGACCCTGCTGACAGCACAGACCAGCACTGGTTCCATGCTGGTTTAGTGGCAGTCTGGTGCTGGTTTAGCTGGTCACCCAGCATTATTACAGTGCAAGAATGGAAGGGAAGACTGAATGAGAAAGATGCTGCTACCACCTTATGGCCATGATAATGGCAATAGTGAAAAGCCCAAGCTGTGCTTCAAGGACTCTGCATGGACACTACTGTCCACAAGACCCTTATGCTGTTATATCCTGTGTATGTGGTGACGGGTGTGAGGCCTACGAGGGACAATCTGCTCTACAGCATGGTCCATCTGTGTGTTGGGTCGGGTAGCAGGGTGCAGAACACACATAACCTTGGTGGTCTATGAAGTGATTTTTGTGCCTAAAGGATTTGAATTTGAATTTTGTAAATCAGAATACTTTTTTCCTTAATATGAATTGGAATATGAGGATTTGATGTTGAACTAGATCTTTCTGAACATGTGTTGCATAATTTAAATGTGTTTTTAATGTTCAATTTAATTCAATTTAATTTAAGTTTGTTTCAAAGTAATTTAAAGTGGGAAATTCAAATAAAAACATGCTGCACAACGCAATGAGGATTCTCTTCATGAGGGTCTGTGCTCATGAAGGGTAATGTGCATGCTGTTCTGAGCTGATGAGGGTTATATGCATGTTGGTCTGTGCAGATAACGGCTAATGTTCATGTTGGCCTGTGATGTTAAGGGCTAATGGTGGTGTTGGCCTGTGAAGACGAGGGGTATTGTTAATGTTGGCCTGTGATGATGAGGGGTATTGTTCATGTTGGCCTGTGATGACAAGTGGTAATGGTCATGTTGGCCTGTGAAGGTAAGGGCTAATGGTCATGTTGGCTTGTGATGGTAAGGGGTAATGGTCAAGTTGGCCTGTGAAGATAAGGGCAAATGGTCATGTTGGCCTGTAATGTTAAGGGCTAATGGTCATGTTGGCCTGTGAAGACGAGGGGTATTGTTAATGTTGGCCCATGATGATGAGGGATATTGCTCATATCGACCTGTGATGATGAGGGATATTGCTCATATCGACCTGTGATGATGAGGGATATTGCTCATATTGGCCTGTGATGACAAGTGGTAATGGTCATGTTGGCCTGTGAAGATGAGGGGTATTGTTAATGTTGGCCCGTGGTAATGAGGGGTTATGTTCATGTTGGCCTGTGCTCATGAAATGTAATGCTTATAGTGGCATGTCCTAATAAGGGTCAGTCTGTGTGTTGACCTGGGGTGATGGTCAACGTGTTTTGTGCTGATGATGGATAATGTCCACTGCCACATGATCTTTTGGCCTTTGTCATATCATTTCTTCTCTTGCTACATTTCCTCTGTGCTGTAATGGGCCAGATGGATTGTAAAATAACCTGTGTATGGGTTTGCATTCATGCAGATCTTTTGCTGAATAGCAGTTTAAATTGCAGTAGCAACTGCAGATTACTGAGTGGAAATCTCTGGTTCAGTCTTCATGATGCATTAAGTAGCTGTCATCTCCCTTCTCCTCTGAATCAAGCATCTCAATAGTGCATAAGATCACAATAATCGTGTGTCTCTCCTTGTCTCACATCTTCAGTCTGTTCCTGTTTTGACCTGACACCCTCACCTAGGTGTTAAACTGGAATTTTCTTCTTTTTCATGCGTGTCAACAGTGTCATTCAGTGCAGAGTTCTCAGCACTGATATTATGGAAAACATGCAAAACAGCAAACATTGCAGTTACCTAAAATATGTTTTAGCAAAGTTTTATTAAAAACCAAATGAAATAAACTGTGTTAATGTAATAAATACATGTGCAACCAAATGACACATTTAAATTCAAAGCAGCATATTTTTCAGTGCAGTTTTAATCCAGAGTATTAAAAAAAATATATATATGTATATATATCCTTATATTCTAATTCAAGCTGATTCTATCTTCAGTATGGTTGTTTATTATCAGAATCAGGTTTATTGGTCAAAGTATGTTGACACACACAAGGAATTTGGTTTGGCTTCAACAGTTCGTGTCTACTGTACCAGTATACACATAACTGACAGTCCATAATATTCACAATGACTCCACATATACACAATAAATACAGACATTTACAGTATACAATATACATAATATACACAGTATACAAGCAATAAACAAACCTTATATGGACAGATAATTTACAGTTTCCACATTATTTACAAACAATATACGGCAGTAGTGTTGAAGTACTGCAACAACATAGGCTTGCGGTTTCTGATGAGCCAAGGATGTGGTAAACACCTTGTACAAAGACTCAGTTGTACAAAGTTGTACAAAGATTCGAGTTTTTGTGGTTTTATAGTCTTCATAATTGTCTTGAAGACAAGTAGGCTTTAGATTTGACTTTTGTTAATTATTAACACTCAGTCGCACTTGTGTTTGCAACATTATTTATTGACTTAATTGATATTTTTGCTGTGAGCAATTTTTCATTGCAGACTTAAAATTTCAAGTTTAATGAACTTGAATGAATGAATTTGCTTCCCCTACAAGTACTGCTACTGCATAGACCTTTAATGGCTGCCCTTCATATACTGAACTCCGAGCATAGCGCAGACCTCATAGCATTTCTCCCCCACAGGCTATGAATAAACACAAGGGAGACTTCATGAAATGCAGTCAGTCAGGAGACTGGTAGTTCCTTGTAGCTAACTGCAGCTGCACAAAGCCACTGCCCCAACCACAGCAGTATCTACATTGTTTTTGATGCAGACCAGTGTGGCAGATGAGTTAGTCAGCTGCTAACAACAATATTAGCTTCTTAGCTAACTGCAGCTGCACAAAGCAGTCACTGCAAAGCACAGTTGTTATGTACACACACACACACACACACACACATATATATATATATATATATATATATATATATATATATATATTTGCTATTCTGTGATGGGTACATGATTATCTAATATAGTTATGTATTGTGTTTTTACTGTTTATGGTAGCCAGGTTAGTCAGCTTGCTTTGGCTTTGGCTTGCGCAGCTCCATACCACCCCACAGCTACCCACCCCACTGCTGCTGGTCATCTACATTTTTTGCTACAGATCATGCTGCAGCTCCGTATTCTTGTGGGTATATTGCCAGACTAAAAAAGTACCTTTGTGAAGAAAACACAGCTTGCACAGCTTAAGTTTGTTGCTAGCCAGTTGCTAAAGTGTGCTAAAAACGAATGGGAGTCTATGGAAGGACCGAGGGATGAATAAACAACACATAGAGGTGTGCAGGTCAGTATGGCTGTGGATTAAAGTTTGGGGGTCTGCCCTGAGTGAGTAAATGCAGTTTGGTGGTATGTTAAAGGAAACAGTAGGGTTTGAATGGGGGTAAATATGAATAGGACTCTATGGGAGGAAAGTGTGATTGGGAAAAAAGGCAAACAGATGAGTGCAAACAGAGAGGTCAGACCAACATTGCATTTATGCTTTTGGGTCTGCCCTGAGATGTACGGGATGTATAGGAAATGGTGTCTGTCGGTCGAGCAGAAGTACAATAGATGGGCATGCACTTTTCCATCCCATTCATTCTTAATGGTGAAAAAAATCTGGAAAAAATCGGATCAAATAACTGTATACAAGCATACCATTCCTGATCAGAGCAAACATTCCAGAGCTGGAACGGTGTCAATATCTCGATAACTGCGGGATTAGTTAACGGACAAAAAAATATGTACAGAGAAGAAGATGAAGAAAAGGGATAACAATTTTGTTCAATCACTGTATGCAATCACTATATGTTCACGCTGGTGTTGTTGCTGTTTATGGTTAGTGGGTTAGCCAGCTTGCTAACTGCACCAACATGGAGGTTTTTTTTTTATTGTTAATCTTGCAAAGTTTATTCAAATTCAAAATTTTAATCCAGCGGTAACTTCATTCTGGACTCCAGACTTGGCTTACCCTGCTCTGATTCACTCTGGCTCACAGCTATGTTTAGCTGCTCTCGGCCCACGCCGCTGCCGCCCCAGGTGTGCGCCCATAAAACACAAACAACACACACGGTGGCAGTGATAGCGAAAACATTCACACACACTCAAACATGTGCACGCACACACACATACGGACAGGTGCATAGCCACGATAGCCCCTATGGCATCATCAGCAATGTTTGCAGTTCTCTTCCCATCTCTCTGTGGGCCTTTATATTTAGTAAGGTAAAATAAACAGTTCTGCTGCATTCTCCTGCCATCCTCCAGTGCCCACATGGCAATTCATCAGCTCTAACATCCTCTGTCTTTTGAGTATAGGGTAGATGTCTCTGCCTCTGACAGATTGCCTCCAGTTTCAGACAGATCTTTACACCTGGCCGTTCATCAAACATTACAGGGTTTAGGATTATCTTCACACCCAAAGGAGGAAAGGAGAAGATGGCTGACTGACTGTGATCTGTCTTTCTTTTCACCCACTTCTCCACTCTGCAGCTGGAGTGCTGTCAATAATGTCACAGTTGCTGTTTCTGCAGTGCCATGCCAGTTACCCCTTAGAATTTGGCAGCGACAACGAAAGCACTAAGTGTAATCTCATATAGGCCTGCCGCAGTTAATACAGGATCACTTGCAATTGGTTTTAAATACGTTTGATTACAGATTATTGTAATTACAGACCCTTTTTTGACATAGTATACATGATTTAAATTGGATGTGTTTTTATCAGTTGGGTTACAGGTACTGTGGCATGCAAACATTTTGGCACCTCTGGGCAAGATATATTTGGTGGATTTTTGATGTGCAAACAAATAAATAAACACAACCTCAAACTATAAAATATATTTAAAATGAGAATATACAGGAATGTGGTCATAACGGAGTGTGTTATGGTAAAATATACTTACCTGCTTGCTGTAAGGCAAGCTAAAAGGCAGAAGCCTCTTTCCAAGCACTATTTATAGAACATTTCCTTGCTCTAGGTGTGGAAGTCAGCATGTTTTATTTCTGTAGGAGGAATATAAATATGGATAGAAGGAGAAAGGAGAGAGTAGAGCTATATGATTGAATTAGGCTGTGTATTTCTTCACTGGAGGTACTGGATGTCCCTGATGCACATAAAGTTGAGGTGAAAATCATAATGAAGTTTAGCTGCGTACTGTGACGCATTCCCGAGTGAAGCCAGGTGCTGTAAGTGTATCCAGGGATTTTTGTTATTGTTGAGGTGAAACAATATATGGTATCACTGATATTACTTTCACTGGGGCATAGTGATGCAGCAGTGAAGACATTTTAAAGCAGCGGTTCCTAACCTTTCCGCCTCAAGGCCCATCTCTATATTCTTAGGAAGCACAAGAGGCCCACAGGATAAAACTTTTGTTTGACTTCTTTGTTTTAAAATGTACTTTGTGGAGAATTTCTAATACAGCTATGTTTGGATGCCTACACGGCAATATGTGACACATAAAATTAGGGCTGAACGATTTGGCCAGAATATCTAATTGTGATTTGTCTGACCAATATTGCTACAGTGACTGCGTTGATTTCCTACAAAGTTCAGGCCCTTTTTAAGTTAAGAAGACTAGGGGACCCACTTTTTCTGGCTTGAGGCCAGTTAACACACCTGACTGGCAGTTAACTAGTGATGGCACAATGCACAACACTATTGTTATTTAATTCATATCATTCTTCTTTTCTTCTTCTTCTTAAGAGAGGGAGAGAGATTTTTCCTCTAACTAGCAGCTTTCGAGATATCAACCTTGTTCCAATTCCTGAATGTTTGGTCTGTTCAGGAATGGTGTGCTTGCATGCGGCTTATTGTTCTGACGTGTCGTTTTCAGAAAAACTGAAATTTTTCCCATTAATAATGAATGGGATGAAAAAGTGCACATCCATCTACTAATCACTGTGCATTTTCTACAGATAATGTACATTTCTAGTTATGGTTATGTTCATGCGCACAGTATATGGGTTGTTTCTGATTCTCATCTACAATTTGCTACGAAATTGCTACTAATCGCATACTTTCTATAGTGTACTATATATGCTTATGTGTGTTTTAATAAAAAAAAATACATTTTTGTTTGTAAAATTATAATCTATGAAATTGTCACTACTAAAACAGTCACTAGTTTTGGTAGAATTATGATTATTTTATTAGTGAAAAAATAGAATGTTCAGTCATGTACAATATATTAGTCTAAAATTTGCTTCACTGGGGGATACTGGAAGTCAGTTTGCAAATAATAATGAATTTTACTTTTCATATGGCGATGTCCCAGTGAAACATGCTACCAAGGAGGGTCTCTGAGGTACCTGTGCATTTTTGTTCAGTGACAGGTGAGGATAGTGGGAGATGAATCAGGATATGATTGAATAATATAGTGTTATTTATTTACACAGAAATCAGGGTGTTTTAGAGTCTGGCCATTTGAAGAAGTCTTACTGAACGCTGTTCTAGTAACTGCTTTTAACTGGTTTGTATATATAGCTGTGTAAGCAGACAGGCAACAGTGTCCACCCAGAATCAATTTGCCAGAACCTACCAAAAGGTCAGGGTTCACAGGTCAGCCCACTGCATGTTGAAGGGCACAGGTCATAAATAAGGTTTTTCAGTGAAGTAGTTTGATTAATGGATCGTTGGAAATCTTTAGAACTGTCTGAAATGTCACTCTAATTAAGATTTTGAGGTGTGGTATTTAAGCTTGGGTAAAGTAGGCTATTATCTCCTTGCTATTGGATTTGGACAACAGATTTAACATCCCTTATAAGCATAGTTCAGCAAAATATCACATTCATTCAATTTTCCACTTACCCCAGATTTAACTGATCAGCTAAGAGGTGTTTTGAGTCTTAGTTTTGCTTCTTCAGCTTAGAACAGGAGCTACAAGGATAACGTTGCTGACAAACACTAGAACTCAATAATCACCAAAAGAGTCCAGATCGTCCCTAGATGGTTTCACACTCAACCTACATCCATGTCTTTGTTAAAGCTGCATGGACTGACCAGTGTGGTCTAAAGCACAGTATGAGCTTTAAACAAGAACAAAACTTCACTATGCGCTGATATTTTTGACTACACAAGGGCTGTTTTTCTTAAAGTAGGAATGATCTCAAATCAGCTTCATCTATCTTTTAGATCCTTATCTTTTTGTTATAATAACCAGGCTATTAAATGTATGTGTTGTGTTTAAACTCTAACTTTTCTCTGTGAGCTTATGGAAGCTACAGGTGGGCTAGCTGATGACTGTCATTCTGAGTATAACGATGTGTCTGTGACATAATGCTTCGTTGCTGCCTCCCTTCAACTTGTAACCAGGCCTTCCCTAAAATGACATTTTGTCTACACCACTGTTACATTGTGTCAAATATAACCGATTATTGGTCTGACTGTGTGTTTTGTTGGTCAGCTTGCAATGTGCATCACTTTCAATTCATTATTATCCATCATTACGTGGAACACAAAAAACAGAGAACAGTCCTTTTGTAGCCTTTTCAATGCTGATGGCAATAACGGCAATGGAGACAGGTACAACAGTTACTTGGATCTACACATATTTCGCCTGTTTTTTCATAAGTTTATGAAGCCTTGCTTAAAGAACCAGCTCATACAATATACATACCATTGTTTGATATTTGTCAGTTTGGGAGAAGTTGTGCTTACTTCTCTGGCTCATAAGCTGACTGTCTACCCATCTGCTGCGCTGCATTAGCCTCCAACTGAACTTTACCTGCATCTTCACCCCTTTCTCCTTACACATTCTTTCCATCTGGGGCAGTTCTTTCGTTCTTTCCAGTGTAGGCCCCTGAGGGTATGATGGAGCTACAGTGTTAGTTTGGGGGGGGGTTGCGTGGGTAGGTGGGGGTGGAAAGTGCAATTCTGTAGAAAGAGCATTTTGTTCCCTATGTTTGCACATCCTACTGTTTGGGCCACTAAATAATAGAGACAAATAGCTTGCAGCATTTGTGACCTTAGTTACTGTAGGACCTATGGCTACATATGCACAAATCAGCTTAGCGAAACAATGGCTCGCGCCTCAAACAAATAAGAAGGTGTCATGGAAGTGTATGTGTGCGTGGGATTAGGCTGAGTACTCGTCAAGTGACGTGAAGTGCCTTCTCTTGTCACCAGTGTCTGGCCTTTGTTCAGCTCTCTTACTGACAAAAAGCATGAAAGCCTTTTGTCTGCTATCATGACTTTTACTTTCTTAAGTGAAATAAGAAGCTGCCACATCTCATATGTTGTACCTAAACCAACATTCCTTCAATCTGTTTAACCCTAACATTCAGGAAAAGGACATTTTTTAAGATATGCTAAATTAATGTCAGCATGTGGATTGAATGTAGCTCATATGATGCTAGTCATTCACTCATACATCGTCTTGGCCCTGGATAGGCCACACAGACATGCACGTCCACACACACACTCACACCTAGGGGCAATTTGGTATCTCCAGTTCACCTGACTTCTTGCTATGAGTCGATAGCGCGGCTCACTGCACCACTGTGCCACACACCCATGCTAATCACTCCACTTCAGAACGTCCCCTCTCGTCTTAATCTATCTCTCAAAATTCTTTCAGTTCTTTTGATAACACCTTAAAAGGTACCAGAATGTATGACCCAGGTCAGGCAAACTTCGCCTGTGTATTTAATGCACAAATATACTGAGATTGAGCACATTTTGTGCTTTTTGTAAACCGCATATTTCAAACTTGACGGACATGTAATCTCTGAAGGCTTTGAGTAAACTTGAAAGAACATGCCTGCGAAAACTGAATACCTCCTCGTCCACTTACAAACTTCAGACTGTGTGACCGAGAGATAAAGAGAGGTAAAAACAGACGTGGAAAACATACTGAGGTAAAGAAGTAGAGCAAGAAAGGTCCTTCTGGAAATTGCTTGCATTCCATGTTGGGTTAAACTGCAGGTCTTGTGCTGGTTTAGCTGGTCACCCAGCTTGGTCATGCTGGTCAGCATACCAGCATCAAGACACATCATATGCAGCTTTTGCTGGTAACCAGAATATAGATGTGCACTGCTACTGACCAGCATACCAGCTGGTGACCGAGCATGCTAGTTTATCTAGTGCGGGGTACAGAGAAAGAAAGACGAGAGAGAGAGAGACAGAGAGAGAGACGGTAAGAAGCTAAATGATTTGCACACAAACCTCCATACAAAAACTTTCAGCTGTAATGACCGTCCGAGCCCAACAGGCCTCCACACACAGCAGCAGTGTTCTCCTGTTCCTCTAAGAGAGGGAAGCCATTTGTCACTGAGAGGGTTTTTGGCATAGCTCTAAAATGAGGCATTTCTCCTCCGGCTGTTATTGTAGTAATAAGCTGTGTCCAGAATGAGTCCAGGACGAAAAAGCAGGAAAAGCAGAGAAAGCTGTCATAGTGAATAAAAAACGGATCCTTACTTCCAGGACCACCCTCTATGTAAATCCTGAGAAGCAATAAACGTGGTCTTACAGCAATGCAAAATGAGAAAACCTTAAAGCGATGGTTTGGCCAAAACCCAAAATGTATTTGTTTGTACAATATGGTCAAGAGAGGAAAACCTGGCAACCAAAGTTGTGGAGAAGAAGGGAAAAGGCATGCTACAATTATGAAAGCAAATTGCTTAAAGAAGACCTATCTGGTTTTCTAGCTGTCAGTACTCAGCAGCTCCTAACTGACAAATACAGCTCAAGCTCAAATAAACAAATATTGCTCACTGCCACCCTCTAAAGCTCAGAAGTGATGTGTCTTAAATGTGTTGTGTCTTAAATGTGTTGTTGTTATTGTGAAATCTTAACAGCTTCATAATCATTTTGATGCTACACTGGCTTGAAATAGGGAGAGCTTCGTCTCTGTTATTGCCACTCTGGGCCTGAAATGCCCGTTGTAGTGCTATGTAGCGATGTAACAATTATTATATGTAACAATTAATTGCAGAGTCAATTCTGGTGTAAATTCACCAAGCTGTGTGGGAATCCTGAAGGACCAGATTTCCCACCCCTGCAGTGTGCAATGCAGCATACCATATAGCCTTGCAGCTATAGTGCAAAACCAAAGACGCAAACCTCAGACATAATAAGACACATCTTGGTTGATTAACTGCTTTTGAGGTGAGGGAGAAGTGTGTAATTCTTGGCCAGAGATTGATGGGCATACAAAGGGTGTAGTGGCAGAACATATGTAGTAATTGTATGTTTCAAGTTAAATGCAGCAGATTTTGCGTAAATGCAGGTTGGAATAAAGAACGAGTACATGAAAATGTGCATAAGTACACATGTTCCTTAAACATAGCAATTCCCTTTGCCCCCTTACTGAACATGTGGTTTGCCCAATGCTTGGCCTTGTTTACTTGGTAACTACAGTGTTCCTATGTCAGGCACGAGCATGCTGCAAGCTGAGTATGCAATGAAGACTCACGAGGCACCCTTAATGGCTCGCGTGTGGAGCATTGCGCTCTAGGACATGACTTCGTCTCATAATAAATGGAGGGCTACAGTGGCAGTGAATGAATGCGGAGAATGAAGAGCTCAGTGAGCTGTGAACTTTAGCTCCCGTTGAAGCAGAAGCTCATTAGAGAGATTAGCCTGCTAGCGTGAGCTAGCACTGACCCCGTGCAGCCGGAGGGGCCAAAACAAGCCATGCAAGCAATAGTTGGAAGATTCCGCTGCATATTGCCAGTACTACTTGACAGATTTAGTAAATGTAATCTGACATGACCGTATACCTATATCTATATTATTTGGCAAATGCGTCCAAACCATATTTGAAGGTGGTTTGAAATGTGATACCAACATACAACAACGTCAAATCCAGAGTGATGGAAATGCTGGGATTTGCTACATTGTTACCGACTCCTACGTTTTTACCACAGCAGATAGGTTGGTGATGCCCAGATCCACAAAATTGTAAATAACAGTGCGGACGGTCTTCTTAAAAGAACCGATTTGGGAAACAAATTCGATTTGCCTGCAGTCTGAACATAGCTAATGCCATGTTCATGAAACTGTCTGAGATGAGATGACTTTTGCTTTGTGGCATGGTGCAATATTATGCTGGAAGCAGACAATCAATGATGGTAAATTGCGGTCATGAAAGGATGCACGTGGTCAGCAACAAGACTCAAATAGTCTGTGACGTTCAAACAAAGGTTGATCTGTATTTTAGGGGCCAAAGTGTGCCAAGAATACATCCCCCACAACATTACACTACCTCCACCAGCCTGGACTGGTGACACAAGGCAAGGTGGGTCCATGGATTCATGGTGTTGGTGATTAATTGTGATCCTACCATCTGTCCAAAATCGAGATTCATCAGACCGGGCTACATCTTTCCTGTCCAGTTTTGATGAGCCTGTGCCCACTGCAGCCCTCTGTTCATGACTTACAGAAGTGGAACCTGATGTGATCTTCTGCTGTTGTAGCTCATCTACCTCAAGGTTTGCTGTGTTACGCAGTCTGAGATGCTTTTCTGCTCACCATAACTACAACAGAGTGTTTATCTGAGATACTGTAACTTTTCTGTCAGTCCGAATCAGTCTGGCCATGCTCCCTTGACCTCTCTCACCAACTAAAACGACTTCTCACTTCATGCTTTTTCTTTACTGCACCATTCTATATAAACTCTAGAGACTGGTGTACATGAAGATCCTGGGAGATCAGCAGTTATAGAAATACTCAAGCCAGCCTGTCTGGCACCAGCAATCATGCCATGATCAAAATTGCTAGAATTCCTTGCAGTAGCAGAGCACTTTTAGGACCTAAGTCTATAACTGAAACATTAATAGCACTGTTCACTGCGCCAGATAGGCCAGGTATGATATTCCCTCTTGCATAAAAATTAGAAATGAATGAATGGCGCAGTGTATTCTTTTTTAATAACATGACCTGAATACCAATTATCAAGCTCATAAATTCTCATGAAAATTTGATTACATGGTCTTCTGGGTTCTGCTCCAACCTCCACAGTTAGGGTGTAAAACCTAATATTTTTACACCAGAAGATTGTATTATATTTCCATGTAGGTATGTGATTATCGTGTGTGGTCAGAGGTGGTCGTTTTTTTATGTTCTTCTGAATTAAACATGCTGTGGATATATTAAGACCGTCTTGTACAGTTTCATTGGGGGAACATGGTTGGATGAATTGCTATGTTTAGCTGAATGGTTAACGTTATGACTGGGCTGTAAATTAATGTCTTTTAGAGGTGGAGGGGCGAGTAGTGTGTAGGCTGTACAGGCCAAGCATGTGCTATTTTAAACTGTTAATGCACAATTAAGCTGTGGATTTCAGTGTGTGGTACTATTTTTAGCACTTTCTGTTTGAAGAGTGAGGGGGGTTCAGCAGATGGGCTGACTGCACTGAAGCATGCGTGCAGCCACTTATCTGCCTTCATTCACAAGAACCTTGTCTGCATGAGGAATGAGTATATGCCTGTATATTACGGCTGCATATCTGGGAGGTATGCCACATTGCAGAATCTTTTACTTAGATAATAAATCAACCAATAACAGGACAAATGTTAAGAGTTCAATAGGTCTGCACTAGTCCAGTAGGAGGAGCGGTGCAGTCCTACTGAGCAATACTCAAAGGAATACTTCAGCATTATACACATTCATTTCTGTCTACTATGTATGTCAGTAACCAGAACGGACAATTAATTTGATCAATTTCTCTGCAGTTAGAAAAGAACTGAAAACCTTTGACGATATTGACTCAAATCTGCCCAATAATAGAAACCGTTTGGCAGTTACTGAATTTCAGTGAATCAGTGTTTAAAGTACAAGACTAGTAAATGGGAATTCCACCAGAATGTCTGCCTAATGCCATCATTAACATTCAATCAAAGTCATTAATAGTGGTCTGACTTGAAATGATCTGTTCTAGAGGCATTGTTTACATGGTGGTGATAGTAACCAGACATCTGATGAATGTAATGCCTCTATAAGCTCCCTCGCAGGAAAATATTAAATGAAATGGTCACAAATATGCTCCCTAAGGCCTGAATGAAAAATAAAAAACAAAAGGCCTCAATGAAAAATATATATATATATTTTTTTAAATAAAAAAGATTTTTGATGAACACATGGCAACCCGATGTTCCTATTGCCACCACTGTAAAAAGATCTCTGAATCAAAAACAATGTACTGAAATATTAAACTGTATCTCTGATGAGTAAAGTTGGGTAGTGTACTGACTAATTACAGCAATAACTAATTAATACTAATAACTAACATGTATATCTCATTAACATGTATATCTGATCACTAAAACATTTTGAAGGAAAAGAGCTGATTAACAAATATGACCTGAGCCATTATGTGTGCCCACATGCTAACTGTCTATAGTGATGGAAATTTGCATCATTATAAGCAACATTTCAGCTGAATTGAATTTAACAGCTGGATGGAAAGCTGGCTAGTGTTTACTTGTGTAACAGCATTTGTAAATGGCGTGTTCATGCAGCTCTTCAGTGTGCATGTAGTCTGAATGAGGGATTTAACGGGTTTTGCACGGTGAGAAAAGAAGCAGATTTAGATTTCACACACATGAGCATGTTAGTGCTGTGTGAACCAGCAGACACTCCGGTGTTCTGTCTCTTACAGGCTTTTGGGGACGTGTGTCAGTTAGTATGTTTTTGCATAGGCGTGTGAGCTTGACACTTGGAGGTGATTCTGGAGGTGATTTCATATTTACCTTATATGTATTCATGGCAAAAGCTCATGTTCCCCCTATCAGCAGACTATTATAAGGCTCCATGTCTTCTCTGAGACAGGGCCGCACCAAAGAGCTGCACCAAAATGCTATCAATGTGATAACTAAATTATTAGAAAATGAAAAAGCTATTTGAATAACCAGTACAGGATTTAGTGCCACTTCAGATGACAGGAATTGTTTATCAATTTTCTTTCCATCACTTGTTGGAGAATATATAGAATATATATTTCAGTATTCAAGATAATGTTTGATAGAATATTATAAATAAAAATAATCAGTGGTTGCAGCCCAAAAAATATCTAAAACATTTAAAAAAATTTAGATGCTCCTATTCAGCCTACAGCTGTTACCTGGCACAATTCTGAAGAGAATTTCCTGTAGACTAGGATTTTTGCTACTGCTGGTAGACACGTATGACTGCACGCTTCCATACACCTGCACATTCAGCTACTTCCTTCACACCTTTGCCTTTGGCACGCCCAAATGCAGTTACTCCTTTTAGCCAATCATTATCATCTGCTTTGCACCTATTTTCCACACATGGAACGAGACATTCACTGAACTGTACCACCTCAAGCTATGAATCCCGTCACTCACACTCTGCAGGTATTTATAGCTTGATCATCCTTGTGCAACACCATGTGCAGGAACCTGAAATTACTACCACCTTAAACATGCAAGGTGACTGTGTTTGTGTCTGGGGAGCGTATTTTTACTAGTGTAACTTTGGTGAAGTGAGCTTCATTGAGCACCTTATACTGCAGTAGGCCTTGTCTGGTGCATGTGGATGTGGAGTGTACCCTCTCTAGAGTTCAACGGTCATCTGAAATAATTATTCCCAAATCCTGCTTCCAGGGAACACAGAGCAAACTATGAAACATGTTTGTGTGATACTAACCTTTAATGTTATATTAAACAGTCAGCAAAGCTTAAATGACAACTTAAACATAAAAATATGATAAAGCACAGCTTAAAACCGCTGATCAGACCTATCTGAGAACTGTGTGGGTGTGATTCGTGAGCAGCTTGATTGACAACTCTCTGTCCAACACACTCTGTCCAGCCTGCTCCGCCACCCATACAGAAGTAACATCGTTATGTCACGCTAACTGGATGAAAAGAATAATGGAAGAACAGGTATGCAGACGGACAGATGGATAGACGGACAAAGGAATAGACTGACGAACAGATGTGGACAGACAGTGGCACAGACAGATGAAGCAATGCGTGAATGAAGGAGCTTACAAATTGACAGTTCTAGTTAAAAGAACTGAATAGGCGAAGGCTGCAGCTACAGTCTAGCTTGCTGTCTAGCTTGGATAGCTTTAACTCACTAAGTTTCTCTGAGTCTGAAACTGTTTAGTGTGGGCGGGTCAAGAGCCAGCCTTGTGATTGGTTAGGTGGTGCTTACAGAAGCATTACCCAAGATTAGGGCTGCCAAGTTACGTGGAGAGGAGAGAAATATGGTGAAATGTATTGGTCATTTATTGGTCACTGGAATATTATTCAAATGACATACTTAGTACATGTTTACTAAAAAATAAACCTAAAATTAACCTAATTAGAAAGAGAACATTCCCTGCTACATTTAGGGGATTCATTGGATTGTAAATAACTGATATGAGTTGCTTCTGAAAAGTGGTTTAATAAAGTTTGGAGGGAAAAGTTTTGAAGTTTTGAATCCGATTTGAAAGAAACAGATAGATTAGTTGATATGTTTGAAAAAGAGGAGAAGACACCAGCCTTTGGACTGCTCTTAAAACGAGACAGTGAAACCGGACCATGCTGGGTGACCAGCTAAACAAGCACCAGTCCAGCACAATATAATCCACGTTAGATCAGTTTTTTCAGGACAGGACTGTGTATTTAACAGAACTTCTCAACTCAAGTCTTGTAGTCCACCTGCGCTGCACAGTGTTATCTGTATCGTAACTGAGTCACATAATAAGCCAATGATTAAGGTTAGACCAATAGGAGTGGAGATGGGGGGGAAGACTCACGTAGGCCCTGTTGTCTCTGTCCATCAGGGTCCCTAACGCAGTAGCATCAAAGCCGTGGCTTAGTATGCTGAACTGTAATCTGTTTGATTGATGTAACACTCTCCATATAGAGGATCAGGCTGGTGTGGAGAACCCTTTGATTTTGTGGGTGGAGCACTCCTGGTGTCATTATACTGTCTTCCCAGGACTTAACACTAATAGTAATTGTCTTTGCTCCATTAACAGACCAGGCCTGTACTCTTGCACACCCCTAAAGTGGCCTCTGTGTTCTTCATCACTGTAATTTGCATGTTGCTTATAAGAGCTTTTCTGTTTTGAGCTCCATTGCTGTGTGTAGTTTGTTGAAGATGTTTGGCAAATGGCTTTTAGTTTTGGGTATGTGTGTGCTATTAGCTTTGTGTCCTCTATTCATCAGTTTGGATGGGCTTCCTGTTAAGCTCCTTTAATTATGTGCTTTTAAAAGACACCTAGATGTAGCACACACAGTCATGCCCACCAACCGGATCCATCTATGGCCAGACGAAATACCAATGTTGACTTTTTGTAGCTGCTGTCAATTAATCATTTCTTGGTAACTGCTATGAAGCTAATATATCAGTCGCTGGTTCTCAAACCAGAGGCCCTGGCTCCTGGGGGCGACTCATTACTTATTAAGTTTTAATTTTGTCCGTTTATTAAATCTGCTTTGGCCACAGCTTAAAGACGTAGTCATTGTTTCAAAATGCTGGATTTTTTTAAACGCTATTAAAATGAAATATGTGCCATCCAATCACAATTCACAAGACCTCTAAATGAGTTACCTGTAAGGTCATGGAACAGGGCTATGTCTGTATGGGCATTCCAAAACATAACAAGCAAAATGGACATGGTTTTAATAAGACATGGTCCTCATTTGTTAAGTGAAAGTAACGACTGGGTTGGGGGGTGGGCTGTGCTAGACACAATGGAGGCCTTAGACTTAAAAGTTATGGATTTGTGAGAATACGATTCTAATGGGGAAAAAATTACTGCATTTCAAGTCAACCCTTCAATATGTTATTTAAATCTATTAGCGTTTGTCTATGTTTGACCTGTCTGTCCATCTTTGTTAACGTTTGTCAGTGTTTGACCTGTCTGTCCACCTTTGTTAACGTTTGTCTGTGTTTGACCTGTCTGTCCACCTTTGTTAACGTTTGTCAGTGTTTGACCTGTCTGTCCACCTTTGTTAACGTTTGTC
>CM067496.1:7617367-7685386 GCA_034552555.1 Semaprochilodus insignis | reverse complement strand
TCCTCCTCCTCCTCCTCCCTGGTTTGGAAAAAAGTGAAGAAGAGAAAGTCTTTTCTGTTCCGAGTCTATGAAAGTCTCCATTCGGACTCTCAGGTATTTGCAGTAGGCTCCTCCACATTAGAGCCCATTCATGCGTGTAGCTTCTCTGTCTAGACCCCAGATTAGGCTGTCCTGCCACAAACTACCGTGAATGAGTTACGCTTAGTGGCTTTCTAAATGTGACTGAGTTTATGTCTCTGATATTGTGTTGAGAGGAAGAGCGATAATAACTCAGATTCATTTGAAAGCTTTTCATAGTTACAAAGAATTTCAAAGATTCGTTTGTTGATAGAGTGAGGCAAATATGCACACTGAACGGTGAAAGTGTGTATAAACCAATAGTGCAACTCACAAGGTTCATACTAAAACATAATAAGACAGAGAAAGAGAACTATGCATGATTCTAAAACATGAAATTATAAAAGTATATTGGATTAAGTATGTTGTAATAAAATGAATATATTAAAACTCACCTGTAATATATATATATATTATGCATATTATAATATATAATATATAAATGTAGCAATTGAAAATAGTTAGCAACACTTCTGGTATAGTTTATATGATCTAAATCTAACCTGTATTACTGCTTAAATATTAATTTGACAAATTACTGTGATGATAAGGTTTATTATTAAATGAGGTCAGTGTTTGTAAGGTTTTTAAAACTGTAATTTATATTATCCAACATTTGAATCCTTCAAAAACAAATCCTTGAAAAGAACATCAAAAGGATAAAAACAATTATAAATACATATAACATAAATGTTTGTTCTGTCATTGGTTGAAGGGGTGGAGTTCAAAATCAAATGTTTCTCATTAGTCATTAGTCGACAGGTTAGGCCACACCTCTGTAGTTGGGTCCAGGTGTAACTGGAGTTCTTGTATTTACTTGCTTCTGACTATGACTTTGCGTCTTTTTGGGCCCACTTTTTGGCCCTTGATATTTTAGGTTGTTAATATCTACATTCAGATTAATGTTGTACTGTTTGTGTCTGTCAGTGAGTAATCTATAATATACTCTGTATCTTTTTTAGCTTCCTGCTGTGCAAGTTAATCAGGTGGCACTTATATATTTGGTCATATTTGGATACTGTTAGACAAATCTATGATCCAAACAATAGTTCTTACTTTACACAGCAGTCCTGTTTGCTGTAATCATTTTTTAGTATCTTGAGAAATGAGGAAACGAAAGTTGTTTTCAGCGTATATCTATTAAACATGCATACTAAAGATCAATACAATTCTAAGAGTTATAAGCACTTTTATTATAGCTTATAGACACAGGCTTCATAGCAAGTGTTACCAAAATATTTAACAGGTATTTAAATAAAAGAAATAAAGCTGTAGTGAATCAGAAAAGATCATTTCTTTTGACTTCCTTTGGTTTCATTTCATTGTGACACTGTGAACCATGCTGAACTGCTCTTAAATGCCTGGAGAGTGCTATATGTACACATTTTATAAAAAAGAAAAAGGCGGAAATAACACAAGTCTGCAATATTATGCTTTGATTAAATAAGTTTATTTTTATCATTGACATATATGTTTACATCTTATATTACTCCCAGTTGGAGCATCACAGTAACTTCCTAGATAGTAATAATAATGGTTTCTTTTATTCAACCTATTTGTTGTCATCCATCACGCTTGCTCTTAAAAATAAAATCCCCTTTTTAGTTTCTGCACATCAGAAACAGAGTTTTTTATATACAGGGCTCTTGTATGACAAGAAAGAACACATTCTCAATACACACCATCATCCTCATGACTCTTCCATTAAAACAGCCTCTCAAGAAAACAAGCTCTAAATAAGCAGGCCGCGTCGTTGATGGTGATTCGAATTTGGCGTTGAGTCTCCGGCCTGCGGTTTCAATGGCAGGATCACGGAGAGCTGTCTAAGACTAAACAAATAGCCAGCATGTCGCATGAGTGAGAAACGTGACTTAGGTACAGTCCCTTTAGCACTTACAAAAAGCCAGTGTACAACTAACGGATTGGAAACAGAAAAGGAAAACAACCCCTGAACATGGCACACCCAACTGCTTGTGCAAAATGTAAATAGCGTAAAACAAATAAAAGCAACATTTCATTGGTCTAGAAAACCTGTTGGAGGACTCGAGTGTGCTGTAAATCTGTGCCCTGTCATGTGGTGCGAGCACAGTTCTTTGAGATGATAAAACTATCCAGAATTCTTCACTGACAACGATACATGTGGATTCATTTCAAAACCCCCAGAAGATTGAATGTTCGTAATATTCAGAACATTGTTTTTTTTCCCTTTGTAACATCTTCATAACGGTAACAAATAAACAACAAATAAATACATTGCATCAAAGCTGTAGTTTACAATATATTAAAATCGCTGCATAATATAATTGTCCATCTTTATAGCATAATTATATATAAAACTAATATCTGTAAAAAGAAAGGGAAAAAAAGACATCAGTAAAAAGAATTATAATACAAAAAAAGCTTAATTATAATGAATTTGCATGTGTAAACACATTGGACAGAATCACATTCAGCTTTTCACCCGGCATGATGAAAGCTCTGAGAATTTAACTGGCAAATAAGGACGGTATCCCTCAAACCCCGCGATGAGTCACACCTTCACAATACGGATGATGTCAGAGCTTTGTTTGTTTTTGTTTTTCCCCCAGATCTCTTCCGGAACAAACAACACCTCAATCCATATGCAAGATGCCTTTTTTTTTTCAATGTGAAAAAAGGTGAAACCTCTGCTTGTCACTGAGAGGACGTCTGCACGACACAACGGCTTCAAAGGCAGATCGTTCCATTTGGTAAAAGGTCTCAAAATGTGACTGATATGCACCACAATGAAATAAGCTTAGCATCTAATCATTAGAACTGAATGTGAAAATATATAAATTATTGCCTTTATCAAAGTTCATATCTGCAAATGTTGCCAATTCCATGAAACTGCATATTTTACAAACTCAAAGTTTTGAGAAATCA
Source organism: Semaprochilodus insignis (assembly GCA_034552555.1). Classification (NCBI taxonomy): domain Eukaryota; kingdom Metazoa; phylum Chordata; class Actinopteri; order Characiformes; family Prochilodontidae; genus Semaprochilodus; species Semaprochilodus insignis. The sequence continues at coordinate 7,682,365 of CM067496.1, read as the reverse complement.
GCAATAATATATATTTTCATAAGAAAAAACAGTAAACATGGCCCACTCTAGTGAGTTTCCCCTATTTCCCCTCTTTCTCCTATAAGAGCAAAGTGCTTCAGCTAATTTCAGGGGGTTCGTTTTAGTATTCACATCTACTGTGTAGTGTTCCAAACATTAAATCCATATATTTCAACAAGATTCACCGGGGTAACAGGACAACTGCGGACTTTTCTTAGTAGTTCCCTTACAAAGTGTATGAAGAAAGCTTTGCCCAGGAGTGAACAACACCTTTCTTTTCCAGATTTGATTCTGAAGCTTCGGGTAATATAACCCGAATGTAACAACGTCCCTTAATAAAAGAGGCAGATTTGGCTTAAACCTCAGAAGGATGGATTACGTTAGCTAATTAACTAGTGACTGAGCTTGATTCTTATCACCTGTTCAGGCTGGCTCTCTTTTGCCTTTGCAGAAAGGGGATATCTACAGGTATAGAAGCCCAGTGCACAAAGATGGCCATTCTTACAGACTAGCGCTCGTATCTTCTGTTAAATAGAGAACTGTCCCTTTTTTCACATGGGTGGGCCACCTGCTGCCCTGTAAAAAATCCCTAACAGGAAAACACTACCACCAGGAAGGTGTCCAGTGGACTTAGCCCTACAGTACTTCTGTTCCTCCCTTTTCTCACTGGCATGTTAGTTGTGGTGCCTACGTCCTATTTATTCTAATGTGTAGTAATTTTTCATCATTTGTGAAAATTTGGTAGAAAGATTGGAAAAAAATGCATTTACAAAGTTGAAAAAAATGTCTAATATTTACACTCCAGTGTTTCTCTAAGTTTTTATCCAGCAACCCTTCTGAAACAATCATAGGTAAAAACCTCCGGTTTCATATTCACAATACACAATCTGACAAGTATAGCACAAAAATAATGGGATTATGTATGCTGACTGCATTGTTTAACTGGCACTGCATTAAATAAGTGCTAAGACAAAGACCTAAAAAAAGCAAAGAAGACACATGAAGCTAAATGAGCGGGAAACCAGACAATTGCCTGTGCCAGCATTATTAAAAGCAGGCTAACCATACAGCCGGTCATCTGTGAGACATTTGAGAAGTCACAGATTCCTTCATTTCCATATTTACACATCTGTGACCTATCAGTGAGCCCCATTTGGCTGTAGGTGTGGACTGGACCCGTATAGGAATGTGATGCTATGGCACTTGGTGCAGATTGACAGGCAGCGTGACAGGACAGAGCGTGTCCGTGTTCAGTAGTATGGCACTAAGTATCGACCCCCTAATCCCAAGGCTTTCAGACCCCTTTACTATACATCTTTATATGCAAGCGGCCCCCCAGCTGCTGATTGGCTGCTTTCCCTATGGTGCTCCACCTCATGGGCGGGACTTGATCATTCCTGCGAGATGTCTCCTTGGCTCAAGTTCAGGTCAGCCTTCATGTGACTGAAAGAAAAGAATGGCAGCAGTGAAGATGATGGGTGGTGTTGATGATGGTGGTATGCAGCACGGGTATACTGTGGGTCTGTTGAAGTTAATTTTTTCTCTTCCTCCTCCTCCTCTTCACCTCAGTCCTTCGGCTTGCTCCTCAGCCCACCCACTCCAGTCCTCCTCTCATTTGGTGACCTATGAGAGAACAAGAAAGAGAGAAAGAAAGAGTGAGTGAGCGAGTGAGCGAATGGCTTCCCAACAGGATGTTCCCATGTAATTATCACTTAGAAGTCACTGTGCCATCTGTCTGCTGTTGTTTGTTGGTCACGCTGACAATATACACACACACAGCCCTTCTTCCTGGCCACATACAGACACAGCATTTCTTCTGATATTATATTTTAATATGGTGTTGCAGTGGGGAATACTCAGGACCTTTAAGGTCTTAGGATGTTACCCGCCTAAGCCCTAGTGAATTATGGGAAATGCTATAAAATGCTTGGTATTTTATTTATTTAAGTAGTCAATGTTTTTGTTGGTCTTTGTTTTACTGGTACTTGTGTTCAGACCAAGGAGAGCAAACATCTCCATGACTATTAGATATGCGGTCTGCTGTGAGGAAGCTTGTCTGGCCACAGAAATATTAAAATGGCAGAAGTAAAAAAGGAAATCTAACAAATCTGTTTAAAACCTTCCCATAAAATGAACATTATTTCAGCAGATTTGCTCAATAGAGTTCAAATGCATATCCCTGAAACAGATTGCTTCTTAAAGACAGTCCTGGCTGAGGACTCCCAGTGATGTCGAGAGATTCTGTCTCTTTCTATGGATGGAGCTTTGTACAGCCATTTAATTGGATCTGGGTTTATCTGATCTCTGTCTAGGACGACACCACCAAAGGCTAATGGATCATGATGTGGCGAGACTTCAGCGATTTGCGCACCCTTCCAGCTGCCTTTTACATCGACTTTAACTATGTTCCTTTCTTTCTCTGTTACAGAAGAAATATGCCTCATTTATCTTCCACCCTGGACATGCCTTACGTTCTTGCTTCTCATTATAATGTCATCTGTAATTGTCAGTGTGGGGGATGCCGTTGGTTGCGTAATATACACTGCCTTCTTCACAGAGGGTTCTGACCTCTAAGGAACCCATTAATTTGGAACAATAACCAATTTGCATACGTAACCAAGGCAGGGCAATAGCATCGTTATATTCTATATGCTAATAACGGCCTCTAGTTGGCCAGGTTTCAGAGATGAGGTTAAAGGCTCTGTCCAGCCACTGATAGCTGATTGATTTCCCCTTAAATGGCAGAAGGGGAAGGTTGTATTGGACTTCATGGGTAGAGTCTGCACTGGTTTTATTACCGCTCTTATGATTAGCACAGCAATTTAGCCTCACAGTCAGCTTGGCTTTAAATCAGAATAGCAGTCTTCCTAATTAGAAGCCAGAAAAAGACGAATAGGAGGAGACATGTGCATTATGAATAGGACACAGCTGGCAAGTATTGCTGCAAAATATTTCCTTCCATTAAGTCTCTGGCTCAGAATTGGACGAGTTAACATTGTGATATGCTGTGCTAACTTGGCTAGGGCCCAAGAGGTCATGGGTTCAATCCCAGCTAATGGCTGCTGGCTTCAGCAAGACAGGGAACCTGAAGTTGCTCCAGAGGGAATGGTAATTTGCTAACATCAGGCAAGCGTCTGCTACTGTAAATGTACTGATCTGCTACAAATGTTGATTCTTCTTTCAGTGCTTTAATGTTTTACATTTTGAAACTTAAAAAGCAGAAAAAACAGCAAGAATGTAAGGCATTTATTACTTGAATTGGATTGGATTGAAGCCCTGTGTATAAAGGTGTCTTAATCATAAATTTCATGGATACAGATACCAACTGTAAGAAGCTAAGCCAGTAAACAACTTTAGAGGAGGGGAGAGGGTTTTGTTGTGACCATCTGTCTTTCAGAAGCTTTGGTGTCCAATCTTTAACAGGACTGTCTTTTTGGAGATTATTTAATCATTTCTGCTGGAAAGAGTTATTGTTGTTGTTAGCATGACTGCTAGCTGTCCACAAACACCTTGGGATGAGTCTGTTAAGCAGTCAGAGGCTTTGTGCTTGAATTGTCATGTAATCAGAGGCTGTTGTTTCTGACTTGTTGTGTAATCACAGGCTGTGTTCCTGACATGTCAACCAGTCAGAGGCTCTGTTCCTGACTTGTCAACCAATTAGAAGCTGTGTTCCTGATTTGTTGACTAATCACAGGCTGTGTTGCTAATTTGCCAACAGAACAACGGCCGAACAAATTAAGTCTCCTGCATATGGCATTCTCGAGATATGAAAAATGAGACCGAAAAATAACGAGCACAAACAACTCACTCCCTAGCTACTATCATATTGGCTTACAGTGCTAGCATTATAGAGTATGAGCAAGTCAATGCTAAACTTATTTCAAAGTGATCATTTTTAACCATAGCATCAAACTGCTACACTGGCAGCCACTGTTTTGATGGGACATGTGGCCTCCATGTCTTATGCATAGTTTCCTAATTTAGAGAGGTACTGCCTATGTCCACCGTTGCTGATAAATCTATGGATACCAATTATCAACCGATTATATAGGCCAAACAATGTATGAGTCAGGCCATATTTTTGAATGCATGCCATTTGGATCTCTGACCAGCTTCTGATATTATTTAAAGTACACCGGTATTAACGTCTATACAAACACAACAAGAGGTCTTGCTGTACAAAGTGCAGAAAAAAAAAAATCTTGTCCTGGCATGATAACCTGAAGTGGAGCCACAAGAACATGAAGAAGAACATAAAGAAATCCCTGCTCTTGTTATTCTTAGAGGGGTACACCCAAAAGTCCATTGTGAGTGTCTACAGAACTGGAAAGGTTGGAGTGGCCAGTTCCCCTTCTACAATATGTTTTTTTACCCTTCTTTTTTCCCCTCAATCTTTTCTTTTTCAAAGCTACGGTAATTACACGCACAGGCTCAAGCTAAGTGTGAGTGTGTGACACTGATAAGAGGAGGTGGAGGAAGGGCAGAAACATGCTGTTAAGAGTGAGGCCTACTATTCCAGTCTGAGCCCTGGGCCATGAATAACAGGAATACAACGGGGATCAAGTACACCAAAGGTTAAGAATCTGATTTTGCCAAGGTTTTCTACTGTATTCTATTGTCTTTTATTCTAATCTGACGTGTCGGCATCTGGAAGCCCAACCCTACTGCAAGCCCATGACGTCTTAAGATTAAGATCAGTAGATTTCTTGATATCAGAATCAAAATGTTGTGAGTAATTTGAGGAATCAAAGGAAACTTTGTTTGATCTCTTTTCAAGTTTTAAAAAGCAGGATGTCATCAGCATTTTTCTCATTTTTGCTCTCAAGGCCTAACAAACAAGCTTGAATCATCAAATTCTCTGCAGCTAAATGTCACTGAAATTATAGATTGTGTTAGGAAATTACTTTGAGAGCTTTTAGAGGGAGGATAACAGTGACTCAGTGAAATGCAATTTGACTTAGCCTTACCTTTACTGTAGACGGGGGCCGAGAGAGCAGATTCGTCCTTGGGAAACAAAGGAGAAAGGGAAAATATGATGAGATGTGGCGTTATCAATGTTATGAGTAGAGTTTCAAACAAATCATCACACGTCTTGGAGCACTTATATCCCGCTAGGACAGACACCACTTTGAATTGTAGAGGTCAAGTTAACTTGTGTAAAATCTAGGGGCTGTATGAGGACAACATTATGGCTCTAATGAAGAAAGAAGTGAAACTTCCAGAACCTGCACAGATAGAATAGCGTTGGTCAAAGTGACCTTCTCAAAGGTGTCGATTCTAAATTCCAGTTATTGGCCTTGGATGTTGTAATTGTACCTGTTTTCCTGAGATGGATGAGGTGTGTTTTTGTAAGGAAATTGGAGAGATGTTCTGGTAAATAATCTGGTAGGTAGTTTATTATAAATCACATTAATTAACTACCACTGATTCCAAAATCAAGGACCTGAAAATGGATTTAAACTTTTGAAGCTCTGGGTAACTCTATGAATAGCATGCAGTAGGGCCTAGTGGTTTGGGATCTTATATAAAATGCCAGATTTTACACTTGATTCCCTGATATTGTGTAAAAAATGTGCCCCAAAATATGATCTGATATTATTTTTTTTTTTACATCATTGGAAAATGACAGCCGTCCTTTACATTGTGTCAAAAAGTTTCGAATAAAATCTTGCTACTTACAAAATAACACTTTTTTCATCAGTACAGTTTTTGCCTGTTCCAATTTAACAAACCTCAGAAAATTCATTTGTGTGTAAAATGTCCTAAAGTATCGTTATAGTGCACTTTAGCCATATCGCCCACCGCTGCTCGCTACTGTCATGTTCAGCCTGAATCTGGATCTTTTGTTATTCAGAACGAAGGCTTGAAATTCACCCTTGAGGTTCGGAGAGATGTTTTTCATGCGTACAGTTCCTAAAATAACTTTGCTATATTGTTATATATCAGGTCTTTATAACATATTTGCCAGATAATGAGTTTTCTCTCCATTTCTTGTTGGGTAGCCACACTTGAGCAAGCATAGTTCATGCCAATCTGCTTGCTCCTGCCCTGCAGGCAACTAGCCTATAGTTCATCTTTGCTTATTTGCATGGAAGGCCCCTGCAGTCACTAAGCTAAGTGATGCCACGGCAGCAAAACCGACGAGACAGATGAGCTTCACAAGTGAGTGTATATGTGTGAGCACATCTGTGAGCAATGTTGTACCCTGTTCTATAAATGGCTTCCTCTCAGCCAAAAAAAAAAAAGCTAACAACCTAGAAATAACAAGTCACTCTTCGGGTCCTAGGAATAGACGGCATCACGTGAGCAAGCGAGCGCTGTTCATTCTGCTTCTTGGGCTTTTATAAATAGAGGAGGATATCTGAGGATGGTGCATTTTTGTGTTCATTCCTTTTAGAGATACTTGTGAATCGGTAGCTGGCTCCAAGCTTGAAAAAGCACAGCAAAAAAAGGCTGCTATTTTTGGTTTGGCTCTGATCCCCTATTGTTGCCGTTTTTTTGTTCCTTCTTTTTTTTAGACTCTGTTAGAAGCAGATTATGTAATACACTAGCAGGTTAGGTTTTCTTGCAATAATTTGCCTTTACTGTAGCTTCTTTAAATGTTAGTTCACTGGTGTACCCTCTGAAACAAGAATTAAAGGAAATTATGAAGTGAATGATCAATTATGAATGCCCCCGTCAGAGCGCTACAGCCGAGCTTAGGAACATTTATCTATGAGTGGCAATGCTATCCTGTATGTGATAAAGCTCTTTGGAAAGCACAAGTTCAGAGGAAGTGTCCGTCCCTCGCTCTGTATCAGGCCTGCAGCCCTATCTGTTCATGCTTTCTTGGCATAAAGGTTAATGTGGTTAATAACACAGGATGCAATAATGGCACAGCTAAGCCACACTGTGCAACAATGTGGTAATACACAAACCACAAACAATTCTATGGTGCTATAAGGATGAGGAGGTGTTTTGGCATGTATGTATTGGTATGTATTTTTCTGAGTTTAATATATTGGGAACAATGTACATAAAATGAATGAATGAATGAATGAATAAATAAATAAAGAAAATAAATAAATAAATAAAGTTTCATGATTTATTTTTACCCCAATATGTTAAATTCAGCAAATAGACAGTAATTTGCCATTAAACTGTGCATAAATGTGTTCTGCATACTTATTTTCACTTAAAAGCATCTAATTTCACCGGGGATGCATACAAGTGAAGGTCTAAGCCTTTTTCGCTGTTATCGATTTTTTATTTGTATTATTTTTTTGGTCACACGTAGCTCATTGAAAACTGAGAAACTGCTCAAAGGGTGTGTTCCAAAATTAATCTTTTTAAAACTTCTAAAAAGATTAATTAAACTTCTAGAGAGGCTATTTTAGCTGTTTTTGTCATGTTTTGTTTTATTTTAGTCCTGAAACCAACAGAAAAATATCTACCAAATATCTACCAACACAGCTCACTATGCAATTGCTAAAGTAATTGTGAAACAGCATTTTGATGAAAACTGTCCTGTAAATTGAATGAATCTATAAAAAAACGAGATAAAGACCTGAACAGTTTGAACAACAAAATAGCTTCTTATTGATATGACCTTTAACACTGAACTGTACATATTAACAGAAATTCAAAGCCTGTGACATTATTGATTGACTGAATTCCTGGTTTAGCCATTGATTAGTACTCAGTGCTACAGTTTAGACTGATTGGTTCATGAATTAGGATTCCTGGTTTAAGGCCAAGTGCCACTGAGATCCCATCGTGGGAAACTAAGGAGCTCTGGTCTTCAGGGAGCCCACATGCAGACTGCAGACGGCTGTAGACGTTCAGACTGCCACCCTGCCTAAAAATGTCTACCACCAGAGTGGAAGGAAGTCATTTCAGAACGGAAGCAAACACAGGAAGTGCACTTGATAAAACAATGCAAAGGAGAACTGGTTCTGAAATTCTGCTTTCCTTTTAAGGCACTGGGATTCTTACAGCTCCTCAGGAATATGTGTTCTTGAAATGCACCCTTTTTACTTATATATGTATGTATGTATGTATGTATGTATGTATGTATACATACACACACATCCATTAAGTGTAAAAAAGAAGGGACCTCAATGACCCTTCCAGTAAAAATTATGAATATTACAAGGTTGTTAACAGAAAGTAAAACAATTTGGAATTTTGGGAGCTGGAGGTAAATGAATACTGCTGGTTTTGGGCTAGTGACTGATAAGGATACTTAACTAGTTAGCTAAGAGACCTTGGCAACTGCAAGGTAGCAGATACTCACCCAGTATAATGGACGTTTTAGGCTATTTTCTGATATGTCCATTTGTTTATGCTTATTTACGCTTTAACTTGATGTTTGCAATGTAGAGTACTTGAAAGCTTTGATACTGAGCGATACTGCGTTTGCGTGCTTGTGTGCTGTTAGGACGTAATGTAGGATCGAACTTTGGAACTGCGAAAACATTACTATGGTACGTTTCACTGAAAAACTGGAGGTGAGTCCGCAAAAAAAGGAACTGAAGCTGTAACAAAGACAAAGGGCTGGAAACATGCAATACTAAATATACTTCAATAAATGAGTAAATGAAGAGTGGTCTCTGAATTCTGCACAGTACTGTGTAAGTATGTATGTGTGTATTTTTATATAGAGTACAGAATTCAGATTTCTAAATACGATCTAAGTAGGCAGTATAACATGGTCTGTGTGTGTGTGTGTGTGTGTGTGTGTGTGTGTGTGTGTGTGTGTGGTGAAAATAGCTTTTGTCAGCTACTGTTTAGCTGACTTACAGCTCTTTGTCTATGATTCATGCTTTTAGACAAAATCTTGCCCTGAAATTCCTGGGCCACGAACTTGTCTGACCACCCTGTTAATGTTGCATGTTGCTCTTTTGTGCTGCTCTGACATCTGCAGTGCTACTTCTGGTTTTGGATTAATATGACATCTACTATTCAGGCCTCCTTTGCTTCTTTCGTTTTTTTGTCCTCTTAGAAAGTGTGACCTCTACTATAGGTTATTATCCTGGGATACCCCAAGCACATCCTCTATATGATGCAGAATGTCTTTGTTTGAACAGAATGGATTTTAATCTCCCTCATGGATTAGATAGCTCCACCTGAGGCCAATTGGGATGAGGGCTGCCAATGTTGCCACAATCGCCATAGCAACAGACATTTTTCTAGACTCCCATCATGCGGTGAGAAATGAAAAATTATAGCACTGCGCTCAGATACGGGGGGCGGGGGGGAGTGGGGGGGGCGGTGTTTACTGAGATGGGAAAATGTGTACAAGTGTCCATTTTCATAAAAAAGGATATGTGTGTTATGCCTTTGTGTTGAGTCACGGAAAAGTCACTCACTGTTTCTCTGCCTTGTCGCGGTCGTCGAGGAAGAAAAGGGCGGTGGCGAGGAAGAACATCCCCCCAAGGACGATGACGAAGGGGCAGAGCATGAGGGCGTAGCCTAAGCTCAGGAACTGCCACAGCACTGACGTCGCGTAGCTCTTCTGCAGCGCGTCTGATATCTGCAGGAACACAGACACACATGCATTAGGAAACAATGGCATAGCATGCCGCTGGTCATTCTTGAGGCCAATGACCAAATATGGTTTTTCAAGGACTGAGCCCTGTTGGTAGCTCCTTAAGAATGTCAGTGCAATACCCATGTGTAATCCTGGCTTGAGGTAATGGACAAAAAAGTCATACACATATCGCCTGATCAATAAAAAGGCCACTTCAACATGATTAAGATATTGATTAGCGCCTGGGAAGCCTACATGGACTCCCTGTTAGAATACTCTGAGTAAACTGGATTGAAACCCTTTAGGGAATTCCCAGTTCAACACAGGAGAATATTCTATGTACCACTTATTGTTCAGTCTACACACCAAACTTATTTATTGTTTATTGGTGCGGTGCGTTACAGCAGTGGTCACCAGTATCTACTTTTCTGCAGAGTTTAGTTCCAACCTGCATCTAACATACTGCCCTACCACCTTTACCTATTAATAAGGCATCTGACCCATCCGATCAAGAACTTCTTAAGAAGTTAATTAGCTGGAGTAGGTGTGATGGACTGTGGTTAGTAACTATACTATTCATGACCAGGGTTGATGATCACTGCTATAGAGCAACCACATTTAGGGAACACAGTTTGGTTCACCTCAGGGTTCAGATGTGTTCACACTTGCTCTAACGAATCAGATTAACAGAACAATTGCACCAGGGTTCATTTTAATCCAACCAAACCTGTCAAGTGTGAATGCATGACTAGTTCCCAAAGGAACCAGATGCTTCTTTAAATACAGTTTTGCAATACTTTATATTAAAATGTACAAGTGTGAAAATTTAAGATTCAATTTAGTAAAAAAAACCCTCCAATCTAAAATCAAAACTGCCCTTTCTTACATGGCAGCTCATGTTGATTATCAAATTAACGTTATATAATGTAATCTTCCATCAACATCTTCTTCTTTGGCTGCCTCAAAAGTATTCTCTGTCATGGTAAGGAAGGAAAATGTGTCGCAATTCACTTTTTCCCCCAGACCCCAAGGATTAAGAAGAATTTGCTCCATCGCTTAGGACATCATTTCATAACAGGCATGAAGGCTAGGACGATTGATACATAAGCTTGGCTAGAAGAAGGCCTTGGCTCATGTCAGCGTTCTAACATTTTGTCAAGCACAAGAAGAAGTCTGTACTTTGACACATGGACTCAATACAATCACTGACCTCACTGAAGCCACATTATAGAAGGGCACTAAGAATCCCCTTCAATGGCCTGAAAATGGAAGGGCACTCTGCCTGCCATGATTTGCTAATGTGTTAGCATCAGCACTAATGCATGTTTCCCTTGGGATGGGAAGGATTGCTGAGTCTAAAAAGTGGGAGACTGTGCTCTTTGCTGACAAGTGAGGTATAGTGTGTGAACTTGAAAGTAAGTGTGTGTGTAAATATATGTGTGGCTGGCAAAGGTAGGCTGCCAAATCACATTAGCGTTTAGCTATTTCCACTGACAAAATGGAGGCTAGGCTGAGATTATGTGCCTAGCGCGTGTCTAATTACATTTCAGAATAATGTTTCTCCTGTGGTAGATTCCTGCTGATAGCTTATTCCCAACATGATGCTGCCACCCACTAGGCTGTTAAGAATTTTTCACACAAGCAGGTATTATAAATGGGATATTAAAAACCCCTTTAAAAAGTGAAATGAGCCATTTTCTGGTAATCATTTTTTGTAATTTGTAATTTGTGCTGTGCAAAAGTTAGACGCCATCCGTAGTAGTGAAATGTTGGTCAGCCAGAAGCAGAAAACCACAGAAAATTATACAAAACCTCACATATATATATGTATATCTATCTTAGAAGTTCATTACATTTTCTGCCTCTTATGATCCAAGTAAGACCACTGGAAGGATGGATAGAAGCATCTGGGGAGTTTTTCAAATCTGAAGCAGGAGTGGAGCTTAACGTTCTCCTGGCTGTCAAAGATGAATGCTTTATCTGATGGTTTTGGTGGTCTATCAGGTCTTGCACGGTTGTTTCTCTTAATCTCTTAATACATTTCCAACTCCTGCAAGTAGATTATCCTATATCTGATCTCCTGTCACATTTCTTAATGTTACCTGTCATTGCACCAACTGACATTTGAGAGTGAAGGTACACTAATACTGCAAGTGTCTTCAGACTGTAAAAGACCAAACAGTAGGCTCTGCTTGTTCATTGTTCCACATCTCTCTGTACTACCATGCGGTTGTTAGGGACATATCATACCAGTGTGTTTTTTTCTCCTGCATACCAGCGTGTTGTTTTTCTTTGACCTAGCTTTCTGTAATTCTGCATTTTGAGAGCAATTTGTGTGCTCTGTGCGTCACCGTTCCACTCACACCAGGCTGCTAGACCTTCGGCGTGAAATAGTCGAGTCACAGTTGACGCACATTTCTATCCGGCCACTGACAGCCCTGATATGTGCAAAGCCTGGGCCCTAGCCCTTATCTGAGGGAGAGGAGAAAAAATTTCCAGAAGCATCCCAAACCATTATTTGCTGGGTCAACAACTGAGCAGTAGCCACAGGCACAAACATATGACGCAAACCTGTACAGAGCTTCCTAAAACAGCAGCAGTGTCAGGCTAAAGTCATCTTGTGCTTTTCATATAACGCCAACACCGTGTGTACGTTTTAGTTGAGTGGAATGTAGCGGCTTGGTGGGACTGCATCCAGGCTGACCTTGGCCTTTGAACTAGCGTAGGAGGCCTCAAAATATACCTGTCAAATCAGATAAGTCAATCAGACTTTAAGGCTCCAGAGCTGTCAGGCTTAGTAGATGGCAGAGGGTGCAACAATGCATGCTCAATCTGCTCCGAAAGTTTGGTAAATCTGTATCAGTAGCCCATTATGTTATAAAGGCATTCAGTGGCTCAGATCCAGTTTTTTTGTGGGCCCCAGGGCATGAAAACAACTCAACCACTGGGATTGACTTATCAGTGTTTTTTGCTTTGTTAGTTTTGGCCAATTTAATGTTTGTTGTCATCTTTAAAAAAGCTTGTTACCGCATGGAAACAGTTCATGCTTTGGGGCTTTGATAAGAGCGTTCATGTTCTGTAGCTAATTGCTTACTGAGCTGGGACTATCAGGAGACTGCCTCATTCACGCGCGCATTTTCAAAACACTCATAGCACCCTTTGGGCTTGTTTTGGAAGCAAGCACTATGTAAGTCTAAATATGCTGCTACTGTCTCATACAACATCCCAGCAGAGCAAAGCAGGCCCAAGGCACCACTGAAGAATTTTATCTGACCCAGGGTCTGAACACTGGGATTCCTAGGATTAAACTAAGATTGAGAGATTGGGCCATACATAGAGCTTATTGTGGACAGGCCTGACTCACTTATACCTATAAACATATATTTGTGTGTGTGTGAGTGGGTTGGGGGGTAGATAATGACCGTATTATAGAACGGTATTTTAAAGGTTCGGAAGCAATGTTTTCTGGTTAATCTAGGGCCGTCACAACAAAAACAAATAACACAATCTTCTGTGCGGTAACCAAATAATCTGCTTCAGATGGGCAACTTTTCTGACAATCCAATGTTCTGAATGTGCATTTTATAGCACAGTGAGGAAGTGAAATGGCATGTCTAAGCTACTAAACAGCTACTGCAGCCACCTGCACCAGTTATAGACTTTTACTGTTAATACAGTATGTGTTAACATCAGGATTTGACAGGTGCTGGAATTTTCTACAGGCCCCTCCTCAAAGACACATAAGAAAAGGCCTGTTTACCTTTTTTGATGGCCATCTTGTGTGTCACAACCCCCATGGTTTTGACTATACTTTGAAGGGTCCATGAGACTCAGAATTAACTTGGATATATATATATTTATACCTTTGAATATTAGGCAATAATTTGACTTCTGTTCCCCTCTACGGACATTTTAAGATTAATCCAGAGTGCATCATGCAGTGCTCAGGCAGATATCTTACGATTAACTTCAAGTAGTTCTTCAAAAACTACTAAAACATAATTACACTATTATTATTATTACTATTTATTTATTATTACTATTTATTTACTATTTAATCACTTTTTGGTGTCCCCAAGAAACATGAAATATTGGATAAAACAACTGATTTTAGGTTTTCACTCACACATTGTAACATTAAAACAAACATCAGAAGTGCAGAATGTAAATCTAATGTGAACTGAATTCATTATGTAACTCTGTAATAATGTAGTATTAAATAAATAAGTGTATATGTAAACATTACCTATAGACTTATAAGGCTTTATTGGCCTACGAATGGGATCTATATAATCTATATAATGTCTGAATCTGGTTGTCGGTGTTTCACTATACTCACTTGTGTTTTTGGTACAAGAAGCCTGTATATAAATGCACGCTACCATAAAAAAAGGGAAGGAATTATAAAAGACAGCAAGCAATAGGCAGAACAATGGAGCTGACCTCAGGGCTAGTTCCCAGGTCAGCACCACGCAAAGCAGGGGTTATGAACCTGTCGAGAGCATGTACAGGAGTTGTTGTTTAACTTGGAAAAGCTTTTGACATTCCTTCATAGAATGCCAGGAACGCAGAATGGGTGTCGGTGGGGGAAGTCTGGCTCATTGCCGTGTTCTTTTTCTGTGTCGGTGGAAGTACTGGTTTACCAGTTATGCCATTCCTGTTATATTGTGAACTGGATTTGGTTGGCTGCTCCCGTAAAGGTGCCTAAGGACACGTTCGACACAGACCACCTTTTTCCTGTGATAGCCGAAAGAAAGCACAATAACACTGGGTGTAAAAGCATGGAAGGAGGGCCTATTGTCTGCCAAGTAGTGTTCAAAGAGGCCAAAGGGAACAGTTTTGTGCATTTATGTCCTTGAGTGTGCCAGTAAGTGGCATTTACAATAGATGAATCTGCATGAAGCCCTCTGGGTGGAGGCATTACTGGAAAAAGAGCTGGCACTCCAGGACAGGAGAGGGGAACTTGTGTTGAGAGAAGCCTTTTATTTACAGCACACACTGAAGCCTTTACTTCATTCAACACAACTCCACTTTAGGTCACTGACGGCCTTTGATCCAGCATAAGATGTGATATGTATCAGTGTGAACCGTCCGGGCCTTCTATGCTTTCGGAAAATAGCTTAATGATTTCCGAGAACTAAAAAAATACATAGCTGTATTTATTATTTATTAACATCATCATGCGTATTGTCTTTAAACTGGAATAGTATAGTAATAACACTAATGTCTTATTGTTCAATAAAAGGGTTAAGGTCTTAAGATGGCCAACAAAAAACTGCCAAGCCAAGTAGATAACTGGTTAGGACTTCAGTAACTTGACAGGAGGCCTTATATGCTTTACGTGTTTATCACTTTCATAATTTGGAAATGCTCTGGATTTGGATCTTTATGTCTCAAATGTATCAACATTAAGGTGATGAAGATATGATGGCAATAGTAGATTATTTGTTCACATAAAAGACACATCCTTCAACTACTTTAGAAAGAATATTCAAAGACATATCATCAGATTAATCCACTCAGGGAAGGGGTCTGAGGTACAACCCACATCACAAATTGTCCTTCTACACACTGCATGCAATTACACCCAAAATGTACATGGTATATAGTATAGTTTTAGCCTTAACAACTTGCGTTTTGCTATGACAACTTGAGGTGTGATGATTTAGACATGTAGTCTGTGCAGCTCTATCTGCGGAGGTTTAAGTTTATATAATTTTTAGCTACACTAACCTCGTAGCTCCAGCGCAAAAACGAAAGGAGCACACTTCAGACACCAAGCATGTTGCGGATAAGAAAAGGCAAATTGTGTCAATTTGAAGTGTGGTCAAACTATTCCTTTAAGCGATTGGGTTGTAGGCCACTCTTCCAATCAGGGGAAAGAGGCTATCCATTTAAGTTGCTAAGCAAAGATTAAGTATTGATTTGCAAGACTATGTGGATACGTACAAACACTCAAGAGTGGCCCTCAATACACACAGCAGTTACTCAAACCTCACTATTGCAGTGCTTTCCAATTCTAAACTTGGGGGACCCCATGCTCTGAACATTTGTATGTTTTCCCTCCTCTAAGCTTGATCATCACCTCATTAACAACCTTTCTGTGAGCCGGTTTGTGTGTGGTAGCAAAATGCAAAAAAGCATTGAGTGAAAGGTACAGAGAGAGAGAGAGAGAGAGAGAGAGAGAGAAAGCCCTGCACTAGACTGAATGAAGTCATTTACATGTGATCCATCATTCTTGTGGTGTTTCAGCACATGGAGCGGGGGTGTCCTGTGTGTGAGGGAGGCTTACCAGGCCAATTAGATACGGACTCCCGGCATCCCCTAGTAGATGTGAAGTGAAACCCTGAAAGGCTACTGCAGTGGCTCTTCTGGTTGGTATGACAACATACTGGGGGGAGAGGGAGAGAAGGAGAGGGAGAGAGAGAGAGAGAGAGAGAGAGGGGGGGGGCAGGTTAGTATATAACATAATACAACATAAAATATAATTTTGACCTTCTATAACGCAGTGCTGGTCCACCCTACTGCTGCCTGCTGTATCTGGGTGTTGACTTATGTGTTTTGGGTTTCTTGTAATATTAGACTGTCTGCATGTAAACTGTCTTTATTTCATTTGCATTGTTTATGTTAAACAACATCAGGCCTCAGGGACTACAGCTGCAAACTGGCCAGGGAATTGGTGTAATTTATGGCACTGCCCCAAATCTGTGAATATGAAAATACGTAAACTAGGGGCATCAATTCAAATTAGGGGACTCAATTATTCCTTTAAACAGAAACTAATCAAAAAAGGCCTTTCCAATAACTAGTCAATAATCAGTGTGCAAGATAATCAACTCTCTTACACCAAGAAACAGAGCGTAGTAGATTTGTACAGGTTTGTAGGCATGTAGGGTGTGTTCAGACTGCAGGCAATTCTGATTTTCTCAAATTAGTGTGTGTCCAGACATCACCAACCTATCTGCTTTGGATGATGTAGTAATGATGTAGACGTCAGTAATCATGTAGCAAATCTTAGCATTTCCATCCCTCTGGATTTGACGTTGTTTGCAACATTGTTTGCCGCATTGCGAGTGAAGCAAAAGATATCCGATTGAACATCTGGAGTGTCCAGACTGACACACATCTGTAAATCTGACTGGAATCGCATTTGAAACCACCTAATGACCAAAATCTGATTTCATGTGTTTTTTTGCTGTCTAGACTAATAACAACCAATCTGGATGCAAACTAGACATTCCAAAAGTCTGATTTGGGCTGGCAGTCTGAACCATTGTGTTGGTTTTGATGTTTTACTGAAGTCTTTTAAACCTGCTCTTCTCCGTTGTGGTTTCCCAGTGTATTCATTACATAGTAAAGAACCTGTGTATCTTTTATCAACACTAGTGCACAGAAACACTGTGGTGAATGCGCAAATGCTGCAACTCCTCCAGCCGTAAGTTTAAATGAGTTCAAATACTCAGAATGGATTGTCGGCAAGGCGCTTGGTTCGGCAGGGTTAAAGACTTCCCGGTAGTCTGTGTACAATAAAGTCTTGTGTAATTTTTGGTTTGTTATCATTCAGTTAAGTTAAACTTTATTGTTTGGCCTTCTTTAGGTAGCTTACTCAATTACAATATAATGATAACACAATTCATAATGACAGCTTTAAAATAAATAAATGGAAGCAGTGGAATAATTCCACAAATCCTTTCACAACAGAAATACAAAAATTCTAGGAGTGCTGGATTACGCAGAAGTCATTCACCTAATTGCCATTAACTTCCAGAACTGTCAGCTTGAGTTAAACTGACTGGAGGTGAGTAGCTGAGTGCAGTCTGACACTGCAGTGGTAGTGTGTATCTGAAACAGTGCACTCTCTAACCTCTTACCACACACACACACACACACACACACACACACACACACACACACACACACACACACNCACACACACACACACACACACACACACACACACACACACACACACACACTTTCTCTCAGTCTGCTGTGTGTGTCCGTCGGGTAGGATGGGAGGTCAGCCAGTTCCTGCATTTTGCGAGAGTCCTATTTAATTTAGGTCAGTCAACTTTATGCTTTGTCTCATTTTTTTCTCTTTCTCTAGTCCTGTCTTTCTCTCTCGTTCTCCCTCCCTCCCTCCGTTTGTCCCTCTCTTTCTCTAAGCCAGAGCCTTTCTTTCTCTCCTTCTCCCTTCCTATATCTTTTTTCAACTCTCCATCTCCCTCTCTTTCTCTTCTCATCACTTTGGCTCTCCTCTCACCCCTTTTATCTCTCTCTCTCTCTACACCTGTCTGCCTTCTCTTTTGCTCATTCTCTCATTCTCTCCCTCTTTCAGGCCTTCTGTCTCTCAGGTTCCCTGTCTCTTTCACTCCTTCTTCCTCCCTTTCCTTCTCCCTGGTTCTATTTCTCTCTTTCTTCCTCTTTTCCTTTTTCCTTCTCTTTCTTTTCTTTTTCCCTTTCTTTCATTCTCCCCTCTTTTATTCTCTCTCTGATTCTGTAGTTCTGTTTCCCTCTCCTCCCCTCCCATCTTTCTCTCTCTCTCTCTCTCTCTCTCTCTCTCTCTCTCCCTCCATTTAATTTTCAATGAAACGGAATTCAATGTAATTAAATTTAATGCAATTCAGTTAGCTTGATCAGAATCACCATATTTAGTTGCTAAAACATTTCATTTCTTCCTCCCTCTGTCTGTTTCTCCCTCCAATGCCCATTCCTTACTCCTCACCCAGACACAAAAACATGGCTCTCCTGAAACTGTTATTCCGTTTTATTTCCCGCGAGTGGTGTTCACATTAAGCGCAATCAGAGGCAGCAATTACGGCCTGAGCTCCACCCAGCCTACAGCAGCCGTGCTCACATCCACCCTCATGCTAGCTACAGCTACAAATAAGAAAGTAGCCTGAACATACAACCAGCCTTCTTTCTGTGAGAGTTAGTTCTCGTTTAGGCTGGCAGATAAAAACAGGCTTCTCCATACATACCATTAAAATGTCCGCTGTTATGGCCCAGTTCAGGAACAGCAGCGTTTCTCCTATGAAGATGCAGACCTGATTGAAGAGAGAGAGAGAGGGAGAGAGAGAGAGAATATGTGAAGTTCATCAGCTTTGCAGTAAAACACCACTGAATCTTTCATCCTAGAATGTATTGCTGTCAGCTCATTGCAGGTCAAAGATGAAGCTTCGCTCAAATCAAAGAACAACCCACAGAACTGTTTTCGGAACATGAAAACATGCTATTATGTTGTGGTCGCATTATTTTGGAACGTAATACTCAATGTCGGTGTGACTGAGAATACTTCTTTTTTGCTCCAGACCATAAAAACAGAGGCAGAAATCTCCTTGAACGAAGCTTTGAATGAGAGACTGTGAACAATTTTCTCAGTTTAATGACTTTCTTTTCAGTCTGCAGAGAAAATGAAACAAATTCCCTTCAGCAAGTAACAGCCCTTCAGCTCTGTCTGGGTGCTGGGACCTTCATTGCTTAACGGTGAATTAACATGCAAGTATTGAATTTCGTAAGTGATCGCTATGTGAGTCTCTGAGCTGCAGACACAGCTGGCAGCAGCTGGCAGGCCTTGTGTGTTGTGTGTCTTTAGGGTAGGCCAGATGAGTGGTCTAGCAGAAACTCCCTGAAACCAACACTTCTTTTGTCTCTTTATCATTTTGGCCTGTAGACTGCAACACAGCACCAAAAATCCCATTCAAACTGGAATAATAGCTCAATTTCTCATTTTCTAAATTACAGTCGTATGCAAAAGCGTGCTCAATTTGCATGGTTTTTGTTGACGTCTGAACATTTTAATACAGAATTATTGTTTATTTGCTGAATGTATTGAAAAAAAACAATAAAGTAGAAAACATGGCCTGTGCAAATGTTAGGCCACACTTTATACTCTTTATATTCTTTTCTTTCCCCCAAAAAACAACTTAAAATGTGGAATAAAGTGTGTGTAGTGCACACAAACATGCCAACTTCAGTACATGCCATGGCTTATTTATTTATTCATTCATTCATTTATTTATTTATTTAAATTGTTAAATTCAGCAAATAAACAGGTGTGTACAAGAGGACATGTAGAACCGTAATTAGACCAGTGGCGTTTGCACACGACCATATGTAAAGCCTGTCTTTAAGGTGAATGTCTTTCTGCACGCCTGAGTGGAATGTGAGTGAGTGCATGTAAGAGAGTGTATGATAGTTAAAAGTTCAGACAGCGTGACTGACGCACTGGGAGAGTAATCCTCCTGGACTGTGGCTAGAGCCTGAAGTCTGATCAGTGGCTCCACACACAAGATGGCAGCTGTCTCTGCTGGAACTCTCTCTCTTTTTCTTTCTTACTTCGCTCCCTGCCTCTCTCTCTCTCTCTCTCTGTCACATTCTCAGACTCTACATCCGTCGCCATCACACTTCCTCTGCTACTTGAAGTTTTACATTCTCTGTCTGCTATTTGTCATGCACAATATGGACGCAGCTACAGCAAGGACAGAAAATTCCAGAGGTCGCTTCCAGCTTTTTTAGTGAGGAATCTACATTATACACTACACATTAAGATTCCCTCTTACCCCAAATATCAGCCAAGACATGCTTGGTGTCCAAAATGTTTGCTATGCTGATGCTCTAAGACTAATGTGTCTACCTAATGAAAGCTTACACCTGTTTAAATCATCACACGCTTGCTTCAAGATGTTAACTTATCTCAAACATAACTGCTAGCCATAAAAATGCAGACTTTAAGATGCCAGCTGTTACTATACTTAGCTACTCAATTTACTTTTATTCTTTTTACTAGTATTACTCGGTCTAAACCATTTGGGGAAAATGTGTTTCTAACTATTCCATATTACAATTTAAATTCAATTATTTTCTATTAAGCTTCACTCATAAGGCTTGAACACTGAAAGTACTTTGCCAGACTGTCCAATCATGAACTCTCCAATCCTGCTAAGATAACTGTGGAGAAAGTAGCGAATAATTAAAATAGCAGCTGTTGTGATTTCAAAACTTCTGAAAGATAGAATTTTGAATATATTATTTTGAAAATAATGACTTGCTCAAATAACTCATTGTACTTTATAGCAATTTTGACTTCTTATCTCAAGATTTTTAGTTAGGGAAAAAAAAATTTAATCTTACTATAATAAGCTATTATTTTTTGAAGGGCCCAAGTACATATTATTGTGAGATACTACACTTATAATACGAATATAAATTAAATAATGAAATCATTATTTGGACATAGCAAGCTATAAGTTTGAGAAAATAACTTTTGACATAAAAAGTTACAAATTAAAGTTTTTTGAGGAAGATCAAACATCAGCCTGGCAGGAATGGACTTATATAGGTAATAGTCATACAGTCTCTGGACACGGTTTGAGGCAAGTCTGTATGAATTAGGAAAGCTGTGTACATTTATGATGTTCATAATTAAATAAAAAATTTTGGACACCAAACATTTTGAAGCACAACTTGGCAAATTGACAAAATGACAAAAGTCTGTGTACATTTGTGTTTTTTTTTTTTTTTTTTTTGGTATATGATGATGTGACCATGAACTCAAAGTCTTAACATGATGATAAAGGACTCTTTGTGAGAAAACTAACACCAGGATGTCTTAGTAATCTCCCTTACTGTATGTGCAGGGTGCTGTAAACTGCACGTGAACCATTTCTCAAGACCTGACCTGACCATTAAACATTGCTAAAAATATGTCCAATATCAAGCCTTTTAATCACAGGCATTTTTTTCGTATGAGAACTCCGGATCTGTTGGAGTTTTTAATTTCTCCGAGTGTTGACAGTCCTGTTCCGACTTTATTTTCTCTCTCGGCTGGCAGAACGCAACCAGTGGTAAGTTTGTTTTCTTATACGACTCAAGTTTTCCCCTTTTGTCGGAGTGGTCAGTCCAAAAAAATGCCACGGTCCATTGTTTTCCCCCGCTGCCTGGTGAAACTGCACCCATTTCCTGGTTAGCGTGTTCATTAAACAAGCAAACAGCGGCGTACATTCCACAAGGCTTCCCTTCAATGCATTCAGGGTTCTGAACCACCAGTGCATTTAAACGGTTTGAAATGATGTAGTACATGTTACTCTTCCTTCAGTGTACTTAACAGTGGATCCAGAGGTCATTATAGGACTGAGTCTCCTCAGTTTAACATATGGGCATTATTGCATCAGTGGAGCTGAAAGTTAAGCTATATCTTGACCTGGTGTACAGTATGTTCGCTATATAGAGATAATTTTGCAACGGATGAGCTAATGTATACTTTGGAGGCTAAAAAAATGTCATTTGAAGACATTCTGTGTCTGTTTGCTTTTATTCTTTTAAAAAGTGTTAGTTGCTATACTGGATGTTGTTGCTTGTTTGCCTTTTAAATATTTAGGGACTGTGTAAAAATTAATACAAATATGGGAGGAAACAATAAATACAACTTGGGAGTCATGGACTCATCTCCAGTACTTCACTCGTACTATACTCTTATAACTAAAAGATAGTGAAGGAAGGAAGCAAAAAGCCTCATAAACCTTTAGTTTAAGGTTGTTTAGGGCAAATGGGGATAGCCAATCAATAATAGAAGGCCTTACGCGCTTAGCCAAGGAACAACTATGTTTTGAGTGGGCATAGGACTTAGTGTAAAGTGCTTCACTGGTCAATGTTTGATGAGAAGAACCCACGGTAAGGCAAATGAGATCCATTGCATCTTTACTAACCAACAAAGCTACTGCAACTGGTTGTTGTTGTATTTATAGAAGAGTGTAGCATTTGTCCTGGATGTAACACATCCAGTTCAGCTTCAGAGAAGTTGGTAATGAGCTGAAGACTTGAAACCGGGAACACACTAAAGTAAATATGGTGTTATAGGGACACCCCTGGTTACAGGAACAGTGTGTCAAAAAAAACAAATATATATACCATATGCCAAATGTAGTAAAATTGGCCAAGATGTATTTGGTCTTTAGTTTTGCCCTGGAGCTATGAGGCTAAAGTAGAATGAACATGCATGCCTAAGTCATTACACATTTGCCAGTAGTCGTTAGGCCCCTCTTTACAGCTGGTTGCTTCACGTGACTCGTATCTGGAATGGAATTTAATAAGATATTAACCACCTGCATTCACACTTGGTTATCAAATGTATGTCCATTTGGTTGGATTAAATTCAAATTAATGAATGGTGTGAAATATGCAAATTAGCCTCTTGTATTAGTCATCGCAGATATGAGCTATGTGATTTCAATTTATTGTATCATAGTGAGACATTAAACAACAATGAGGCGAGGTAAAGATTAACCAATCTGGTGCTACTTTTTAACTAGCTTGGGCTGGTGAATCGACCTCGGAAGATAAATTCATGTCAGGAGCTGAACCGAAGGAGAAGTGATGGACTGTGGTAGGTCACTAGTGGGCTTGTTTCCACCACAAGCAGATCAGTAGAGGGAGGCATGTCAGAACGTTGGGTTTTTTTTTATCAAATGTGCTGCTGCTTTTACACTTTTATATCATCAGGCTAAAGACCACCTGAAATGGCTTGAACGACCAGACTTCAATCTTGTTTTAATGCATCTTGGGTGAATTCTACTGTGGATAATCTCTACCTAGATATAATCCTGATCCTCCAGATCCAAAGGAACCAGGTATAAGCACACTTGATTATGTGGTTTCCGTTTGATACACTGTTATCCTTATAAAAGTACAGTGTATATGTAGATTAGAATGTTCAGCTGTGCTGTATACTAATATTTTGCAGGGGGTTTGAAAATGTAGAACACATTAGGATATGTACCTGTAGACACTTTTAAGTCCTGAACCAAATAGCACTACTACTGGGACACCTGATAAAAACTCATTAACCTACTTTGCTGTTCAGAGATCAGCTCTCTGAATATAAATACATTTTAATGTTACTACACTACAAACACCAACCTGACCAGCCTAACAGTCTCCTGTTAACTCCACTCTAATCCCCATGACTGAAGTACTTACATATGCTCCTATGATGCTCTTCTTGGCCACAACAAAGATGAGGCAGATGAAGATGGCTGAGCCCAGCATGCTGACAGCACATACCAGCGGGTCGGCCCGCTCCGTCTTCTGCCGGCAGAATCGCGTGGTGGCCGCACCAATAACCACGCCCAGCAGCCCCGTCACACATGTGATGGCCCCAAAGATCAGGCTGGACCAAGAGAGATACCAGATTTACAAGACTGTAATGTAACCACTCTGTACCAGTGGGAGCCATAACAGAGTGACAATTACAAAGATAATGAAACAGTTATGTTAGTTCTGTTTCTGTTAGCAGAGACATCTAAGAAGACATATTTAATCCAATCAGACTGTCCTTCCTGACTTATGGACATAGACCACCACAGCTAATTTTCTAAGTGAAGGTAAGTTCCTCTGTCCCATAAACAGAGAGCAAACCTACATATTTCAGTGCTCTTTTTCATATATATATATATATATATATATATATATATATATGTTTACCACACTGGGAAAAAATTAAAACCTAAAATATGGAATATAATATAGCTTTTGCACAGGCCACAGTGTACATTTTGGCTTTTACCATAATATGTTAAATTCAGCAATTAAGTAGTTCTTGTGTGCCCAGAGGAAGATTTGGAAGGACTTCACCTAGAATTTCCACAAAACATGCTATTTGACTAGGGGTGCCCTAACTTTTGGAAAAGTCTATAAAGAAGGACTTTTTGCTCTCTCTGTAAAAGGACACTGTGTGCAGTCTTTGTGTGGTTGGTTACCTGTCTCTGCTGCTGCAGGGCTGGTCAGTACAGCTCTCGGCAGTCTTCTGCACCACCTGAGCTCTAACCAGATACTGTGGTATCCAGATGCCGAATGCCCCTGTCGCAAATGACACGGCCGCTGAGGCCAGAGAGGAGAACATGTAACTCCGGCTAGAGTGGACAAAAACAAATGAGGGTAGAACTGCATTATATGAAGGACGAAACACAGTAAGATCATATATATGATATCAGATATTTTAGCATTATCATGAATAATATCAACATAATATCTTAGCATTTGATAGTACTTCTGGAACACCAAACAACTCCAACTCTAATTTGAAAACCACAGATTTACACCAATTATAGAGAGCCACAGTAAGAAGTAGCTAAATGGATGTTAATCGATTAAGCTATTTGTTTACCATTTGTTTGATTGGCACTCGTTTTATGAATTATTGGGATTCATATTGTGTATCATGAAAATGTCTTGTACTGGGATGCTATGTTTCTGTTATATGGAATGCCCTAATGTGTTTAAGCTTCCACAGAATTCCATCTGAAACCGTGAGTAGCCAAGATGTCCACAGCACACAGTAAATTAATAATTTGTTAGAGGGCTCATTTACATATTACAACCTTCTGCAATATAACTAGGACCAACAGTGTGATAACAATCAACAAACGTCACTCATATGCAAAGGCTAAATGCTCCTAATCAAATGACATGTTTTCCTGATATCCGAAGTGAAAATAAGTCACCACATCCACTACAGAGAACAAACTTCCAGTCCACAATTTTAATTCATGTGTGATTTTTGACACAGATGGACAAAAATAAAATTATTAGATGTGCTATAACTTATGTTTTTTTTTTCTTTCACTATGTTAAATGAGGAAATGAACAATGAGTGTGTATGAAAATGTGCAGAAGTGTGGATGTGTTAACTTGTGTTCAGTTAACAAAACACATAGGCACCCAAACGTTTGCTGTGTATACTGTGCAGTTCTATTTCAAGGGTGTGCCTAGGGGTGTTCCCTGTCTCTCTTTGCCTCTCTCTTTTATACCTTCTGAAATTAATTAAAGCCCCTTAACAGATCTAGAGTATGTGACATCAGAAGCTTGCTTCACAAGCTGCCTCTACTGCTCCTGCAACAGCTTCTGCAATGCAGTCTTATTTTCTCCCATCCTAACTTCCATAAAGAGGAACAGAAAGAAGGAGTGCCTCTTACTTTTTGCCAAGGGCCTTCATGTCACATAACCAGGAGGTGCGGGTTTTAATGCGGCCGCTGGGCTGGTCAACGCTGCCTCTCTTGGGTTCGGGTACAAAGACCAGGATGAGGGCTCCAGCAGTCATTCCCAACAGAGGAGACACCTAGGCACAGGAGAAATTGGCTCTTTAGCTACAAGCCAGCTGGAGCTTGGAATGGGCATTGTAACTAGTCATGCACATAATCAGGAATTTATATTATTATTCACAGTTGTTATGAATTCAAAGAGAAAGATGCTAGAGATGGCACCAATCCATTACCAGGTATCAGTGTCTGAACTACAAGACCAGTAGATGCTGGATATTGGAGGGAAACGAAGTCTGTTCTAATCCTGCAATCTAGCCTGACATAGCACAATCTTTCACTGTGTGAAGTGTGTTGTTAGCTGTGTATTTCTTCCTGTGGGCTAGTACAGTGTTTAAGAAGTAAGTAATTCAATTAAAACAGACCATTTTAAAGTATGGTAGAGCTTAAAGAGGGGTAAGAAAGGCAGCTAGTGTCATTTAATGGGAATTTATAAAAGCTGCACTATGTAAGATCCGTGGGATTTGGAGACACCTCTGGAGGGAATGTGTAATTGCATGCATTGTATGGAGGAACATTTTGTATTAATGGCTTGTTCTTCGGCCTATTTTCCTGTGGATTGAATTTGATGATGGTTAGTATGTTGAAAGAGTATTTAGAGAACTAGGACTGTCATCAAATCTTTCTCAGTATAATACTGGTTTTGCATTTGCGACTCTTCTTTTTGAGCCTGTGCGTGTGACGCTAAACTGCAAAGACGTATGACGTGTAAGTGTCACTTTGACAAAGTGAACAGCCTGTTAATTATTTTTGAGTTGTAGATTTAAAGTTGTAGAAAAAGCTTTCCAGTTCTAGAAATAACATATTGGGTCAGTATCAATATCGTTTGATATTCAGTGTTTCAATAATCAAAGAAAAGACTGAAGATTGCTCAAGTATAGTGTAACGACTGACACTCACAACAAAGAGATTTCCTGGTCGGCTAAATGAAATATGACTACCTTTTTGAATCTGGCAGAGCTCCTGCTCAGTGATGTGTTTGACTCTGCTGTGCTGAATAGACTCAACTCTCTCACAGTCTTTCCCTATATCTCTTGCTCATACTCCCTCTCTCTCTGTGGGGAAGCAGCTGCAGTCCACCAGGCCATGAGCTATTATTTTCTTTATCGTCTTTTATAATAGTCAGAGCAGTGTGTGGATCATTGAGAGTGTGCATATGTGTGTGTTTATATGAGTGTGTGTGGGTGTCTATGTCCACAGAGAAGCAATGCTCAGAGGTCCATCCAGTGTGAAAGCAAAACCAATTTTGTCTGTCAGATGGAATCCTCCTGCAGATATTTTATGCCACTTTAATACTCAGCTCTGGTGTGTGTGTGTGTGTGTGTGTTTACTCTCACTCGCTGCATTATGAATCTGCAGATGAGAAGAAAGAGTGACCGTGAGTCTCCTCCACTTGACTGCTGCTGTTTGATGCATTAAGCCGTAGTAGGGCTTTGATGAGGAACAGCAGTCTGTGCTGTAATTCAGGCTTTGGTTTATTAGCCCTCTAACACGGAGACCTTTACAAAAAATTGTTGTCCACTCTCCGCTCTTTGGGATTCGCTCCAGCGCTAAAGCGGCACTATTTAGCACTTAATGTTAAAACTGAAAGAAGTAGTATGGACGCATTAAAATATGGTTGGCCTGTAAAGCCCAAAACAATCGTTTAAAAGTCATTTACATTTTTTTTTCATTCTTTATGTATCAATATCACTCTCTAAAAGAAGGTCTGGCTTGATGTTTAGGTCCCAAAAGATCTCAAAATCAACATTATACTGATAAAGATGTGATGACAATAGCAGATAATTCCCTCAAATCCTTAAAAGACACGTCCTTCACCAAGTTGTGAATGGGTTCTCTTCGATTACTCGTTCAACTAACTCACAAAAGTCAGATTCATACAAATTGTTCAGTAACACTTTACATTAAGTTTTGACTAACTAACATGAAGTAACGCATTAGTTTACATGATGTAACACATTAACAATGGTTATGATGCTAATCTACTTAATCTTAACTACTACTTAATCTACTACTAATCTTAACTAATCTTAAGTAAATCTATAATGTAAACATATACAGTTGTTACATGTTTACTTAACATTAGACAGCCATTGTTAATGCATTACTTCATGTTAACTTATGCATTACTTCATGTTAACTTATGCATTACTTCATGTTAGTTATTCATAGCATCCATAGCAGAATTATAGCAGAATTGTTTTTCTGTATGCTGCATGCAGTTACATATTTCCACTGGAGAGGTCCAAACCAATAGTTCATTGAATAATTGAATAAATCTAATAGTACGCAGGTTTCCTGTAACTCGAGAAGTTGTTAATCAGTCAAGATAATGATGTACAAAGATGTCTGATGTTCAAAATTGGCTTCTTTAGTTTTCTATATACACATGATATTGCGTACTCTAGGTGAAACATAATTTTGCCAACCTGGCCGATTCAGTTGGAAAAAAAAAATCCCATGGGACTTTACAGAGTGTTTTAAAGATGCTGTCGCATATTGTGTTAGCCTGGTATTGGAACAAAGTATGCATATTAAATAATAGTAATAGCATAACGGTTCCATTGAAGGCAACATCAACGTCAGTCAAAAGGGCCAACGAGGAACTAGGACTGCAGAAGATTAATACCAAGTATGGCTGCCTCCTTCCTCCATATCTTTTTGGTAATTCTCCACAGGTAATGCTATCTGTCTTCCAAAAACATTTTGTCCTACATTCGATCTCTCCACCTCCTTTTTTTCTTGAAAGGAAGGGCGCCATGTCCTCAGGAGGGGTGCAAACAAGCGGAAAGCAGCACACAGTGTTTTTTCCCCCCTTCTAAAGCAGGATACGGCTGGTAGGGAGCCCCTTCTCGTCTGATTGTTATTTTTCTACTTGTTTAAAATGCAATCGATGATTAACTGCCCTCGGAATCCCTTTGCACCCCCACCAAACCCGCTTCGCCAGTGGTCTTTTTGGCAAAAGGTTGCTCTTGAACAATGTGACCGAGCATTTCTGTTTGGATGAAAACTTTGAAAAACAAGCTGCACAAAAAATGGCAGCGCTGTTTCTCAAGCCGTGTGTCATGTGGAGAACAGCTCTTGTTGAGTTGAGGCCACCATGAAGTGTGTAGCTAAGACAGACGTCAGGTGACAAATCACATCTATGACATATTCTCTTTACTCCAAATGTAATCAGTAAGCCCAGTAGTTCTCAAACTGGACCTCAGGGGCTCCAAGACAGTTCACATTTTTTGCTTTATCCCTGTGTTACAATTTGGAGCAAAAAGAACTGACTAATATTGGAATATTGGATTGGAAATCACCGGATGAGCCAGGACAAGTGGGACAGCCCAGTTAAAACAGTGGTTGCGACCATCTTAAGCTTGAATATTGTCTGTAATTTTGGTCATTTTTATAGATATTTCATGCAACGTCAAAACCACGTAAGCCTGACTGTTTATGAGACTACTTAGAGAACTCTCTGTGTTAAGACTAAGGCATATATTCACCACGTAGATTCAGTGCACTGCTTTAGAAGCAACATTCGGTCACCAAACGTTTCTCGATAAGGGCAAAACTGTACATGTGGTTCTTTGCCTAGGCCTTTCCTTTATGACCTGGCCACACACTGAGGTTACTGGATAGCCATCATAGCCTCTCGCTGCTCTTTAAGAGGGCACAACAGGAGCTGGTAATGAACTACACCTGTTAACTTCAGCACTCACCTGTTAAAGTTTATGAAGAAGAGAAAAGAGGCCCAGCTCTTGTGTTGGAACGGGCTAATGAAATGAAAATAAAGGGAGAAGAATCTTAAGCACTTCCATGGGGGCCTTTTGCCTTTACAAGGCTCTATTAGAGTTTTCTTTTCTCCCGTTTCACTGCTTGTCAGCCTGAGCCTCTCAGCATCCTCTTTCTCCCCTCCACCTCCTTTCTGTCCTCGCAGGATGTTGTGCACAAAGTCCATTTCTCTTCCTCAAGCGCTTAAATACGCTTGGCTGTTAGCATTACATAGAAGGTGCCTATTCACTGTGTTATTTTCAGAAGGGGGCTGCGATGTATCAAGGGTAGTGAGAAATGTCCTGAAACAAATGTGTCTTTGTGCTTCCCCTGCCCGATGTGGAAGAATAGTGAAAGCCTATCTTTGGGTGGGAGCTAGCGCTAAGACCTTAGCGCATTGCTAGGAGGGATATTTGATATGTCCGGTGCGAGTAGGACCCCAGAGAGACGGTGGTAATGCTAAATTAAAGTGCCGCGGTTTGCTCGGCTGTCAGCGCGGCCTATATAGGATTGTGGAGTATGAATGCTCTGTTGCTTTTTCCAGAGACTAGTTTGACATTCACCTGTCCGCTCTGAATATGATGGGTGTTTTAAAGCAGGAAGGAGAGGCTTGGACGTAATTAGAAATCTGCTACCTGACCTGGAAAAATATCAGGTTTTAGATTGGGATTGGGAAAATTTTGGGCTTGGGTTTGTTTTTCTAATGAATTTTTTTTTGTGTTGGAGATTTGTTTAGAATTGAAGGAATATGGCTACATACTCTCACAAAACTCTCTCTCTCTCTCTCTCTCTCATAGTGTTAAAGTTTAGAGCTGCTTTTAGAATAGAGTTCCTTAATGTGCTACTAAACAAGATAGGATAAGATTCAACTTTGAATGAAAGTAAGATTCGGATGATGTAAACGAGAAGGATGTATTTGGTTGGTGAATGGATGCTTCACCCCAAACGAAATTGGACCTGATCTGGCCACACTACAGACACATTTTAGTGAAAAGTGTAAACAGGATCCAGTCAAACTTGATCCAGACACAACCAGGACATGAAAGACGTGTTAATTCAAGGTGCAAACAGACTATGAACCACAGTGGCTGCATTTTGAAATGTCCATGAGAACATTACTGTGCGTGTTTATTATTGTGGCATATCAAATTAGACCGCAGGTCTAATTACAGACTTGCAAAATACCGGTTCCCTAGTGACCTTTCCCTAGTAACAAATCAAAGCACTGTAAAAGTGTGTCTATGAAAATCTGTTAGCATGTTCAAATAGGTTCGGGTCGTACCTCTGTTATTATGTGTTTGTATTCGTGATTGTGTTCTGTTTTCAGCACTGCTCCACCACTCCATACTCTCTCACACATACATAGACAGGCGCTTCAAACAGAGCTAGCTCTTACCCTCAGAGCCCAGTGCCAGTCCCCTGCAGCATCCTTAGCACTGGATCCCAGGATGTAGCCCAGACCACTGCAGTGAGAGAGAAAAACATGTTTATGTAAACATAACAGATAAACAAACATTTCGCATTTGAGTCAAAAGCTAAAAGAGACTTTAGCACGATTAGCACAGCAGTCATCCTTAAATAACTTATCCAGTGAGATGCATTTCTTCCCTTTCTCTCTCTCTCTCTCTCTCTCTCTCTCTCTCTCTCTCTCTCTCTGCTCTCCCTCATTCTGTCACTCTTCGCTGCTCTTTATTCCTCTCTCGTTGCCCTCTCAGAAGAACAGAGTCACGCTAGGTGAAAAATTCATGCTGTGGGAGAGCAGGCTGTTCTCGGATCAGACACTGTGCATACTAATGGTCTGCACTGGCGATCACCTCTGGCAATGGGAGAGCCTTAAGCACTTATCAGTGCTCATAAGAGAGAGAGAGTCATACTCTGGCCTTTCCTCGGTTTCGGTCATTTTCGCTTGAGCAAATGATTAATACCTCAGCTTGGCGGGTGAGCTGCCCTTATCTATCAGAATGGAACATTCAGCACATTCTTGAAAAAGGATGTCTACCCGAAGTCCACCTTCTAGAATCCTCCCTGCTGAAATGTAGTGGTTGTTAAAGGTGGGCGAAAAGTTGCAACAGACAAAATCCACCAGCCAAAAATGCAGATCCATGTTTACAAAATGCTAACTTTTTAAATTCCCCAACTGAATTAAATGGCCAGTTTCCATCCATTAGTTAGGTCTCCCCCTATCAGTATGAAGTCTAGCACATGCTTCCTCTAAGAAGTCTTTTTAAACTACCATTACACCTTTGTGCAGCTCAACATTCTTGGAAGAGAATGCTAACTGCTAATTCTGCTACATCAGCTATCAGATATCCACTTGTCCAGGACTCTACCCACCAAGAGATAATGAGGCCAATTATGCTCTCTTAGACTACTGGCCAAGGACGGCTATGGCATTCCTAGGAATCAAACTCCACCCGGAGTTCCAGAAAGCATAATATTTACTTGTTTAAGTATTTATACACCAATAACATGGTTATGGCAGTCTACTGTCTTCTTAAGATGCTTGATTATTTCACTGCTTGTAGAAACAAATCTTGTTTGGTGTTTTTATGGGCTCCACCTGCTAGCTTTCCTGTTTACGCAATTGTGATGGTTTTGCTTAATCCAATATCTCTAATAATGACAGCACAGGCCTCTAAATTAATCTGGGGTGAGGTTTCGTTATAAGACAGAGATTTCCTTGTAGTGTCTGGGACGCACATGAGGTGAACTCATGCCTGATGATATCTGAGGATATCTGAGTCACAGCTGCTAAGACGCAGACCAAACTCTCTCGGCTTTGTGTCCTGTTTACTCTCCGATAATGTTCATAATTACTCTGTTGTGACCCAACTACTGGGGAAACCACGCTCGCTCGCTGATTGCGATGACTCCTCTCTATTTGCAGGCTGCCTGAGTGATTATCTGACAGTGCTACATTGTTACACAAGTTAGCAAACCTAAATGTGTATTTGTCTCAAAGAGACAGTATAAGGTTTGGAAACACATGAATGTGTGTCTTTTATAATGCTGGTTATAAAGTGGATGCTTAAATACTTGAAATTTGCCTCTAAAGAACTACTCGAATTGGTGTGTTCATGATAGGAGGGGTACATGCAGGGTGACGTAAGACAAAACCAACGTTTTGTCAGATTTACCACTATTTTATCATTATCAACAGTGCATATAAACCTCAGGCATATGTAGATTTACTAGTAGTTCTGGGTAGTAAATAAAATGGCTATAATTGCATTGTAGACACAACCCCTGGTACCTATTACCAACACCGAAATCCAAGCTGGTGAGTTTCTAATGTCACCCAAACTGGGTGTAGGCAAATAGAAACAGATGTTCCGATGACCCTGATCTATAATTGTCATACCTAAAATATGAAATGCCCCCGTAACAAGTGATGTTCATGAGCCAACATGGTCTCAGCATATCTGGAAGCATCTCAGATGGCTCCTCAAGTGGCTGCTTTAGAGAATGTAGAGGGTTTTTTGGATGTTTTGATCCCTCTAATAGAGCCATATCATCTGCCCATGATTTTGGTGCCTTCACTACTATTCTAAACTGTGGTAAATGTGGGACAAAGATGAGAGCCCTTTTTGAGTAGGTGTACCCAATCTTTTGAGCAGCACTGTTTCCTTTGTATCAGATTCCCATCAGATTTCCATTTTAATGCTTAGCGTTCCCTGTCCTCCAGTTCTTTGAGTGTAGTTTAATCTCATCCCCTCGGTATGTGACTCATTCTTATTCTCTCTGACTCTCATTGACTCTCTGATGTCCTCGAACCTTGTCCACATTGTGTGAAAAGGAACATCATGAATAGCAAACAGAAGTTGCAGGAAATTAAAAAACGCATTTCTAAAAGGGCATTGTACCCTCAGGCTACCGAAAAATCTCCTCAATCTTATTATAACCATAAGGATTTATGATTATGACAACTTGGGAGATGCTCTTTCGGCCATTAGGCCAAGTGTGTTTTTACAGCACCGAGATAGATACCTTCACTACGAACAGGAAAAACACATTCTCCAGTTGACTTATGATAACGCTGATATATAATAGGACAAACATTTATCTGCAGGAGCCAAAGAGTCCCACCACCAAAGAAATATGAGGACTGGCTTTGATAATATAGCAGTATAACATTAAAACAGGAAGGGCGTTGCATTCCACAAACTTCATTTGTCTTGTGTTTGAAAGGTCTGGCGAGTTTAGCTGAAGCTGTTCCAGAACATTCCTCGCTTCGCCGATTCATAGAGACAACAGATAACATCATCGCTCCTGAAGGGCAAAAGGGATTTAGATACCATATGGAGACTAACACTGAACCTGCAGAGGAAAACAAGGCAAATGAAGCCCCTGAAGACACAAATGTCTTATTGATGGAATAACCTTGATGTTTCTACTGTCAAATGTGCTTAGGAGCAATTGTGATCAGAAACGCAGATAAAGAACAGCATGTTGTAGGTAAGCTGACATCAATAGTCTTGTATCAGCACATGTATCTTTTGTAATCAAGCAAACTACAGAGTTTATGTGCTGGTGCTGATATCTGATGTTGGGTCTGTTGTTCTTTATTCAGTGCTTATGTTTTATGTCATGAAACTAAAAAAAAGCTTTTACTAAATGTGTACCAATGAATTTCCAACAGGAGTATGGAGAGGACAGTTATCAAATACCTACAAGTCCTTATAATTAACAGTGCAGTGTTATAATTAATAATGCAGTCAGTGACTACTAGTAAATATTTGCACCACTTCTCTTAATAATACATACATTGCTTTTGTAATGCGTTGAGAAAATGTGCATGTTTATTTTGGTTCTTTGTTTTCTAGTAGTTATATTCTGGGTTCATTCTAACAAGAACTCTTATAATGAAGATGGAAACGCATTTGGTTTTGTCTGTTTTTGCTTAGTTCAGGAAAAGCTAGCTAACTAGCTAACATGCTGCTCTAACTAGATGCAGCTATAGTCTTGTCTGCTATAGTCTGCAGTTGTTGCCTGGTCATATTTTCATGTAAGACAAGAGTAATGAGTAACAAGCTCATTTAAAGGTCAGTCATTGTAGCTGTGTTATTTAATTTAAGAAGACGCATTAGATGCATAACTCGTTACTACCAAAATTAGTGGAATTATAATTCACCATAATTAACCATATTGACCATGATATTGTGGTACCAAACCGTTCACTTGGGTAGTTTCACCTGACTTTTTTAAAGAACTATCTCTTGAAAAGTTCTTTAGGAACCCAAAGGTGGTTCTTCTAAGGTTCTAAAAAGTATCACCCTTGATATTTGTACTAGTTTGACAGAACAGCATGATATGATGGCTCACTGAAGAATACCAAACTCAAACTGATAACCTGTTGGCCTTGTTACTTTGCAGCAATGTTTTTTTTTCATTCAGTTCGGGTTGGAACATTCCGTCTCACACATGCTTCCTGTGTTTTTGGGCACATGGCGACAACCAGGCTCAAAGCAGGTAAACCTCATTGTTGACAATTAACCGCCCAGATCTGGCAAATAGTGTAACAGACAGCCAGGCCACAACATGCCCCGCAATGGAGCAATGTGTGCACATGCTATGTTAACGGGAATTCTTGGTGAAAAAAGGTTTACGTTTTTCCTTTCCTCAAATGTAGTCACTTAACTTGGTGCCCAAAGGCTAATGTAGCTAGCTAACTGATGGAATCCCATGTAAACTAACTCTCACTGAGCAAATGGCATGCCTAAATCATCACAATCAGTTTGAGCCATTGAGTAATCCGCGTGGTTTCGGACACTGTATGACATACTGTTATCGATAAAAATGGGCAAAAAGCATATTAGTTAAAAGTCAGCCGTAGCAAACCTCTGACACCAAAGATGTTGGCTGATCAACTGCTGTGCCCTCGCTAAAAATAAAGCGCAAGAGTCCAGACAACACGTGATACGCCTACTGACTGAGTGACTAGTGAATAACCTAGCCGCGACAAAGTCCGCAGAGGAAGAGAAGAGAAAGTGTACATGACAGAGACCATTACTGGAAAACTGATGCAGACAGAAGAAGAAAAAGAAGAAGAAGAAGAAGGTGGAAACAGAAAGTCAGTATTGGGCCTTGAAGCATCTGTTCTGCTCAATCCATAGGAACACTGTCACTCTTGACCTTACAGACCCTCTCTCTCTGGAGAGATTTATTGGTTAGAGAGAAGTTTTCCCTCTCATGAGGGGAATCCATTTCCTGACGAGGTTCGCGCTCAAGCCTGAGCTCACTTCCTGGAAATGGTCATAACAACCTGGCCACAGAAGAATAATCGGTCCATGGAACAGGAAGCGAGGCGGCAAGGTTCGGAGTTCCAGTCATTGGCCTCTTATTGTTTCGACTGATGAACGCTTTGTTAGCTCTGAACCTTCTGCGCCTTCACGTATTGTGACACTGATGTGTTGGCCATTTCTTCTTCCTGACATTTTTGTCAACTGCAATAAGTCTTTCATCAATACTGTTAGCAGTGCTATGCTACAAATGTGCCATGGTCAGATATTTGAATGGAGGAATGTTAATTCGTAGATGTTTTTATGGTTGTTTTGCTGTCAGATCTGTGAGACTGCCAGGATTCCAGTGGTGGTGATAGGAACCAGGCGTTGTGATGTCAACAATGCAAATATAGCCATTTTATTTATTATCTAAAATGACCAAAGGACCTACATGTGTAACTTAACCAGTGAACCTACACATGTATTTAATGCAATATGTTTAAGAACTAAAGCTTTTCTTGAGACCTCATGCTTCAGGCTGCGTATTCAAAACCATTTCATGTAATAATGTTCTATACCTTAAACACTTTGAACGTTTGGTTCCAATTACCAGCACAGTGTCAATTCTGACTCCATCAGTTTCTCCAGAACTGAGCATTTCACGTCAGACCACTTTGAACAACTTTGTTTACGTCTTAACGTCCACTTTAAATTATTAATTCGAACGAATCTAGCTCCAAAAGAGCTTTAATCTTGGTCTTTATAGCTTCAACTGCAGCATTTGCAAATGCGTATTCTCCTGATTCCAACTTGTACATAGGAACATAGTAACGCTATAAATACTGTAGTTTGTCTGCTTGTCATTTGCTGTGTCTTATCTCTCACCCTTCTATGGGTTTTGGGCCTGGAACAAAACAACCCCGCGTAGGTCGGGAAATGGCTCAGCCACAATGCACTGTGGGGAGTTTTCATGGCAAAAGAGAATATACCTGCCGGATGCATCCATTTTTCATCGGCTCTTCTGTGTTTGTTTTTCCATCTTTGTGCTCGTCTTTTTCCACCCCACCGAACAAAAGAAAAAACGCAGCACTTTTCCTAAGAATAAGGATTTCGAGGTTTCGTAGTCATCCATGCATGTCCATCTCTATTTTGCACATTCTGCCTATCTTTCTGCTTTTTGGCCTATGACTGTGACCGCACAAAAAAGGTCTGCACGCCACAGTGGATCTGACCTTTACTGAGCCGAGACGGTGGTGCAGATAATGTTGCTGTCAAAAGCCTCAATTTGCACAGCCTCTCTGCTTTTCAAAATGACCTGCTTTTTTTAAATTCTGGGACAGATGGACAGTTTCTTAAGAATGTGAGAAAAACGAAACTGTGATGAAGTACCATGGTGACTCTTCTCTACAACGAAGAACTTGCTGTACATTTTGAAAAAGTCATATACATTTTATATATGAGAGTACAAAGGTTCCAATCATTTTGGTACCATTAAGTGATGACTATGAAGCTTACCTTCCCAGCGGAATGGCCAGGTAGAATACGGAGAGCATTATGGTCCTGCTATTGCTGGTGAACAGGTCGCCGATGATAGTGGGAGAGATAGAGGAGTAGCTGGACTCTCCGATGCCCACTAGGCCTCTGGACAGCACAAACAACCAATAGTACTGTGGGAAAAGACAGATAATGGGATCAGAAAGGAGAAAGTAACAAGGATTTAGCCAACAGCTACTGTGAATAAAAGCTTTTTAAAATGGTTCGTTTAAATTCTTTAAAATATGTATTAATGTTTACATATTACTGTTACCATTTACCCTCACCAGCTGCTTTAGTGTGAATCTTTAGCATCCTTTAATGTTAAATTTACATGTTAAAGCTTCTACTATAATCTTATGGTTGCAGAGATATGAGATTTTACAATATAGAGCGCATTATGTGTCTTCTTCACTCTTGGTTTGAGTCATGTTAACAGTGCTAATCATAAGCGTTTTTTGAATATTTGAGTATATTATTTTTACATATCGATATGGTTCTTTTGGTAATTCTGACATGACAGTAAGTGATGATCACAAAACACACTTTTCCTTTTCCAGAAATAGATCGCTACTCCCACCCTCACCCAGAAGACCTATCCGGCTTATTCAGCAACGCTCCTTCATAAATCTGTTCTCTTCTACTAAAGGTAACAGCACTGCTGGGTGTGGATTTCCCAAGAATGAACAGATTAGTTCAAAAAGCTGAATGCAGAATGAAAGGAAGATGACCTTATTGTATGACCTTGCTATTAGGAGACTGAATATTCATACGGGATGTGGTTTATAACAATAGGCCTTAAATTAGTACTTAGCTGTGCTCTTGAAAAAAAGAGAAATTGCTTTATGTTTTCAAAAGTCCTGAAACATGTGGACAATGCACTCTGACCCAGGAGTTCTGGTGTAATGGTTAGAACAAGGGGAAGGAAACTGAAAGAGCCCTTCCCAGAAAGGGAACTAGACTAGGTGGGGTACATATATAGCCATCCATGTGGAGACATTGATGAAGCGTCTGTACGTGGGCCCGAATACGAGTGGGTGGCTTGAATATGGGTCAGTATATATGGATCCTTTGAGAGGTGGAAGCTAGTTACAGATTTCTCTACACCCTATGGCCCCACCCTCAACAAATGTGACCTGCTCTCTGTCCAGTTTTTCTACTTGACTGCCAGTGCACATTTTATATAACTATGGCCAGAAGGTGGTCAGAAACCAGCTGCTTTTAAAAAGCGCTTTAGCTGCGATTTGAACATTTTTGCTAGAACATCACACTTTCAACACAAAAATGTTTCCAGAAAAGGCCAATACAAGGAGCTTTAGAATATGCAGGATCTCATCCTAAGTGAATTTCTGCCTGCTAACCCAAAGCTAATCAAGTAGCCTCCTTACCAGCATAGCTTGGCTTAACATCGACTGTATTTTGTTGTTCTCTTATTCAGCGCAATTGTATGCGCTAACGACAGAAGCAATACCAAGGGACCCATAGATACTGCAAGAGTCTATAACCTCCAAGACCCCTTTTATCCTCTGGCAGTATACATGAATACGTAGATGCTCATTTAAAGTTATTCATAGCAGGCACTGGATGCTGATGCACATTCGACAGCGCTATAGTGAATGAATGTTGCCAATATGGGAATTTTCCAGAGGAGTGGCACATAATCAGATTAGTGTATGATGGAGTGAGTGAGCAAGAGCGATAGAGAGAGTGTGTGTGTCATTGGGAATGTGTGTGTGAGTGTATGTAACATTGCAGCCTGGTTTGTGTAACGTCTCATGGGTTGGTTCAAGTAGCTACCTGGGAAGCCAGCTGCTGCTTCCTGTAGATGCTAATGAGTTACGCTCAGGGGTGTGTGTGTGTGTGTGTGTGTACGTGTGATGGAGAGAGAAAAACACGTTTATATGTACCACGGGGCACTGTGCTGGAAACCCATAATGGGATGAAGACTGCACACTGACGAACACTGTGCTGGACGTCATTCATTTTGAGGAGGAATAGAATTATAAAATGCACAGAGCCCACCAGTCTTCATCCCATTACTGGATATCCTTCTTTTCTCTCCCTTCTTTATCATTCCTCAATTCTATTTTACCTGACAGCCTTCAAGTGTGCCAATCCTGCTGTATGTGTAGGGGAAAAAAAACTCGCTTATTGTGGAGTGTTACATAATTCCCAGCAGGCAAGGGGAATTACTCCGGAGTACGTGACAGGAATCTCCGCTAAGAGTGAAGCAGGGCAATCCTCTTTCCCCACGCACACACATATGCACGCTTCCCTCCGCCTATACACTACGGCTTTATATGTGTGACAGCAAGATAGTTTGTTAGTGAGCGGACAGCTGGAGAGTCTGCTGGAGCCCCTGCAATGCAGAGAGATTGATGGAGGGAGGGATGTATGGAAATAGAGGAAGAATGGAAGGGAGGATGCAAGCGATATGAACACCAACATGAGCATATACACTCACTGGCAACTTCATTAGGTACACCTTGCTAGTACCGGGTTGGACCCCTTTTGCCTTCAGAACCACCTTAATTCTGTATGGCATAGACTCGCCAAGGTGCTAAAAACGTTGCTCAGAGATTCTGCTCCACACTGACATGATAGCATCATGCAGTTGCTGCAGATTTGTCAGCTGCACATCCATAATGCGAATCTCTTGTTCGACCACATCCCAAAGATATGCTCAGTATGCTAGTTTGGAAAACCGTCAAATCACTATTGAGGCAAAACCCTTTCTCGCCTTCTTTCAATGCACAGACACTCTGTGTAAATATACCATTACATAGCTTTGCTATGTCACTATTTCCAAACCAGAAACTATGTTCCTGAATCCCTAATATAAACCCCCCTTCATTTATTTTTAACTTGCCCACTCTTATGAGTCAGCTAGGTCAAGCTTATTTATTTTAAATCGATGAGCCAGCCCTGAGGAACAGGGTCTTGCTCTCTTCTTTCTTCCACATTAAACCCATGAAGTGGAGAGGGCTGAGCAGCATTCAATCTCATCCCTCAAAATCACATACATAAACATGAGCTTTCCGAACATATTCCGCTTGAATATGTGCATATTAAACACACAGGCCCGCCACCAGCCTCAGCCTTTTGTCAAAAAGAGACAAGATTATGCTAAATGTAGCTGGGGAAATAAAAGACACTACGCAGTTGTAGACAAGCAGACTTTGGCTTTAACTGTGGTGTAATTTCTGTTTAATCCCCCACCCCCCACCACCAAACTCTTTGTTTAACTAATCTTTCAGGACTGAATTTCTTTTCTCTTCTTTTCCTTGGTCTGCTGAGGCCTATTGAATCTCCGCCGCCATGAACAATCTTGTTAAAAGTGTCCGGCTCCAGGAGATCTGGGGGAGTTTTGGGAGATGAGTTCATCAGTTGTAGGGCAGGAGGTCGGTGTAAAGTAATAAAGAGATGTGTCAGAGATATTTGCACTAAAAGGCAGAGCGACCCAGAAGGGAAGAACCCTAAAAGAACTGGTCCAAGGCAGGTGGATTTTCTTTTTTATTGTGTTTAATGTTATTATACAGAAGACTTTTTAACTGAAGGGGCTGATATGAAATGGGCTAGCAATTATTTCCATAAACAATGATTCTATCAGCTGTTATGCACATTCTGTCTGTCCAATTTCTGGCTTTATATCCATGTTTTTAAACCATTTTCAAATATCTTTATTTGGGCAAATCATTATGAAATAAAGCAATAAGCCCACACGTTACTGCAATTGTTCATGGGGAAGGGTGTTGTTTGGCACAAGGCGAAGCGTGTTAAACCCCTTTGCCTGTGACAAAATCGCGGGACCGTGCAGCCTCAAGGACTGTTGAATGAGGAGAAAAACTTTGGTCTCCCGTCTCTGGTTATGGCAGTCATTTCATAAACTTTGTCGTATAATAATTAACCTGTGCATGTGGCACAGTAGTACGGTCATAGGTGTGCATATAGCTTTCACAATGGCTTTGAACAGGACCAGAAATACCTGTTTTATAATACTGAATATACAGTACATATGATTTCGGTATTCATCTGTAAAAATGATCAGCATCAGCATCAAACTGTCTGACCACGGGTCTCATAGTAATTCTATAGGGCCTAGAGTTAGATAAAGTTAAATACAGTTGGTATGTAAATACAAATATATAACAGTCCAAGTTAACTTGTATATGAAAGAGTTTACATTATTAGGCTCTGTTAACGTAGTTATGTCAGCGTCTACAGCTGTGGTGTATTCTGACTGATAAATACGAGAATATCTGCAGTCCCTGAGCCTCATGAGTGCACATGAACTGTGTGTGTGTGTGTGCTCTGAGGCAGATGTCATGAAGGTTAGTGTGATGCGAAATGGCTTCTACTGTCAGAGTCAGCTCGGTTTTATGGATCCAGGGTAATTTATTCGGGTCTTGGCCTCAGGCACGAGACAGCCTTGACCCCGCCAGAAAAACAGAAAGCAAACACGCTGAAGGAGCCGTCTGGCAAACATTCAAATGCGAGCTCACACGTCCAACAGCATATCATAAGAATCTGTTCTTCCTCCAGGCTGCACCAAACATTCCTCAACTGTCATTTCGCTGCCATCTCTCCGTTAATGTGGCCTTTTAATTAGCAGTCGCTCGGAATCACTGTCTCCGTGCCCTCCCTGGAGACTGGGCAACACGCA
Source organism: Semaprochilodus insignis (assembly GCA_034552555.1). Lineage (NCBI taxonomy): Eukaryota > Metazoa > Chordata > Actinopteri > Characiformes > Prochilodontidae > Semaprochilodus > Semaprochilodus insignis. Next base: position 7,640,584 of record CM067496.1, on the reverse strand, counting down.
CACTCACACAGCCTGCTGATGTGAACTTTATTCAATATTGTCTCGGTTTGACTGAAAGAGTCTGTAATGAATCGCAGACAGTGTTAATCAAATGAAAGCTATCCAGTATCTCCGCTTGGGCTGCCTGCTTGTGTTTCCCTAGGGCCTAAAATGTCGAAAGGATTTGTGTAATGTCAACACTTGCATATTCGGACCACCGCTGAGTCATACGCAGCCCTGTTAAAAGGCCTAGTCAGTTATTAGCGAACTGTCTGATCTTTGGTAAAGCAGCGGATGCCCCTTCACCTCCATTTACACAATGAGAGCAGCATGTGCCTAAAAGCTAAACCATGAGGGGATTGTAATGCTCCTTTCGATCTTAAGGAACTGATATCTACTAAACTGGAAAACCTGCTCTCATTAAGTAGCTGTCAGTTGAGATGCAGCATTAAGGGATAGTTCAGCAACACATCTATTTTACACAACTTACCCCAGGTATACTCAGTCAGTCAGAACACAGTCAAGTTTAGTCTCAAAATTTTGCTTCCTTAGTTTAGTGCTGGAGCTGTGAGGCTAATATTGCTAGTGTTGCTAATAAACACTAGTCACTAGTCACCCAAATCTTTTCTCTCAGTACATCAACTTCTCTCAGCCAGCCCAAACCACACCCAGCTCTTCATTAACGTCGGGAACTTGTTGATGTGGTTTAGGAGACTAACTGTAAGTAAACAAAAGAACAAAACCTCACCACGTAGCTAAATGCAGACGGTTGCCACTTCAGAAAACAGATGTTAAGCTGAATTTTGACGCTTATTCTCCAGCATGGCATATGGATGCCACAGACTGTGGTGGCAATTTCTTCTTTTCTTATAAATAACAGTTAGTTTTTGAAGATGTATGTTCATAAATAGAGTCCATGTGAGTCCATATGTTTGCACGTCCGTATTTCTCCAAGCCTCTCCTCCTAGCAGGCCAGTATTATTTGTGGTTATTATCCAACATCTGGTTGGTCTAATTAATAGATCATGTTAAAGCAAATGCTTTGGTGATGAAATTGAATAAATCTATGTGATGGATGGGGGTGCCCAGGAGACATATGGACACACACTTTGTTCTCCAAACTCAACTTTTTACCAAATTAAGGTTTATCTGCATTTATTATTATTATTATTATTATTATTATTATTATTATTATTTATTGCCAAGATAAAAGGCTTTGAAGAATGTGTTTGAGTACCTTAGCCATTTGTACATTACTGTGCTTACAGAAAGATTTGGGTGACTTTTGATTTCAAGTGTTTGTTAGCAACATTAGCCTTGTGGCTTAAATGCTGAACTATAAAAGCAAACTTTGGACAGCAAACGTGTCTTGGCTAATCAAGAACATCTGGAGTGAGTGGAAAACTGTACACATTTGATTTCTTTAACATGCAGAGAGGAAAAAGGGGCAGTACATGCCTTTATATAAAACCTTGCATCCATGAACTGATGTTGAATTGCATTTAATAGGACCCATGATCTGCATCTGTGTATACATTTGTATTTTTGTCACTTATGTTTTTTTTTTTTAAACCAAAACAGATGTCTTTCCTCAGTAGAAAACCATTTTATCCAACCTACAATACATTTAGAACAGTGCAGGCTGAAAGAGTAGCCATATGTTTCACATGATGCATCAAATGTTTATTTCTGCATAGCAAGGTAAATTCATAGGAGCCCTTTAATGTTGAAGTATCTTAACTGGACATTAACTGTAAAGCAGTAGAGCACAGGCCCTGTTTTAACTGTTTAGCTTCATAGGCTCATGTGAGGTGCCAGAAGCAGCTTTTAAAAAGTTCCAGAGTTGCTTCCAATCAGTCCTGCTAGCTTTTCACTCTGCCATTAACTTTAAGTGCCATTTTACAGTGGTCCTAAATGAGCTAGCTTACGATCTTCATTTGAGTCCAACGACACCTTTAAGTGCTTTTCTTTTAGCTGCACTAAATGGAGCGCTACTTCATCTCTGACACTGATAGGTTTAAAATGTTTGTCCATAGTGAAAGGCTAAAATGTTTGTCCATGTCTGTGTTATACTGGCTGTATACCCAGAAGTCATGTGTCTATGAAGAAGGGGAGGAGGGCTCTTACCTCTTTGGAGATGAAGGAGCTCAGCAGCGTCACAGCTGACCAGAAGAAGATGCCGCAGCTCAGAATGACCTTCCTGTTAAATCGGTCACCTAGGTAACCAAAAATGGGCGCAGCCACCATGAAACTGCAGATGAAAACTGTGGAAGAGAAAAAGAAAAGAAATTTCATGTTTCATCATCCCAGTCAAAGGTTTGAAGACCCTGGTCATATTACATGCTTTGCTGAATGCCTGATAATGAGTTAACACAACTTTAATTTAAATACAACTCTCGTGTGGGATTTTAGTGCACAATGTATATGTATTTACTGAATTAAACATATTGGAAAATGTGGAACATGTAAACAAAGTCATTCAGAGTGGTTTCATATGAAATGCTCCATTCCAGAGAAGCTTTATAGTTGCTGTGATAAGCACCAGGTGTCAGTCTCATAATCTGAAGGTCGTGAGTTATTTCCTCGCATGAGGCAGTGAAGATTTAAAGGTGCGTCACATGTTGTGGTTGGTGTGGCGCAACGGATAACAACACTTCAGTTGTCAGTGAGCTGCCATACCATGTGGGAGATTGGGGTTTGATTCCTGGTCTGGATGACTATGCGGCACTACACCAATAAGAGTCCTTGGGCAAAACTCCTAACACTACATTGGCCTACCTGTAATATGATTAACCTTGTAAGTCGCTCTTGATAAGAACGTCAGCTAAATGCCATAAATGGAAATGTGTCACAAAGTCCATAATGCAAATACTGTATAACCATTTTATTTGCTATCCAAAATGATCAGTGCACCTACATGTGTCCTCTATGGTTTTATATGAAGTACAAATGGTGGTAAATCAAACAAGCAAGCAGTTGCAGCATCTTGCATGTATACCTTCATCATGAAAAGCATCATGCAAATCTATCATAAAACAATATTTCAGTCATCATATAATGTGTTTGTTACCATTTTGTATAGCAACGTTTTTGTGAGGGAGCTTTTAGAGGCATTAAACTCCTTAGACGTCTGGTTCCCATCACCACCACCACTGTGAACAATGGGGCATTTTACATCAAACCACTTTTAATTATTATTTTAACATTATAATGATTTAATTACACAGAAGTGCTGAACATTTGGTGGGATCCCCTTTGAACCTGAATCTACGTTAATGTAATAGTCTTTTTATTCCAAGTCATTTTAGACCCGTTATATTTGGTTGTGAAATGCTTACACAATAAAAAGGGCAACGTCACAACAACCACATTTGTTTCAATCCGCCATTATCATACTGCTGTCCAAGTCCCCTTGTTTTCACCATACCGTGGATTCTGAGTCGGAATGCTATAAAACCTCAACCCATATGGAAGACATGATCAAAAACCGTTACAAACATAAAAGGGGAAGTTGCACATGTATGTAGACACTTCATTATCTTTCAGTATGCTATATCAAATGAACTGTGCTGATGTTGTGGGGGAGGAGGTTCCAAGGCTGCTCGATTCAGTTTCCCTGCCCACTCCCCACCCACAAGCCCCTGGTGTCCAAGCAACAGCCATTCCTGGATATTAACACATGATCAAGGGCATCTGAAGGTCTAAAAAGGAATTGCTCATGACTGGCTGGAATACTGCTTTTGAGCATACATGTACAGTATGCGTAAATGCCACTGCATTTCATTTGCAAACAGCACACTGTATATTTATAAACCTGCTTAGTGATATGTGATCAGATCCAGATCTTTTCAAATTCCACTGACACTGCCTTTGCAAGTCTTGTGAAACTACATGGCTGACCTTTCATTTTCTGTGCTGTCTGTTTTGGTAACAGGGGGAACTGAGGGCACTGAAATGAAACCAAAGAAAATATTTGCAACTGGTTTATACCACTATAGCAACCGCATATAGTGCAGGGTCGCTCCTAGAGTCTGTAGATGCTGAAGACTGATAGGCTAACTTTAAGACAAAGAGGAATCTGAACTCTTGACCCTTGAAAGTCCATTCCTCTATGGTATTTTGATTCAATTACAAGAGATGGCACAATACTGCTTCTCCGTTTCCAATACTGATACCAATATTAAAACTTTGACACTGATAACAAGCCAATATATCCTCTTTAAAAACTACTACGGTTTAAAATGTTAAATATTTTTACATGGTGCCAGTAGTTCAGGTTTGTTTTGGTCTGCCAGAGGCGAATTACGCAACATGATTAATTTCACAATGTAACGTCGAGGAAGGGGAAGGAGACGAGGAAACCGGATACAAGTGCAAGGTTTTATTACTATCTATGACAAACTAAAGTGCTTCACTAAAAAAGAAACACTAGATAGCGAGATACCAAGCTGAGAGAAAACAAAGGTCTGGGGAGAGTGTAGAAACCTAACATTCACCAGGGAAATCTTAAAAAGGGCCTCTAAAACCAAAAAACAGCAAGGAGTATATATAGTGGGAGAAACAGAACACGAAACAACTGAACGCAATTTCAGGGAGGGTAACAGACAAGACACAGGTGAGTGGCAGGATGAAAGAAGAAGAAGAACAACAGAAGCACTTTTGTAGCTCTGAAAGTATAACTTTACATGAGAAGGAAAAAACGTGCTTTACTTTGAATTTGAGTCAAAAAAACCCTACTTTTTCAAAAGTATTCACTTATTAATTTTAAGGCATTTCTTTTGACCCATTCTTCTGAAACTTGCACACAATGTAAAGTGTAACATGCATTTTCAAATGATGTCAGAAAAGTAGGTCAGGTTTCAGCAGCAGCCTGGTTAAGAAATGAGCTAAAGAAGGTCAACAGGAAGGAAATGCACACAAAGACAGCTAAAGCAATAGAAACACTGCACACAGATAGTTGCATAATTATATACATGTATATTCCTAATAAAATAAATGGACATTCAACTTACTTCCATTCTTTATTGACAAGTGTGCACTTATTCATTTGCCACCAAATGACAGAAGAGCGGTAAAAGTGTAAAGCATGTTTTATTCTTCACTAAATAAGACACACAAACAACAGCTCTTTGTAAAATTCACTTCATAATAACATATGTCTTCTGCCTACAAAGACGAATGTGGTATCCATTAAAAGTCATGATCACAAAATGTCTCTGCTTATTTCAGTATGCTGCAAGTGATGAATGATCAAAATAAAATTTCAACACATTTTGCTGTAAAGCAATGCTGTAAAGGACAGGACTCAGGGCAGGGCAGAGGCTATGTCCACTCATCTGATGGCTTTTAGAGGCTGAACAGCGGGGTTTGAGTCTCATGGTTTAATCCTATTGTGCATTGTCCACTAAGAACATCATCCACCATGATCAGCATAAAGAGATACTACAGGGCGGGTGAGTGTTACGTAACCCTGAGATGTGTCTGCAGTATTACAGTGAGGTTTGATGATGATACACCCATGACCTTGACCACAGACTTAGTGAATCTTTCTCTCTCACGTGCACACTCTTTGTGTACATATATGATAAAGCCTTTCTTCCAACATAGCATTAAAAATGTCTTTCATGATTAAATAAACCCATTTAGATTTTGTTAATGTGGAAAGAGTACATTACAGCAACAGCTGAAACTGAATTAACAAAGAATCCCTCATGATCTGAGGGCCAAGATGCCCTCATTTCACCCTACAGTCACTGTCAGTACGTATATAGTCCGCTCTGTGCAGAGATTTCTTCTGCTACTGAGTGTAATACAGTAAGCAAAGTGCTGTCTTAGAAATGACAGCAGCGAGTAGCCAAACAACCAAACCCCCCACAACAACGACCCCTTGTTTTCTCCCTTCCTGTCCAGGCTGGGCTTGGCCACACATGCAGCTCCAGCAAAGTCAACACGGAGCATGCTCTGCCAGATATTGATGTCTGCGTTTGGATCTTTAATAACTTCCATTTTTTGTGAGGAAGGCCGAAATTTGCTGAAGCCACAAAAATGATGCAGTCTTGTCCTTGGCTGCCTGCATCAAGGCAGCACTGGGACCCAAGCCACATGCATGCGAGTGCTTCCTCCGCCACAATTCCATTCTGGGATTGAGCAGCAACACTGTGTGACAACGTGACATTTGGCAATATTTTAAGTGATTCATTACAACTTTGATTCGTCGTAGACCAATACAACACAGGCCCAAATCTTGCTGACTGCTTTAGATTTATTGCTTAGTATGTTCTGCTTTAGTGGCAGCTTTGAACTTTGACCAGGAAACAATAAGGGGGAAAAGAAAACACATTTGTCCTGCGAAATGGACCAAAGCAATATAGACTGATTTTGGTGGACTGGATTTAAACAAACGCATTGCAGCATTTAGAACTGATGGATTACTACATCTGTAGCTCCTTAGTTAGGTTTGGAGATGAGCTTGAGACCACACTAAACACAAATGAATATTGGAAGAGTAAATTCACTCTTTTATAACATTGCTATGTTGTTCCGTTTTCCCCCATTTACTGGGAGGATGCCTCTTAGCAATAGTAATATCCAGTAACAGGATTATATTGCACCCTACTCTGAATGTTTATAGTCACTTACAGCATCATAGCTATTGCCTTGTTTTCATACTTGTGTTTTCAAGTTCTGCTCAGGATTATTGCCTCATGTCCTTTTTTGTCTTTATGCTGTTTGTTGTTCTCTCGTTGCAGCACTGCACATTTATCAGAGAAGGCCTATTGTCTATCCAGGCTGAATGTGGTAGACAACTAAGTTTTGGTACCTCTGATTCTGATTTGAGGTCTGCTTCTCCAAGTAAGCAACATTTCCCTCAGTTTGCTCACTGCGCAAACAAAACGTAACAGGCGGCTTTGTGGTGTCTGTGGGGTTCGCTTTGCTCCAGCTTGCAAGACGCATATGTCGAAACCAGCATGTATTCCAGTAAACGTCATTCGCGTGGCAGGCTCATTAGAAAGATGTTGAGAGAGTGAGTGGCAAGTTGCGGGGGTGACTTCTGTTTTGGGAGCCCAGCAATCTTTTCCTACCCTATTTGATGCAAAAGTGGTTTGAGCTGGTTTTCATTAAGACTTTTTGATCTGAGGGTTTATGCTTAAAGGCTCGGACTATTCATGGACAGTATATATGACTATATTTCCATAAGGTTTCTATTTTTTATATATATTTAAGATTTTCCCCAAAGTTTTGTAAAGAAATCCCCCCCAACTATAGTTCTCATGTAGTACTTGGTAAATTCTAATAACTGTTTGTGCACCATTAAAGTCAATTAGTAGAATGTCTTTGCTTGTTCATTTGTTTGAGCCAATCATGCTTGATCTTAGACCTTTCTGACTGTGGTAATCCTGCCTGTGCTATTTCACATGTTGATATTTGTGGCAAACCACCTTTATGTGCTACCTTCTGCTTGTGGCCCTGATAGTTTGTTAGCACTAAGCTAATGGTGATGCACATTACAAAAGATTTATTAGTAAACACAGATTTTAAACAAGTCTGTAAAAGACATTTCCTGTGTTGCAGTTGAAGATTACAAGAGAAATGAACATATATTTCACTTTGTATGTAACAGTTTTACATAAGTTTGTCTCAGTAAAGAGCCCCAGCCACTGTGCCGCTTTGTAGCAACATACTGAAACCTACTTTGACTCCGGTTTGCCTAAAGTTACATTGTTCCCATCCGTTTTAAATAAAAACTTGATTGGTTGATTTCACTTCCATTTCCTCAGTATACTGGTCATTAAGGTCTTCAGTCCAGCTCCTAAAGGACTAACCTATGGGAGAGCTCCCTTGGCTCCCAAATCCTGATTGGGCAATTGTCTATTAAGCATTTCAAGAGTTTATCCACTTAGTTTCCATCCAAAACTCTACAATGAAATAAGAATACTCTTATTTCAAAACTCTCTGAAACAAGAGTATTCCTGAGGGTTCCCCACTGACTATAATCTAAACTCAAACAGGAGACTATCCAATCTTGCATAACTGTAAACACCGGAACAAACACTGTGTGATGTTGCCATTGTTGACTGATATGTGGTCAAGTTTCTCCTTTTAACTGAAGTGTCATCAGTATCTACCACACCTCATCCTGAAATCCTCACCTCGAAAGCAGTACAGCAATAAGGCAAGACAGGCTGCTGCTCTCCATGACTCAATGAACGAGGAATGCCCAGTGAGCTGGCTCTCGATGCTCTCTGTGACTAACTGTGATTGACAAAGAGTTAGGACCAATATGTTGGCTGAAACCAAACAGTGTATTCTAACTCGGTCTTAAGTGCTGCATTACAGTCACAAGCTGTAAATCTGTAAGGCCTAAATAAACCGCTTGATATGTTTGTGTATCTAAGAGCTCTACCGAACTCTGGATAGGACTTAAAAGCATCATTGTTGTCGAACAGAAGGAAGTGCTCGCGCTCACTAATGGTACATGGCGCATTTGCGCTGTGTATTGTGCCTCTGATCTATTGTGTAATGCTAAATTAAGCAGATGAGTATACAGCCGTACTCTGCTCAAGAGCTTTAAGTTCATTCCCTCCAGGCTATGGCACTGCGGAGACATCCTGGAGCGGGGGAGAGAGAGCAAAATAAAGAAAGCGTGGTCTTGCAAATTGTATGTTGCTGCTGCTGTGGGTGTTTAAAATGATAACCACATAGACAAAGGAACACTGGTCTTAATTATAGCGTAAGTTAATGTAATAAGCGATTAAATGGGACTGGTAAAAAAAAAAAAAAAGCATGTTTCTGTCCATCCTTGCGCTGTGAGAGGACAACTCAGTGCTGTGGGTCTGAAAGAATGTGTAGCTAACAAGAAGATGTTACTGAGAAAAAAGAAATAGACAAAAAAGCCTATGAAATTAAGAAGCCGTTGGTTTTCTCAGAACAAAGAACAGACCACTTCAGAGTCCAGATCTGAACACCAAACGTGTCTGGGATTGAAAAATGACCCTGCAAATTTTTGAAAAACTGAAAGCAAGTCTCCTGAAAAGCTATAATAAAGACAAAGAATGGGCACGCAAAATAATGAAACTAAATACATAGTTTTAGTGGTTGAGGCTTCTGTGCAATGAGCTACTGTTTCTGCTGGGGATGAAAAATAAAAACTTGTGCTTACAGGCTGTTCTCTTTTTAAAATAAAATAAATAGCTTTAGCACAGCACCATACAGCAGTCAGAATCAATCAATCCTAGTGGAGTGTGATGAGATTACCTCTGTGCCTGCTGCTTCTACTGAAGTGCCAAAATCACTTCAGAATCTGCATTGTGTACAATCTTAAAATTAGCTTCCCTCCTAATCCACTTCATTCAGGCCATTATCACCTCCACAAGTGTACAAATCTGCCGAGAGCCTCTTCAGCCAGTGTAAATGTGTGAAAAGAGAAAGGTAGTGACAGACACAGAAAGAAAGAGAGGCATTAAATGTGAGTTAGCGGCCTAACCCCACTATTAACCTACTTGCATGTGAAAGGTCGGAGCTGTCCCTGATAATGACTTCGACTCCCTGTGCGCCTGTGCCGCGCAATACATGCCGGTTATACCATGTGGTCTGTATGCGTGGGAGCGGATGTAAAAGACATGGGACAAGGCACAGCATATTACAAGACCAAGTACATAACATGTACTGGAAAAGGCTGCTAAAATATTCAGGCCTCATCTTCCTACTCTCGTTAACTATGTAAGATGTACCACTAGGATAAATATTCATATCATTGTGCTCTTTCGTTTAGCATGTGAAGATCTCCACGTGGCCATGAGGTCAGAATCAAATAGATTCCCAGAAGAAGAAGAAGAAGATGAACCAGTAACGGGACGTTCCTCTGCAGTTAAGCTTCTAAAGTCCACAAAAGGTCAGTTCCACCCATTTCGCTAAATGTCACAGTCATTACTCTACCTTGCAAACATGTTCTGTGTGCAATACAATTACATAAAGTGTGTCTTAATGTTCCTAACTTTAACAAAGCTAATGCTAACCCTTACAAGTTGGCATTTTGTCATGATTTTATCATTTTTTACTTCAAAATAAACGAAAGTTGGAGGTGTGCATTTTAACCTCTTGATACAGCATGCAAAAATATTAAAGCCATTCATTATGGAGCTCTAGCAAGCACTGCATATTTGGTACATAATGCAAACCCAACATAATGCAAAATTATAATAACAGAGGTCTAAATGTATGGGGATTTAAAAAGGTGATACCACAAGCTTGCATGTAGTAATTATGTAACTGAATGTCGTATGTCAGTATTGTTTCAGTCTGATCCTGTGTATATATATGTTATATATCTGTAGTCACTTGGACTATTTTAAACCTCTCCTTGCAGGCATTCGCTCTTCCTCCCTACACAAGCTTCAGATGGTCCAGAACTCAGGACTCTCACAACCACAGCTGCTCATCCTCACAGGCACATTAAAATGTCTTACGTCTATAAAGTATACTAAATGTGGATCAAAGAGACAGTTTTAAGTTTCTACGGAATCTTGTTCATGACTCTGGAATTTAGAGAATACTGGACTTTTTCAGGAACTTATCCTTCCGTGTTCAAGAGAGATGTTCTCTCCATGTTCTCTGTCATTTTAACAATTTTCTATTAATACTTTGAACGTTTGCATTTATTTGACTGTTTATTTGTTTATATATTTACCTGTGTGTTTGTATAGTTCAGTCAATATGTGAGCTACAGCTAAATTAATACCAGGGACAAAAAAACTTGTGGTGGTTTGTTTAGGCCTGCCCATCATTACAGTACGCAATGAGTCATAGGTAAAAGAAAGTGATATATTAATACATATGTAGATTAATATCATAGCTCTTCAGGCTTTCACATTTTAACATGCTATTTGACAAGACAAGTTACGTGTGAATAGGTTGGTGATCATTCTTTTCAGGTTGCTCTGACCTGCTCAGTAGCAATGCCGTCAACCTAAACACTCATGTTATCTGTGTTTATGCAATTGCTTGGTCATTCGCCTCATCTGACCTGTTCATCTAGTAGATTTATGAAAGGGAATTACAGGTCAACACACCCTAGAACCAGGGTGCACTTCTGGAGAACATGAAGAAAAATATAGTCATTTGTTTCATAACGCTTGTTTACGAGATATCGGCCAACATTTTTTTGACGCTTGAAATGGTCCAGTGCCGCTGACTCACTCTATAGCACTATCAAAGTGCTGCCTTTTGTAACATTAGAGAAGTCTCTTCTGGGAAGTGTTACCATGTTCCTCTGCCAGTCACTGGCCTTAGCTTGAAGTTTTGAATTGACAGTGAAGGCCAGAGAAACATGAGAAACAGTTGTGTTCCTCTTTTTCTACTTCTCCAGCACAAAGTAAACAAAATTGGGTCTGCCGCCCTCAACATGTTTTTACTGAGATGTGAGTTTTCTTTTAAGAACCTATCACTTAATCCACTTTTTCACTGGAGCTATGAGCTAGCAAGTGCTAACAAAATGTAGCTAATAAGTCATGAAAGCTATTGTGCACCATCTGGCACCATTTAGAGGGATAAAATTAATATACGTGTCGTTGAATTGTAGGCAAGCTAACCAAAATGAACACGTTAACCGCATGTCAATCTGTTGTAAACATGCTAAAGGATTCTAAAGGTGTGGACTGGAGTATTAAAATAAACGTGGAATGATTCCCAATGACTGCATGATGTATTTGGCAGTGCATGCTGGTGTAGTGAGAGAACACTGGTGAACAAAAACACAAAAATATGCATAATATTATATTCATATTTTTGCATAAACTAATGTTAGTTGTATGCAGGTATGCCTGCTTTAAGCTATCTCAAATTCACCTACATATGTGGTTTCTGACTCTATATAGCAAGCCGTGACCTATAAAAATGGACCATATGCCTTTTATATTACACCCCTTGCCCAGTTTCCAGTAGAAAGTCCCAAAGTTAATGGCCATTGTCTGTCTGGATATCTTGTTTATATGTATTGTCTGAAGCAGGGGTCTACCTCCCTTTCTTATCCCTGTTTTAATGACATAGTGCCGGCAGGACCAACATATTAAGACAAATAAGTCACATGCACGGAAATCCTTTAGTTTGGAGGTACTGCAACAGTCTTTGCCCGACACTCATCTCCAGCCATGTTTTCTTCTGCGTTTCCGCACTCTTCCCTTCAAGTTGCCGAAGTGTTTATATTGTGCATGTTCTGAATGCGCTGGAGGAAATGGCTTTGATGGCTGTAGGACAATAGACTGTAATGAACTCTATGATTGGCTCATTTCAAATACAAATAAGAAAGTTACAGTGAGCGCCACTTTGGGCCAAGGGCGGAAAGACCCTTTAGGACCCTGTAAGTACTGCTGTTGCAGCGATAGTTCACTTTAATGTCAAGACAATTACAATATAGAGTAAATGTGCTGTTTACTGGAAAACTATGTGGGGTGATTATTTTGAGTTTCTCCATAGCTTCACTTCATCTATTGCTCTCACAGTAGCACATATAAGGTACTGCCTTATGAAGATTGTAAGTGCTATTCAGTGTGTTTTGGTTTGGTCTTTGATGTCATGATATTAATAAAATATATCTGAGTAAATATGCCTTATGATTCAATTACACAGAATAGTACTGTTACAGGGGAAATGTATTCAAGCTGTATTCAAGCTGCTATCACATTGTGCTGGCAGCTTCTACAGGCTTTCCTGTAGTTATCATCATGATCTGTACTATTCCAGTACTGTTATAAAGGAATCCGACGGTCTAAATATTTAACATTCTATTTATACAGGTTTCATTTTGCTCAAATATGAGGTTAACCAGGCCATGTGAATAATGCGGCCACTGTGTAGCAACAGGCAATGAAGTCACCGTAATTATTTCAGCCTTATCTGAAATGGATCTTAATGATACACATCAAAATGGCCGAGGACATCCCGTGACAAACTTAATTACTGTAAATGTTTTGTCCTTGCTCTTGCTCGGTGTGTGTGTTGGCTGGAACGTCTCATTCTCTAACACACAATCACTTAAAAGTCTCAGCAGATGTTAATTATAAGACATAACTACCCTTTAATGGACGCCTTTAACTAATGAGTTGTGTTTGTATTTGTTCCAGCGTGCGCGGCTGCCTATATGTGTATCATTTGACACTCTTAGATATCAAAGCCGCAAACTGCCTTTTGTCACACTCCTACTCGCGGAGGTTGCGTAATGACTGGTGTCTGCATCAAACCACAGGAGAATTTATTTCATATTCATATTTCATTTTTCCTGTCATGTAACAAGGAGGGCGTATTGCTTCCAGAGATGAAAGTCATTGCTGATCTTTCACTGAATGTATTAAGCTACCTTTGAGGTCGCCACTTATACATGGATTCTTCCTCGCAAAGTTTCTGATGCATTCCAACCTGACCTGTCATCCTTCTGGTTGAGGATCCCATGTGTCATCATATGAGTCATCGTTACTTTGTAGAATAGTGTTGTCTTAAATGGAATTGATTACTGCATGTCAATAAATCACAGTTGAATAATACAGAAGTCGTATTTTATTTAAGTTGTCATAACAATGAGAACGCATCTCGTCATGACTTATGAAGTGGCTATATGCTTATATACTGGCTTCCAGAGAACAGCCTCTGAAAAACAAACTCTGAACTATGGCCTGACCTATAGCACAAATTTTGGCCAATTCTGGCAAATAAAGCATTAAAATTTAGTATGATAATATAACTGATAATATTTATATTTTATTTTTACTTTTACAATTTTCATTTTAGATTAAAATAGCTCACTTAATGCATTACAGACAGATATGATTGCATTTTCTCAACTGTGAACTGTAAAATATGAAAAAAAGAAAGTTTTGTGCATATTATAGCATATTTTGACATGATTTTGACCATGATAAAATATTCAGATTGACCAGTTTGGCCTGTATTGCTGCCATTTAGTTAAAACCTTACACTGGGGTCTAACTTTCTAAAGATTAATTTTCTATCATCAAGATTGTAGGTTCAAATCCCAACAATGCCATAACCAAAGAGTTGCCACATTATCAGTTATATCTTCACTAATGCCGGTAAACCATGGTTTGTCCGCCCTGGCCGATAATACTACTGTAACATTTTACATCTAATTTACTGCTATTCTGAAAAATAGAGTGCAAACTGTGCACAGCATTCCACACCACACTACATCACATAGGTATCAACAGGTAGCCTTAGTTCAAATCATTTACCAACACACTGCACTAAAATTGGCACCATGAAAGTATGTTATGCACAATAATCCCTGTCGCACATACACGCTGCATGATGTCAAGTTTCAAATTAGCGTGGCCTTTCTCACAATGCCCGAGTTTCCACTCCGCCCAAAGCTGCTTTGTTTTCCATCATGGCTACTGTCTGACGCCATGAGAGTCAATGTGGTAATGGAATAGCGAGGATGCCGCTCATGCCGCAGCTATAAGAACAAAAGAAGGGGTGCTTGAATTAATGCCATTACTGTAATTACATGCTTTAGAGGACATGCCTGAAGAGTAGCATGAGATTGATGAGATGATTACATTGGCTTAGGGGTATGACACGTGTGTCCTGTTTTCTTTTCTGCTGTTGTCCAATATTTGGGGAACATGCCGCTACTAATTTTGCTCTCTTCTTCAAACATACTGGTTGTCAGCTCTATCTTAACCTGAAAGGCTTGTGTACATTTCCGTGTAGAGGTTTTTTAATACCCTAAGATCACCAAAACATGCTACACGCTCAAAAATACAGCTGCCAAAAGGTGACTACTGTTGGTTCCCAAAAGCAGGGGCTCTGGATCCCAGTGCTCAGTCCTCATGCTCAGCACATTTGTTGTGACCCAACACACAACGAGCTTGATAAATTCAGTAATGTTTGTTGTATCAGGTGTGGTAGATGAGAGATGAGTGGTAAATGTGCATAGCAAGGGATGACCAGGATTGGGATCAAGAACCCTCGCCATATAGAGAACCATTCGACTGATAGTTCTTGTAGAGTGGCGGTTTTCAGATTGCTCCTATGGAACCTAGACAGTCCACATTTTTGCTCTCTCCCTGTGGGTGTAGTTTTAAAGGTTAGATTTGTGTGGGAAAAAAACTTTTAACAGAGTAAAAGCAACAGGTCTGGCAAAAATGGTGATTATCTCAGTATCAAATTGTTAATAAACACTATAATATGCAAAGAGCCACCCTTCAATCACTGCATAACTTACATATAAGCTTCCTGTTAGTTACTCAATAATTCATCATGATCTCTGAATAAGTCTTAAACCTAATGACGTAATGAAACCTGCTGCTTAGGGTTTTAGATGTTACATTAAATGATTAAAATACGTCTCAGCTGCACTGCTTACATAACATTTCCAGTCATCTCGGTGTTATTCATATAAGATGATGCCATAAAGGTTGGACTATCAACACCTTCCAACTTCTTTTGGTTTGAATAGACTGTAATACTTTTTTGAGATGTTTCATTTGACAGTTTCAATTGAAATGTAATCCCATCTGACAGAGGCAACTCATATAACTCGTGCAGGGTAAGTGTGTATGTGTGAGAGAGTGGGAGCTGTCATGTAGGCAGATTATGACTAACCACACAGGCTCGCCAATGCCAGATTACTGCCTCTCCTGTTTTTATCAGAAACATGTTACTATGACAACACAAGGAACGGTACCTGTGTGTGTGTGTGTGTGTGTAATGGGGGGGTGGGGGTCTGGGCATCTTTATTGTTGCCGTAGGCAGCTCGTGACTCTAGTCCTTCCTGACCAATCAATAAAGAGTATGTTCCCACATGCAGCCTTCACCGGTACTGAATAATGGTTTGGTCATCCAGTGCTAACAGGCTGCTGGCCATACGCATGTGTAGGTGTCTCTGTAGTAGGAATATCGTGACTAGCAGATAGAAGAAATTCTCTAACAGGAAAAAAAAAACTTGGCAGAAATGTTTAATCTACTTCTGCGATGCTGGATGTTCTTCATCCACCTCAGTAATATGTCACTGTACCCTCCTACTCGTTCCATTCATGTCTTCATACCTGTACACTGCACTTACACTCTATATACCTTGCGTGCAGTCCCAGTAAACAGGTGTGAACAACTAAAATTACATTGCAGAGTGGTGTAATGACGGTAAAGCAAATAGTGATTAGACATAGTATGTTGGCGCTCAGCTAACGCTGGTGCACATGAACATGTTTTAGGCCTTTCTAAGTTAAACATTTGAACTTCTATACCTTCTATACTGTTTATATGAACCCTACAATAACTGACATTTTACCTTATAGCAGTTTTACAGTGACTTTAAAGATCCCTAACCAAGCTGCTTCTGTTTTCCATTTCTAACAACTAAAACTCATTTTTTAACGAAACTGGTTCCATCCATTAGACATTTAAGAGTCTGGTTAATTTTACTGTCACCTCATAATATTATTAGTGGTTAATCTGACAAGTAAGACCTTCTGTCCAGCTCCCGAAGTCCTAACAGATGGGAGCACTAGCTTTACTGTATATATCAAGACACAATGGAGAGAAGAAATTTATCTGGACCGTTTTCCATTTCAAGGTTTTGAGCATTTTGTTTCCAACCAAAACACTGAAATAAGAGTGTTACTACAATACTTGCAGAGTTTCAATACAAGAAGTGTGATATATATGCAGTTTCCAGAAATCATTGGGTTTTTCTCTGAAAGCACACTCTTGGCATTCTCTCAAGTATCATCAAAAGTAGCAACCTGGGACGTTTTTCTAACAGGCTTCCACTGTTGCTGTCACTGCTGAATACTATTCGGTGGGTAGGCACTTCACAATTAAAAAACTTTGAGTTTGGAACAAAATTCATACAAAGGCAACAACTTTACTACACAGATTTGTTTTTATGGTAAAGTTTTTAGGTTGAAATGTCTTTAAGCTTAGGTAAATGAAGTACATACATTCAGCCACTCCAGACTTTTGTGCACTGGTGATCTTCTCCAACAGTCTTTTTCTGTACAGGTGAGGATCTTGTAGATCCTAGGAGATTTGCGGTAAGACATCACACCTCGCCTGCAGGAAGCTGGGGACCCCCCAACCACATGCGCAAACCACACTGATTAAGAAACACACAGCGCTCTGTTCTGACGCTCTAACAAAGTGATTAAAATCTGCCTTTTCATCTGCCATGAATAAAACATTGGCGCTGCTGAGGAGACTGCAGTCAGCGAGACAGAAGCTGCCTGTCTTCTAGCTAGATGAATTACTTACTGAAGTATCACTCTCTGCATCGCACTCTGGTCAATCACTGTCCAGCCTGCCATACTTGATTCATATAATCCAGTGACTCCCACTTATATCACTCTACTCTCAGATGCCAATTTATTTAAACCACCTACCTTCTACCTATGGCCAGTGGCCATTTTATCAGAAACACCTACGAAGGCTCAGGTGGTATAACCCTCTAATCATTCACCCTATTGTCAGGAGACTGATCCATGACAATGCCACAGTATTTGCAAGTAAGTGTTTGTCACTCCAAAACTCGAGTGCCTGATAGCGAGCCTGTTGCCAAAGATGTGTACAGATGTGGCTGAGAAGGCTGAGATAGCATGGCTTTACCGCTAACAAGGCTAACTACTCTAGCTGATGTTAGGTCCAGAAACAACGATAATACATTTCTCCGACAAACAACATGTTGGCACGTCATCCGCTTGTGTAGAAGATGAGGTCTTATCAGCATCCAACCTGGCACGGCTTAGCTCTGTTAGCCCATTAGCTCGTTTGAAGAGGAAGCCTCCATTACTCATCACACAGGGAATAAAATGTCTGGGTAATAAAACACGCTCCTTTGCCTGCCACAGCCCTGCATTTAACTGCATAGCTGGTCATGAACTTACATACTCAAATATCGACATTAGTCGGAATACAGACCGCTATTGCTTATAGCTGTTAGCTAAACGTTAGCCTTCTCCTCAAAGTGCTTTGAATGACACTGCATTAGTGGTAGTTCAACAAGATGTATTGGAACTTGACGTGACTCACAAGCTACTGCTATCGAAACTGAGGCAAAAACAACATAAAAGCACATACAACATGAATAAGCATATCATGGATTTCAGTTGATTAAGTCTATCCCATCCGTTTTAAAAAAGCTCAGAAAAAAGACCATATAGTTTGGGAGGTAGTAATATTTGTACAGGAGTGGCAAGGTAGTGTGTGTGACACGGGTAGTAGTGCATGAGTTGCTCATTGTCACTTCTGTACAGTGTGCCAAAAGTGCGCACCTGTGGTCAGAAAGTGACCAATGATAAAGGGCTAGTGAATAGCTCATGAATAAAGAGAACCTGTGCATGGAAAAAGCTAAACTACAGTCTCTAACTGTACTCCTACACGGCATGCCAACAACTAGACAGGTGGATAAGGTGGCCGGTGAGCATGGATGTTCTAGCTGCACTGCAGTGCACTTTGGCCTATACCACATCAAACTTTTCCTGCCATATGTAACTGTGTTTCTGTGTTTATTTTAAGCCAGATGCATTATACAAATACTAAAACATCACTTGACTTTACATAAACACTTTACATAAACATTCAAACTAAGATCGCGCCGTCTCTCTCCTTTACAGTTACTGCTTCTATGGCACAAGGTTTACTTAAGACAGCAAGAAACCGTAGTTTATATGTCCTATATTTGTAATGTGTATCAACTGTTTATCTGTTACCCTGTAGCAAAGGAGAACCTGCCTTTCATCCTGTCACTGTACATGTGCACTGACGCTTTAGCATGACTGCATAGAGAAGATAAGATTATCTGTCACTGGTGCTTGCACAGTAGAACGCATCACTGAAAAAACACAATAGTATTAATCATTATCTGCTTAGCTATCAGTGTGTTTTCAGTGTTTCAGTGTTCACTTTCACACCTCGCTAAACACTGTGTGGTCAGAAGTTTGGGTACACAAGACCTACGTTTACATTTGAATAGTTTCACTGTTATTTTTTTTACCTAAATAGTGATCCAAGCTACTGCTACAGACACACTTTTAACCCAGAGCTGCTTTAAAACACTTGTCTGAGCACTGGTATGTGCTGACCTCACAGCAAGGGGATAATATGCACAGGGTTTGATTTTAGTATTTTCAAAGTAGGGCATTTATGGGTTGATTCTTTATATATATTATAAAATGCAACATAAAAAATTGGCTTCAATTTGTTACAAGCAATTGGATTTAAGTTTCACTTAACTCAAAATAATTCCTTTGACTGAAAGTATTGTTCATTCCAAGTCCTTTTTTAGGTTGAATAAACCCGATTCATTTTCACAAATGAGAGTAATTGTTTTAGGTTAGGCCAACGAAACACTTTTTACAGTGTACAGTGTATGCTGTGACCTTTGTTTCCCATCACTGCTTTATAAAGAAATCATAGTTAGTTTCTCTGTAATGCTTCAACCACTTTTATATCTCAACCACTGAATGACATTTAAAATTTCAATGGACAGTAAAAGTCGATGGAATTCCCCCCTTAAATTTTGCATACAAGAAACCATGCAGATTTATACTGACAACAATTTACAAGCTAGTTTTCTAAGAAAAGTTGCAGGCATTGGTTATATGTATACTACATTCCTGTTTTACAAACTCATTCACAGCAGCACCTGTAAGAGCAGGTGTGGCAGCCACTCTATGGGACAAGGGCGACAAAAACAGAGAATGAGTAATACTGTATTACAGGCTTCGTGCATGCCTCGACATGCTCACTGACTGCCATCTGCAGCTGTGAGCTGCCACATCCAGCATGGTTTAGTAATATACACTCCTGTAGTGCACATGTTGCAGTCAGAAATGATTATGTGTCTGAAATAAAGTTCACTGCCATCCATCTCTGTCCATTTAGAATATGTGTTTGGGCGGTCATGCACAAGATTCCCAAGCTTCGTTAGTTTATAGTCATTGTAAACACTTCCATAATTAGCCTCAAGCCACTGTCTCTATCTCACCGTCTCACTTTATTCACTGCCGTTCTCGCCTCCTTCTCAAGGATATCTGCTCGGGGCTAGTGGAGTGTGCTTGGCTTACTAACTATTCATGATCGCTCTTCTCTTATTCCACTTATCCACAGCCTGGAGACTTAACGATTTCATCCATGCTTTTCTTCAAGTGGGATTTTCAGCTTCATTTAGAGAACACCAGGGACCAATGCTTAAAGGGCCCATATCATGGAAGAACAACATTTTCTCCATTTTTTTTAAATTTATGAATATGATGTCATGAAGGTCCCATTCACCCCCAGTCCATGCACTGTACATACCTGTAAACATTCACTGACTTTATTGCTTTGTGATCTTGCAAAAAGCTACTTATTTACAAATATCCGCCTGTTTTGCAGCTGACCTTTGCTCATTTGTGCTGAGGTTGTAAGGACTGTTTTTCGAACAAGACACAACACATGGTAGCCAATAAGAACAGAGCTCATAGTTTTAAAGGTACAGTATCAGAAATTCTCTTTAATTCTAAGAGATAAAAAGGTTGGAAAATGGCCATGTAAAAACGAACGCTGGAAGCAGATACGTATGTAGGACATACGCCCTCACTGAACAGAAAAACCCATACTTGTAATAGAAGTCAATGGGCAGGTGCTGAAGCTTCCCTTTTGTTCTGAATAAATATTTGTCAGAATTATTGTCCATGGTAATCGGCTGTACACTACAGATGCAGCAGATTGAGATTAGGTCGAAGAATGCTGAACTATTGTTTTAACCTTTTGTGCTCTGGTACCCCAATAGTCATTAACCGTGCATGCTGTAAAGCACTTCATTGTCATATCTAAGTAATACAAAAATGTGGTGCAACCGCTTTAGTCGAGAATCAGTTGGAACTAGACTATGCAGGTAGGCCAATCCCTTCACTTCTCTTAAGAAGCAACAACTGTTTTTGATTCTGTTATTCTTCCAGCAAAATCTGAATGAGCAATAAACGTTGCATTGTTTTTGGTTTCCAAAACTAAACAAACAAAATCTGAAGTACTAAAGCTAATCTATAAGATAATATATTCTAATCTATTCTGTGTTACATAGAATCCTGGATTAAAGTTGAGGTGCAGGTAGACATTTTAAAGGTGAGATGGTTCATAACACATTTCCCTCCGCACAGAGCCTTTCAGAGTGGGACATAGGTTCATGGCATTTTCACATCTGTTTGCATAATCTGACTGTTTTGCATGTCAGTCAAAAGACAGTGCTTCTTGGCCATTTAACTGATGTGCATAAGGGGTGTTGAGAAAGGGAGGTGAAACATGATATTATTGGTTAGTAATATTTAAAAAAAAGTTTTTGATAAAATTCCCCCTCAGGGTCAATATAACGTTTTGATTGATTTAGCTTGTTAGTTAGCTACTAAGCTGAAAGGCCTAGGCTTAGGTCACCTGGTCAGGATCTTCTGGGTTGAGGCTTCCATGTCACATTTCAATAATGTAAGAATAACTGAGCCAGGTTGCATGGCTTTTGACGTAATTACTGAATAATAAGCCTTAGGATGTCAGAATCTTGGTTTCCATGGGTTCATGCATTAAGTTGCACGGGTCTGAAACAACCTGTTCTTACTGCAGTTAAACGAGGCAGTCCTGGAGCTTTGGGAAACATTGTTCTACATCTGTTCAAATACACCATTTTCTAATGACCAGATGATGTTATTTGGACTTTAATTACAAGTCAGGTGTGTGTGCGTGGCTTTATCAAAGCCCTTACACACACTTCAGCTCCTGAGGAAACAAGATTAACAAAGTAAGTCATTAAGCCTGAATGACAGGCAGCCAAAGCAGTGCAGCTTTTTCAGATTGCTAAAACACCACACCTTCAGTCAAAAATGTGGAGGAATCCCCATCAAACCAGGAAAGAAATTTGATATTGCCTACTGAAGCAAGCAAACCTACCAACAGGTAAGGTTTGAAGCATTTCAGATATGACAACCTCAAAAACTTCTCAAGAAGGACCAAATGAGTTTTGTTTTGTGTTCCATCTGAACGGGTTGGTGGTTTGCCCTGAGAATAATAAAGACTCCTCTTGCCAAATCTTAAACCGACACTATAGAGAAATATCAAATACAAAATTTTCTTCTTGCTCCGAATGTAGTCAATCAGCCAAGGCAAGTTTGGTCTCCATGTTTGTTTTTGCACTGGTGCTATGAAGCTAACGTAGCTAGGAAGTAATGGAATATACCCTCCATTTTGCATCCTGTAAACTGCATGGCTAAACAATCACACTTCAAACAATCACAAACAGGCTTGCTTATGACACTGTATGACATACTGTAATCTACAAAAGTGGAGAAAGGTGTGCAGCATAGCTATATCAAGTTAGATCCATCTTGAAGCCTACTTTTTGTCCACACTTTTGAAAGGCCTAAGCTAAGGCTGAAGACCAGTCGTCAGGGCAGTTTTTCCGTCCACATGCTCCAACAAAGGATAGTGAATAGGCATTGCAGGTGCATGCTGCAGATGCTGAGGAAATGACATTTTACAGGAAACTCGTCACGTATTACAGACTTTCCATGAGTCTCACTGTATTCTATAAAAGCCTGAATAGTGCAAAACGGATGTCAGACTGTAAGATAATCTATATGAAGCAGAAATGAATAGGGTCAAAGCAAACAGACGGAGCACCAGTGGAAGTGGCTCCCTCTGTGAACAAAGAAAGGCCTTCTGCAAAGTTTAGCTTTGCAGAAAAGGATAATGACATTCAAAAATACTGTTTCTTTACCTTGCTATTGTTTAGGCAACTTCAAACTGAGGGTCTGTTATTCTAAAACTGCCACTTATTGAAAGATGAAGCTCCTCATTATGAGAAGCAGTGCCATGTTTGTGGTGTACTTAAAACAGTACAAAATAACTTACAGTACCAGACAAAAGTGTGGAGATTGCTTTGTTGTTATTATTTTGCACCTTCAGAACCATGAAATAACACATATGGACTTCAAGTAGCCCACCACTGCCTTTTACAGTTTTGCAATTTTACACACTCCAGGCTTTCGCAAGCAGCTCTTTGTGGGGCCAATTGAGATTCTTCTCCATGATGTTCCTCACATGCTGAGACCTTCTTGGCTGCTGAAAGCTACTTGTTGGGTGGTCATTATGTGATACTTCAGTATAGAAAGGCATGTGATAATGCACTTGTAATGGTCTTTTTAAATCTTAAAAAGCCGGTAGCTGGTAATTAACCAGCTGCTTATTACTACTGTATTATTACTT
>CM067496.1:7580038-7617104 GCA_034552555.1 Semaprochilodus insignis | reverse complement strand
ATATATATATATATATATATATATATACATATACACATGCACACATATAAAAAATATATAATCAACTAATGAAGAAAAAGGAAATGCAGGGTATTACTTATGCATGCATGACTGCTGTCAAAAATGGTCTCAATTTTCTTGTAAATGAAATTCATAAAACCATAGTAAACCACAGTAAGAAGGCTAGAACTGCTGTAACTAGCAATAGCAAAGCGGTGTTACTTATTTAAAAGGCTTCCTATAAAGTACACGTTTCTACATGAAGCACTTTTATATATGTTATATGTTATACTGGCAAGTCAAACCAAGAAGCTGCTGGTGGATTCTTTGGAACATGAGAAGCAGGAAATGCAACCAACTTCTAAGACTGAACTTCAAAGGCATGGAAAAATGTTCCAGCAGATTTCTTTGGAAAACTGAAAAGAACAGAAGCTGTAATAAAGTGGAAAAAAATTCTGATATACATTAGTTTTTCCTGATGTTTGTATTAAATGGCCATTTTGACTGGAAATTAAATGAATGAAGAGTGGTCTCTGACTTTGGCACAGCAATGCATACTGAACTATATGTAAATACTGATACGTATACACACAATACACAGATACAGTAGCACACAAACCCTACCTCGCTCTCACAGGATGACTGTGAAAAGCAGCTAGTGTATGACATCCTGTCTGCAGTGGGGTTGAAATGGTGCTTATGTTGGACCATTACAGGCTTTAGATAAAGACGCTCGAACAAAGTGAGCTGAGGAACGCCAGACGACAGACAGTAAGAGGCTGTTGTCATATTTCTCTGACTAATGTGTCTAAGCAGCTGAAGTTCTCAAGATTTGATCCTCTGCTCAGGATTCTCGCACCTAACCGTCATGCTTCCCACATACCTCATTCTGAATTCCTCTCACAAACTCACTCTGTATCAGAATATGCGGCAAACATCCTTAACATTCCATTCACTCGGGTCGATCTCAAAGCCACTTCAAAAAAGCAAACACTTTCAGGCTTCAGTAGTCTCGGCTTACATGTATGTGTGTGCGGTATGGGTCTAAGCTTACAGCGGCCATCATTTGATGGATGTTTTTTTGCGGCTAGGACTTCCCTGAGTCCCTGAAACCAGGCGTGTTTGGGACTAGCCGGAATGCTGTGGTTGAAACCTACATTCTTAACCACCCATGCAAAGCAATGCCAGAGAAAGTTTTGGGAGTGTGTGGCTGTAGAGTGCATATATCTATGGTGTGATAGCCAGGGCTGTACAAAGGTATCAATGCATTGAACATTTAACAGCACTGATTGTGGAATATTAGATTTGACAATAATTGGGTACCATTATATGCATGCAGTAAATTATTGGCTAAAATAAAATTTCATGATGCATTGAATCACATTTTAAATAACCATAGTTGAAATCAAATCAAATTATATTGAAATTTCAAATTACATGGAGATGGAATCATTTCCTACAGAACTGTAATCATAATTAAATCCAATGGTGGTGAAATCTGAGATTTCATGATGCGCTGAATTGTTTGACAATGAATTATGAATTGTTTTGATTGTAGTGAAGTCAGAGATTTACAGCTCTGGGGTCATTCAGGTCCTCTCTTCACCACAAACTCCTAGCTCTCAGTGTCAAGTAGATGCACTCCTGGCTTTTGGCACGCCACGGATGGGCTGATGAAAGTGAAGCTCAGCTCAGTACTTCACAGCCGATAAGTTGTTTGGATGGAGTTTGAAGTACATGCATGTGCTTCAGTATGTTTTCACACTCTGTCTTATTTAGCAATGCTATTTAGGACACCTAGGGCCTACAACGAAACTCACAACATATTTCATCACTGTTACTGAAGAAACAAACACTCCAGAACTTTCTACTAGTTACAATATAAATAACTGAAAAAATAACTGGCATTTTAAGTTCTAGCCTGCTGCCTGTTGTCAACTGTGATCTTGGCTGTGCATCCCTATTATTCACCAACACTGCTACAGCAAGAGTATTTTGCATTCTTCACTACCACAATGCGGTGAAGATACTATCATTGTCTACTTGTTTCTCCACTGGGGACACTTTATGGTATATGGTCGCTGGACTGAGAAGCTTGTGGAAAAAGGGTGCGTCCTGCTATAACTAGAGGAACTATACATCTAATGACAGAGCAAAGCCAAAATAACAGTGTTTTTGCTTATGTGCATTTCTGTAGTTTCCCCTCCGAAGCAGACTTTTGCTCGCACAAATGCTGCGCCTGCATGCACACCACAGACGTACACGCATCCTCCTCTCTGCTGGAGAAATGATGCATATGACCTTGATAGATGGAGCTGTATATTGCAAGTGGGGCGTGTGCCATGTCTTTTCAGGGGGTGTGGTCCAGATCTACGGCTCATATTGATTGGTCGATGCGCTCGTAAATCAACAGAGCGTGCCCAGGCCAAGCCGAATTATTGAAGGTACCGACTTCGGATCAATACAGTGTGGGTGAGAGAGAGACAGAAAGAGTGGGAGAGAGAGAGAGAAACAGAAGGTGTGGACGTCGTGTCAGGAAGACAAATCTCGTAATTATTCAGGAGGGTCTGAGAGACGGAACAGAAATGCCTGTGCTAGTTACAATTTCATCAGTATAAACTGATGCACTTTCTGTTCCCATTGTTTCCTATTCATGTGGAATGTGTTCGAGCCAAATCCTATCAGATTCCCCATGGAACCAGTGCGACCTCTTTAGCGGTCTTAAGGGAAATGAGCACTTTATTTTGATGGCCCACTGCAGATGATTGGTTCATGCTCACCTTCTTTTAGAGTTATAGTAAGATACGGTACAGTACAAGGAACAGCATATTGCAAGGCAGCCAGTTAGAACAGAGATCATTTACATAACATCATGCACAAAAGTGTAATGTTATCAGATTTTGTTAGTGAATTATATGTAAACAAAGTCATCTGATTGGCTCGGCCAGCGGATCTGTGATGAGCTGACTTGGCTGAGGATCAGAATGCCTGCAGCCTGTATGAGGGTTTCAGTTAAGTGTGTGTGTGTGGTGGGGTGTATAACCCCCTTTGAGACTTGGCCTACAAACAGAGCCATAGATAGAGCACAGGGAGGGGATTTCACGATTTGCATTCGGACCACATTAAGCACTTGAGGCTTTGCGTCACTGGTCCCTGGTCTGAATAAAAGGACCTGGCTGGCTATTCATAGCGTGCAGAGATGGAGACAGACTCTTTCCCGAAGTCTGAGAGAGAGAGAGGGAAAAAAATCGATACGGCCACGGGTCATTAGATCTAACAGCCGTGCACAGTGGGAGCGGCGAGCAGGTGCTTGCTTCTACTCAAGTCTTTCTTTCAATCTATTTTTCAATCACTATTATCCTTCTCTCTCTCTATCACTCACTCACTCTCTCTCTCTCTCTCGCCCTGTCCTTCTGGTTTTCTCTCTAGACTGCATGTTTTTTACAGGGTGCCCATCAAATTGACAGTTGGGCAGAAACAGCTGCCAAGCAGAGAGGATACAGTGTCATGTCAGGTGCCTAATCACACAAACACTGGGAGTGAGAGAGAGAGGGAGAGAGAGAAAAAAAGAGAAAGAGAATGAAACGGGATGGCATTTGCGATTGCAATTGCAGATCGACACATCCGGCAACTTAAAACGTGCCTCCGCTTCTTTTTTGGGGGAAAACAAAGAACACCATTCATAGACTGTAAAATAAATTGCACAGCCACTGATACATCGAAAAGATAAATTTACTCCATCTTGAGTCCCTGACAAGCAACAAACATTATAGTTGTGACCAGTTACAGCATACTGATATGCCTACACTGATATTCTGACAGAGCTGCACGCTGAGTATGAGCTGGAGTTATGGGGCTATAAAAATGAGTAGGGTTATGCACATCTTGGCACCTTTTAATGTTCAGCCAAGAGCACATGCCAAACATTATATTTGAGTGGTCAAGATGCTTATAGAGGACAGAAAAAAAGACTTAGAGGCTTATTTGCTTATTTCGCCCTTCTGCAACACCAGTATTGCAAAGATCAAGATACCTCAATACAGCAATAGCTATTAATACTTTGCTGTGAGTAACATATTGGAAAAAAAAAAAATCCAAAAATGCTACAGGTTTTGCACAGGCCATATTTTTGTGTTTATTTTTCCCCTCGTATGTCAAATTAATGGAAATTCTGCATGAAAATGTGCACAACTGAGTTCTCTGTAAAGGACTTATTTGAACTGAAAATCAAGAAAACCTGCCATTTGACCAGAAGCACCCAAACTTTTGCTTATAACTGTATATGAATCTTGTACTCCATTATTTATTTATAATCCATGTCAATAAAGTCATTAAAATCTGACCCTCAGAGACTGTCTGATAAACAGAGGGAGAGAGATAACAAGAGAGAGAGAAAGGGGGGAGAGAGAGAGAGAGAGAGAGAGAGAGAGACATGCAGAGGCAGCTGTGTGGGTGTGAATGGTTAGCACAGCTGATAAGACACGGATAGCTATTCTCAGTCCCAGCCAAAGAAATCATGAGCTGGAACATGCTCCATTAAAACGTAAGTTGAGAGCGGGGCATTTGTGACTGTGTAAACATACAGTGGATGTACAGTAGCAGGACACAACTGCCCGTCTGTGTGTGTGTGTGTGCACCGGCACCCGCTTCTTGACTTGGGGCGAGACTGTGTAAGCCAATACACTGAAAAACTCTCTTGAAATTCCCTCATCATCTTGTACAAAGTATCATATCATATTCGTATAATAAACTACACTTAGAATAGCCTGACTGTCCTTAGGGGACGATCCACCTGTGCTACAATCACTCACCCACAGCCAACACGCCCTAGTGTGACAGCACACTGTAACTAAATCAGAAGTGCGGCTCAGACGGCGCGGCTAGACGGGGACCAGGCGCAGACGGGGCCGCAGACGGAGACCTGTCGTGTCACGGTTTGGGGCAGAACACACACGGGCTATGGCTCCGGACACACACCTCGCGCACAGACGGCACCTGCCTCCTTTAACTTCAGCCTCTGACCTCCTGACCTCTTACACTAATGCAGACCGGGCAGGGAGCCTTACTCTGTACAAGACCTCAGGCCTGTAACCCTTAAGAACTTTGAAAAGTCAAACCTCCCACTGTCAAAGTTTACTTACAAAGTCATCTGTGCATCTGTTAAAGTATTGGAGCCACGTTGGAGATCTGATGCAGCTGTAAATCTTGACTACATACTCTACATGCAGTCAAATGCAGACACTGAAATGACACGTTTTGACAAAATTTTATAGGGCACATTTTCTATTCATTTGCTGAGAAAATGAGAAACTTAGCCACTCCATTCACATCACCTCAACATAAAAACTCGTGCTAATCTGTTGTAATCTAAATGAGGAATCCTTGGTTATGACATCACAATCCCAAACTGTCTGTTTCATAGCTTACTTTTCCTATATGGAAGGTACAGATGGTCCTGTGCAACACTTTGAAAGATTTACTAAGGTTTTACTGCTATCTTATTAAAAAGGCTTGCATGTACAAAATGGCAGCTTTTTTTATTTTTGTGTTTACTTTTTTCCCCATTATGTTAAATACAGCCCTGCAATGGACTGGCGGCCTGTCCAGGGTGCATCCTGCCTTCCGCCTTTTGAGAGCTAAGCGACCCAGTAGGACTAAGCAGGTTAGAAGATGAATGAGTGAGTGAGAGAGTCAATAAAGCCATTAGAATCTGAACCTCAGAGACTGTTAAACAGAGGAAGAGAGAACATTTAAAAATATTTACTAATGTTTACTGCTATCTATTTAAAAGCCTAGCATCTACAAAATGGCAACTTTTAACGTTTTGTGTTTATTGTTTCACCAGTATGTTAAATTAATAGGAAGTGTCCATTAAAATGTCTAGAAGTGAGTTCTCTGTAAAGAAAAAGCCTTGAATCTACAAAATGATAACTTTTACTGGAGTAGGAAAAAACTTCAAAAGTTGACTTGACCAATGACCATTTCTACCAGTCCGTGCATTATTACATTTTGACACAATATAATGTACAGATTACAAACAACTGACTACTAGGTAGTACTAGGTTTGCGTCTTCCTGTGACAATATATCTCTAAACTATAAGTATCTAACATAAAGAAGCATTTAGACTATTTAAAGCTCCCCATCTCAAATACCCCTGTCATCCATCAAACAAAAGGAAACCTTGATATTACTGCAGGACAGTAACTTCATCCACGTTATGCCCCTCTTCATTTCCCCCCCATTCCATCTCCCTATTCAGCCTTCTCTCATTCTACCATTTCATCTCACAAACCAGAAATACCCCGCAGGTATCCTGGCTACAAGCTTGCTAGATTTGTCTCATTAGGAGCAACTGATTGCTCCCTCCTATTCATTAGATCACTGCTCTCCTGAGGGACAGACATTTAAGGCTGTTGCACTGATCCGAGACCTGCAGTTAATCTTGGAGTGCTAAAGCTAATGCGTGTAAATCTGTGACTTTCAATTAAGCCTCAGTGTTTGGACAGAAGTCAGAATCCATTTATAGTATTTCATGTTTTTTGTTCTTGAATATTCTCTCACTACAATACCAGCAAGCACTGCACAACTATGCCATATAAACACTGGCAAAAGGAGCCAATCTCCAGATAACCAGAAAAGCTAACCTTGCTAACCTTTAGTTTGTAGCTTTCTGTGATTCAGACTCTCCATTCTTTCCATGATTCGAAGACCACAGCTGCTATGAGTTGCTACAGTTGCTATGAAATAATCAGCATCCTTACGTTTGTTGACTTTCTTCATCTCGCCACAAAAATCCACCCGCAGCAGTTGTGGTTTCTCAAAGTTCCTTCCACCTTGAAGATATGTCATCAGAAGGGGGTGGTTCTAGTATTTAAACTGGAAAACCTTGCTCTTTTGTACCACTGATGGATGTGAGTAGGCATGCAAGGGATCTGACAATGGTGAGGTTTTTCATTTTGGTCCCTGTTACAGCAGCAGTGTTAACACAATCAGCTTCAAGACACTCATAGTGTGGACTGAGCCATGAGAGGCCAGTGATGAGGAACTAGCTGTAAGGTTCTGGAATGCACACTAGCCTGGAAATGGAGATGACTGACAGGTGCACTATGTACAGGCTAATGCTCCCACCGTACAGCTGAGGGGACGCAATTTAGAGCGGATAAAGTTACACCAGGGCTGTCTGTGTGTCTGTCTGAGTGATGACACACAGATCACATGGTTGACATAAGACAGACCTGTGTCCATTTGAGCAGTTTCAAGCAACCATACAATTTTCTTTCCTTTTTCCCCCAATCAAGTTTTGTTTGGTGTCTTAAGCTTGCTTCTTTAGATCGGCACAAGGTCTATGAGGCTAAAGTAAAGTAACGGCGAAATCCAACTGATCCAAAAAATCTGAGCATCAAGCAGAGCTGCAAGTCCAGAGATCCAGTTTCAGAAAGATTTGAAACCTATATAAACCTTATATAAATGTGGCGTTATGTGGCATTCAGGCTAGGGATGCTGCAATATGGGAATTATGGGTGGATTCTGATATCCAATATTTTAAGTTAACACATAGAAAGGTGCTGATACAAACACATTATGGAAATCTAGGAACTCTGTGTGTGATATATCACTGTGCAGAGAAAAGGTCTGCCTGAAACATCGTTCTGCAAACGCAAATTATTAGACACTTACTACATCAATCGTGTACAGGTGTCATTTCTCAGAGTGTCTGGTGTCGAGGTCGGGCAAATGTGTGTCACTGTTTGCTGTATGACTTCATGGCTAACAGATACCCGATACTCCGGTCTCGCCAGGGGCGTGCATTCACTAGTATTCACTATGCAGCCCTTTATTGTGAAAACTGAAGGCAAACTGTCACAACAGATATTAGACTATCAGCACTGGACATACAATATGTACAGCTACACTCCAATAGAATATTGAGCCTCTCCTGGCTGACCGACTGTAACTGGGTTAAGTCTGACTATTGGCTGAATTATGTTATGTATTATATTGATCCTACAAGAGAAATTAGTCATTTTGCTGCCTAAGTGTGCCCAGTCTGGGAGCAGAATATCATTGCCAACAAAGCAGTGCTACCTTTGGCAGTGGAGGGTTATGTGCCTTGCTCAAGAACACAACTAGGTTAGCCAGTCAGTCCAGTGACATGAACCCACAAAGTTGTGGGGGTGGGGGGTCAGGAAGAGCTATTTCTTAAGCCAGGTTGACAAATTCTCACAGCAAGCTAAATCCCTGTAGATTCATTTGTAACACACCAGTACATACAGGTTTTGTAGAACTATATAATTAATCTAATTATGAGAAGAATCCACCAAGACGGCAGGAATATCTCCTTTGTCAACATTTGACCAACACAGTAGAAAACACCACCCACATATGTAGTTTGTGGATTTCTGAACATCAATCAAAAGTATGCAGATGTATTAAGTATGTATGTATGTATTAATTGGACACTCAGTATACTTTATGTAAACATTTGACCTATTTATTGTTATCACTCATAATAACTAATAATTATAAAGAGATATTATTATCATTAGTTCTAGTAATAGCAGCTCTATGATGGAATTGCTTTTTTTGTTGTTTTACAGATCTGAGACACTAAAATATAAAATATCCACCAGACACTGCAGCAGGTGCACTAAAAAGGTCATTTGCCATCTAGCCACCCACCCACCCACCTCAGCTGCTTCCAAGTGACCCCACACGCCCACTCTTTCCTCTAAATGCTCACTTGGCCAGTGGCTGAGGCATATGAAATTCTGCAGCAGTGTGGGAGACTGAGGTCAGACGGGTATCAGAGGCCACACAGAATCTGATCCAAACACACACATGCTCTCCATACACTCTCCATTACAGCCTATTGTAATCTCGTACACTCAGCTGAATTACACAGCGTGCGATAGCTTGTTTCATTGTGCCTTCTAATCATTGTGGACCAGCTCTCATTCTTTACCTAATTCCTCCACATAAAGACGTTTACAGACATACAAAATGGCCTTCTTGAAACTTTATTGTTTGAGGGTTTTTTTATGGAGAAAGTTTTGTGACATTTACGCTCGCAGGGACTCACGGCTGCAGAAAGTCAGTCGTGCGGCAAAAAAGTCTAAACCAAATGTCAAACTTGTCTCCAACTACTCGGTGCACTGCTGTGCGCTGCCAATAGCTGCCTCTGCCTGCTGGGTATAAACCAATAGTGTGTGCTCCCTGCTGGGAATGAACCAATGGCCTGCACCTCCAAACCAATCATTCGACCACTACTTGGCCTGAAACTAAACCTTTATACGGATTTGAAATCTCCCCTGACGATGTAATTCAGCAGATGTCTAAGCCTGACAATACTGTTAATGATGAAGAAGAGACCACAGCTTGATTTTAGAAACAGCTCGCTCTCTTTTCCTCTGTCCTGCTCTCGCCACACACAAGGCCTAGTGAGTTCCATGAAACATATTTTTACTTCATTTGTATTTAACGTAGTCATCATGCTTGCTGTATTCAAACTCTGCAAGCATCCAAGTTGTACATATTTTTCATTGATAAGTTCCGGCTGGAAACAAAAGAGTTACATTCTTAAAATGATCCAATCAGAGATTTTTTCTCCATGGTATCTGAGATATAGTCAAGTGAGCTCTTTGCTTAGAAATTGGGGCGCATTGGTTAGAAGCTCAGAAATTGAACTGAAGGCCTAATGTGGCTGAATTAGTGTTAACCATCCATATATTTAGGAGCTAACGGTGGAACCAACCAATCACACGGTTTGATTTACAATGGGCTGGACCAATTGCGAGAAAAACATCACTGCTGGTCTTTTGGAAGTCGTAGTTATGCCAATGGCTCTGAGCACAAGTGGTAGTCTTACCAATACATTTCAGCCACAAAACAGTGACAAGAGCTCTATGCTAGTGCTCTTTACTAAAGGATTCTCCTACATACAAGGCTTTAAATATAGTAAAATTATTATATAGTAATTATTAAGTGCAATGCCTTTTACGAGATTCAAATGTCTGTGTTTAATGTAGAACAAACAAAAAAATGTTAATGGCTAAAAATTGTATTGGGCAGGACATTATCTTAGCTAACACATCACTACAGCAGAAATTGACGTAAAGGTTTAGAGGTGTAGAAACATCTATTTCCTTTGTTTTGGGCCTTACTCAGTCACTGTTTGACACTTGTATAACCAGTGAGCACATCTATTTGTTGAGATGTTTTCTCTTAGTGCTTTTTATTCCTGCTGTCAAGCTGTAAAACTAATTATCCTAAGTTATCCTATAGCAGTAATGTGGGAATTAACTGAATGCATCAAAACATGCTATCTGTAAATAATCAACTTTTGTTTAGTCAACTTTTTTTTATTGTGACTTTCTAACTTTTTAACTTTGGATGCTGCACACATGTTGGGTTCAGTGGGTTCAACACTGTGCTGGAATTAGTCTAAAAAGTTACTTTGGGTTGTGCATGAAATATGTATCAAGCTTCAGTTGTTTCACTTAACAAAGATTGCACAAAATACAGTGAAAGACTTATTAGAATCTACTCCCAAGAAACATCCCAACACTTCTGCAGTTGAAAGTTTTATGAGTAAATGTTTTTTTAGGGACCCATGGGCCAGTGATTTTAATATTTTCAGACCAACTGAATAGAGGGAATAGACAAACATTGGCTGGATCTGAATCCCAGACTTCCTATGCCTAGCATGCGAGAGCTCAATGAGGCACTGTGTGTGCACGTGTGCATTAAGTGTGTGTTCGTCCAAGCTGGTGTACAGGTGTGTGTTTGTGCGAGACTGTGTGTGCACTTGCGTGCATGTGCTCAAGTTTGCCTCTGACATTTAAAGCACTAAACAGTGTTGACTACCACATAACGGTGGTGCTTGCACACAAAAGCCTAATTGAAGTGGCCTCAGCACCGGTCTGGCTCAGGAAGCCCTACCCAAAGCCTCAGAATATCCATGCCTGTCCCCTCCCCATCACAACACTGGGCTCTCCATGCTGAACCCACCTCTGACCAGAGCCTCCCCACAGTCTGCCTCTACTGTCTGAAGACCAGCTGAAAATGGCTTTTACAGCGATAGCTTGGTGGAAACACAAACGTACACAATTTATTGCTTAGCTAAAAATGTAGCCAATCTGCTGAGATTGGTGCCTATAGTTTTGCACTGGAGCTACAAGGCTGATGAAGCTACAGGTTAGCACAAATTAGCAATGTGTGAACTGCACAATTGTGATTTACTTAATGATGTACTTTTGTCCACTGTTATTAATAACATTATGTCCCAAAAAAAACATATAGGCACAATTTGAGACCTGCTTGATGTGCTAATTCATGGAGTATAAGATTTAGTCAATTGCTAGCTATATTAGCTTTGTAACTACAGGGCTGAAGACATAAACTTCAGTCACCATACATGTCTTGGCTCACTCACTATGTACAGGGCTAAGTTCCCTGAACCTCATTTTGGTGTCCTCACTTTTAGATACTGCCTAAACTCTTATAGTTGATGAGCAGCATTTAAAAGGCTAGGCTCTGTCTGGGGTTGAAGTACTTATACAGCACACAGAAAAAAAAAAGAAAAAAAAAGAAAGAAAAGGTGAATGCATCATCCACCTCACAAGAGCGCACTGTGCTCTAGTGTAAACCAGATTTTTCCTCCTGGTGGCAGGAAGTGGAGAGCCAGTAACTTGGGAAGCGGAGAGGGCTGTGATTACTTGTCCTGTTCACAACCTCACTTAGAACAACACTCAGTGGTGAAAAGGAGTTTTTGTCCCGAATGAGTCTGTCACATTGAGCTTTTATACAAATATTAAAACATGTCTACAGTGTGGCAGCTGTAAGGAGAAAATGAAATATGTGTTCAAAAATGTACACAGAGTCCATTTTAATGTCTACAGTATTTTACTTTTTGGTATGGTGGATCACGTCCGGACCAAAGAAGAACTGTACATGCCGTCCATCACCCAGGCTTAGACAGGAGGTAGGCAAATGAAGGAACAATGGACAGGCCACTCGTTAAAGACAGGTGGCGGACCCTAGCCGGCCTTTTATCCCTTAGTTGTCCCAATAGCTCTGGACTTAAGAAGCTTAGTGGCTGCTGGTAATAGGCCCCCTCACGCATGAGGAGTGTGTTTTGGCATGTGTGGGTGTGAGAGGTATTTGTGGTGGATATTTGCAACACTTTGTAATTATGGGATTTGGAGGACTTACCTGTTTGTAGCAAGCCCGCACCGCTATCGCTTACATCGAAGTGTCGCTGAATGTCAAGCAGCACACCTGAGAGAGAAAGAGAAAGAGGAGATTAGTATTTGCATCCTGTATGCAAAGTAGCAGCAAATGCTTTCGTTTCGGTGTAAGCTGTGACCTGTGCTGTCAAACAGCTGATCCTGTCATTTTAAAGGGGAACTCCACTGACCTGTTCAGAAATGTGAAACATCTAAACAAAGTCGTTCAGAGTGGTTTACTGTGAAACATATTGTTCTAGAGAAATGCATCAAGCCCAAATTGTTTATGGTGGTGGTGAAGGAAACGATACGTCTGAATGCCTCTAAAAGCTATCTTACATATAATCATGACACGAAATGGCTATAAATACGTCATCTGACGTGTCGTTTTTTTCCCCGACAGTTTTGAGCTGAGGTTTTGGGTTAAAACATACTTTGTAAAGCTCATTCATGCCAGAGAGGTACATGCAGTGAACTGAATTGCAAAGTCAGATTTACCACTGTTTATCATTATCAGCTTTACATATAAAAAGACATAATGCATTCATTGATCATCGTGTATAGTAAATAAAATAATCAAACGTACTCTGTAGACATCTGGTTTAAGGAAGGCAAGTTGCTAAGTTGCTCTACGATCACACCAATCAGCAAGTGGCTGGTTTTGAAAAATTGCTCTTTAACCACATATTAGTAGGTATAAAGACAGAATCGTACGATAACACCCAATAATGATTAATTGAAAGCACCTTGAAAACACAGGGCCAGACAACTTACATATGCAGTGTACAAAAATCTGTTTCTGCACTTGTTGCCCTTTACATATTGGACCGTTTTAACTGAGCATTTGGCTCCGGCTTATTGACCCAAAACACACGGAGCCTAACACCTCTGCACCTCATAAAAGACCAACCGCCAGAACCAACTGGCCAAGGAAAGAATGAAATTCAACTGTGAAATCAAGTTCGGTTAGGTTCTCATGCAGCGAAAGCAATAAAAATAAATCCTCTGACAGTCAGGTAATTAATCATCTTCAAAAACTGACTTCCTGCTTCATCGTGAGACAAACGTACGTTAACAGTAAATGTGTTCATGTTGATTTAAGGAAGAGGTAGCGCTGCCTAGGAATGCACTTCTGGAATGTACCTGCTCAAAGAGTAGGTAAGGCGGTAAGCATGTCCACAATTAAGCATGTCACATCAAACCACTCCAAATGGCTTCTGCCTCTCAGCGATTAATCTATTGCAGGAATTCTGAAACATCACTGGAATTCCCCTTTAAGGCATACAGGAACTCTGACAGATGAACCTCAGGCTTCATCAACATAGAAAAACTGAGATTTTGACCTGAGTATGTGCAACATATTTACTAAGCTCCAATATTAAAACCGTACCTTACACCTTAACTAACTGGATCAAGGTTAACTCGGGTCATCTCAGCTGGTTATCTGAACTTAAACAAGAGTGAAAAGCTCCTGATCTGCTGAATGGGAGGTCTAAACACCTTGTCCACGTGCTGTCATCTCCATATTCTGAATCCTTTACTCTCGTAATGACAGTAAGTGCAAGAGAGACATATATCTGTAAAAGCATCGGTTCAAAAGAATCGGTTCTTTCACGAGTCGCAACAGCTCTTAGCGACGCAACAAACAGATATCGTTCATAGACCATATTCCAATACCATTATAAGACTTGAGCCTATACCAACGTAAACATTGTGTATTAGCTAGCGACAAAACAGTCCGGTCCAACCGGACATAAGAATCGGTTTGACTAGCGGAACTGATTCTGATTCAAAAGAACTGATTCGTTCACGAATCAAACGTCGGTACTGCTAGCATATCGACACAGCTTATTTGTGTTTTAGTCTTTTTTTAGCACTGAATGTAAATTTTTCTTTTGTTGTGTTTTGTTTTGAACTTAACTCTGAATTCGGCTTTGAAAACAGGAAGTATCTTGGAATATCGTTCCTGTTCCACTAACTTAAAGTCCATTTTATCGTGTTTTCTCACGCAGCTAGCCGAGCTCACGGCCCAGTCTCGAGCACCTCTGTGTGTTGTTCTCTGAGGCCGACTGAACGGCACAGTGTTGCTATGTGCTGCGGCTAACACCCAAACTCTGCTCGGACTCGGTCCTTCTCCTCTTTCTCTCTGAGGCAGGCGCTGCTCTAATTAGCCTGGTCACCCACCTCCACAGCCCCAGCTTTCGCTCTCCCCCGTAGGGATGGGGATTCCTTTGCCAGCTGGCGCTGCGTATTTCACTCTCTAAGCCACGCACCTGCCTACCCACCTCCCGCCAAAACCCACAGGCTAACCGCCTCCTCCTCCAGGTTGGAGTACAGGTGAGTACAGTAAGTTAGCCTGAACCACCGTCACAGCGCTGTTGGTACCAGAAACCAACTTAAAGGGGAACTCCGTCGATTTTTCAGAGGTTCTACATAATTAAATGGGTAAGACGTAAACAAAGTCATCCAGACAGGTTTGATGCGAAATGTTTCGCTCTAAAGAAATGGGTTAAGTCAGAATGGTTTACAGTGGTGGTGATGGGAACCAGACGTCCGGGGAGTTTTAATTCCTCTGAAATTTTACTGTGTTAAAATGAGATTTTCTGTCAAGCAAACAAACTGACTCATAAAAACTTCACTTATACTGTATCGATTCCCCCTACAATTTTACAATCATAAACATTTCATATAATAACTCTGAAGACTTGCGTAGGTTCACTGTTTTGGATAGTAAATCAAATGGCTATGTTTGTTTCGTATACCTCACAACCCCGTTAATGTTTCTCTATGACAAACCGTGAATGACGTTGTCATCCCAATGTTAGGATTATGCCATTTCGAAAAATTAGAGGAATTCCCCATCAGAAACTCTTCCACTAGCTACCGTATTTCCTTCAGGAATCAACCAGAACTTCTTAGTGCATACAGCATCTGTTAGCATCAACAATCTAAAGTAAAGTGCTAAAGGTTAAAGGTGAAGCAAAGCTTTTCTTTGGAATATTTTTCTCCTACACAAAATCTTACATATTGCTCCTTTAACATACTGCCACCGACAGAAATGGACAAAAGATGGTGCATAGCCTGAAAAGGTAATAACAGCCATCTTCAAGTTTGACTTTTGCTCAGCCTAGCAATAACTAGGCCTAGAAATAACTCAAGCCGTTCATTAATCTTGCTATAAGAATAGCCAGGTGACACAGCAGCCTTCTCTTTAGAGTCTGCCTGAACCCAGACTGAAACAGACTGCGACAGCTCTGACCACACCTCGCACCATCACTTCAGGGAGGCCACTGCTTCTGTCCCTCGTCTCCAATGAATGTCTGTGTGTAGGCGACTTCAATGAAGTAAGGGCAAAGCTGGACGAAGACTAAATGTGAAAGACTAACGCAGGGGGGGGAAAGGAGATCACTCAGAAAAATACAAGTCTGTATCAATTTTGCATGAGTGTGCAGAACTGAGGACATCTATAACTAGTCCTCTGAGGCTGCTTGTGTGTACATGTGGGCTAATTTACTATTTACAGCAAAATATGTGCCTCTTTAGAGTCACTTAAAATATCAGCACTGTTTATTACAAGCTTGCCTTCTTAAAACACACCCACACACGACCACACAATACATGGACCGAGATAAGGTTCTTGCAGGTGTGAAGAGGTAATCACTGAAGTTCACTGGATCTTATCTAAAGTGTCATGTCTAACTAGGGCAGTGTGTCAGTACAGCACTGTTAAGAACCATTAGGCAGCTGCCATATTACTGAGCGATGGGCACACAGTTTGGCAGGCAGTGCTGAACGTCTAGGATTTGCCCTTGTCCTAAATTCCTCTTCTCCCCTGCTAACTTCTCTTGCTTTCTCTCCTTCTCTCTCTCACTCTCTTCTGCAGTCTCGCTATCTTTTTTCCCTCGTTTTTGGACTGGAGTTACTAGGCTAATGTAGCTAAGTTATGAGATCTTATGAGTTAACACACTGGATAAAGGAAGTTGCATAGCTGAAAACAGTAACGGCAGCCACCTTGAAGCCTGACGTTTATTCCTTCTGACAGATAACCTGTACCATGCCTAACAATAACGTTAACCGTTCGTCAAACTTGCTACAAGAGTATCCATGTAACACAGCAGTCCCCTTTCGAAGTCCTTCTGAACCCAGGCTGAAACGCAGGGCGACAGCTCTGACCACACCTTGCACCATGGCTTTAGGGAGGTCACTGCTCCCGTCCCTCATCTCAGAGGACTCTCGTTCGAGTGTGGGCGACATCACACAATGCAAATGCCCCAAATGGCCGAACTGGCATGGTCGACCTTCTGCCGCCTGCCTTGGCGCCTCCAGTGCTGAGGCGTTGCCATGGCAACATGGCATGGGCACTCAGACAAAGGGAGGTCGGTGTTGGCCAGCGATCGGTCAAGTCAAGACACGGAAGGCCACGGAACGAGAGGAGGCGCCGGAAAATTGTACAGCTGGTGCAACTGTCCGTGTAGTATAACGGCCTAGCAGCTTCACGAAATCTGTTTAATAAAGAAGGACAATAATTGGCTTCCGTCCTATCCGCTCATGTAGTGTTTACCCTGTTGAATTTGGCCACAGTACGCCGCTTGCTGAACTACTGCGAGAGTCATATTTGTAATATGAGAGCGACAGAAGGCTCTTTCGGAATTGCTTTTGGGAAAAAAAAAATAGAACAAAAAAAACAGATACCTCAACAGATACTCGTACAGGTGAAGGAATGCTGCCGAGCCTGTTGCTGCCGCTTCATTGTGCTTCTTGAGTTCATTCCCGAACACAAACTGTGTGGCCTTTTTTTTGGACATAGATATGGTGACAATGCAGCGGGCTATTTCCAGAGAAACTGACACAGGATGTAAACAGTGTTTATCGCTACAGCCTTGACCACAGGTTGGGCTTTGAAGAGCTGCCCACATATTTGATATGATAAGTAATTACTGAGGCAAACCTTTCATATCAGATATGAACATGACACTTGGTTAAACACACTATGGATAAAGTGCATTAGTTGTTCGGTGGCTTCCAGTGATGAACATAATTTAGATATTTGCATTTCTGATTAGGTAATAGCAGATGTTTGTTTGTTAGAGGTGTTTGGTTTAAAACAGCTCAAACTGACTCCAAACCACATAAATATTTGTCTGTAACTTGTACTTTTATTAACAATGCATTCATTTGTAAAGCACATATCCAAGACACAGCAATAGAGCAGCTTCGGTAATAGACGAGACACTGTCTATTGTTGCCTTAGCACACTAGTTTCCTTATGCTGATGCTAATGACACATTGGCCCCGTTCATGTGGCACCCTAACTTATCAGCGGATTGGTGCAAAGCAATCACGCTATATACAGGCTGGCTGCATTGGATACAGTAACAGATCCATTCAAAGTACATACAAGTGAAGCCATTCTATGTGTGGATAAGCTGCTGTTGATGCTTTCACCACTTCTGCCTGTCCCAGGAGATCCATGACAATTCCGGTGGTCTGCTACCACAGATCAATATATGACTGAGCAGCATGTTTCAGCACATGGGTCTACAACTGGAAAGGGTCAAATGATTGTTGGCCTGCCTCTGGATGGGTCTGAATTGGTTCAGTAGTTTTACCATGATGCTGGCATGTTTGTTTTAAGGATATGCTCATTGGTAATGGTCAAATTTGCATGTAAAGTCCATAATCGTCTCTCAGAAGTGTTATATATATACTCATTTGTATGCTCTGATAACGATCTGTTTTAGAGGAAGCAGCCTGGGAGTTCAGCTCTTGTTTGGAGAGAGAAAACTTAGCGTAGGTCTAGTCTATGCCAAGCAACAGTAGCTGAGCAAAGGGCTGAGTTTGGACATGCTGACCCACACTGTGGCTGAGTAGATATACATCAGCTCTAATAGGATGGGAGTGGATCCTACTTAAGCTGTGTGTGTGCTTTTTCAGCCTGTTTTGGTTTGAAATATTACTCGTAACTGGCCAGGACAAATTCTTTCCCTCTGAGGAGTCAGACCAAAATGAGATGACAATTTGTTTTCCAGGGCTGAAATTCAAACACGGTCATCAATTCAGCCCAGGCAAATACAACCATTACTCTCTTCCTGACTTTTAACACTCCGGACACAGAGGGGAAGGTTATCCCTTTGTAAAAAGACATGTTTTATGAAGGTTTCAGGATCTGGAATGTTAGAATTGATTATAATTGATTATAATAACATTCAGTAAAGTGTAACTGTATTCTTTTTAATTGCCACTGTTTCCGCTTCTGTGTGACTATAGCTTTGTTCAGACTGCCAGTTAAAATCCAGACAGCATAAAAAAAAAAAAAACACATGACTTTTTGGCAAATTGGATCCAGAACACCTCTGGAGAAGTTTTACAGATACGTCTCATTTCACATGTCAGAATCACATGGTCTTGTTCATCACTCACAACATGACAAACAACGACAGTGTCAAATCCAGAGTGATGGAAGCACTGGGATTCAAGAAGAGACAGCAGATAGGTTGGTGATGTCTGCACACACAAATGCAAATAACAATGCAAACAGTGGTTTAAAATATCTGATTTAAGAAACAACACGATTTGCCTGCAGTCTGAAAAGAGCCTAGGTCTTCCAGTCACGTGTGCAGTTTTCAAAAATTAACTGGGGTGAAGTCATCGCCATCGAATCGTTGTGAGGCCAGACGTTCACCTCCCTGATGCTCACCCCTTTATTTTAGAGCATAAACATTGCTGTGTGGGCCCAGGGGCCTCGGCAGCAGTGGGCAGACAAGGAGAGCGAGTTAAAGAGGGAAATAAAGTGTTGCATGGCAGTCTAGGACAGACCTCGTTTTGCGGTTCCCCTGAGAAAGCTGTAAACCTGCACACCTCCCGTCGTGCTATTTCAGGGCTATGAGAAGTAGGCTAGGAAGAGGGCAGAGAGTTGATCGGCCTATTTACTAAAGCAATGACAGTGGAAGAGACCTAGTGAGAGCCGACGAGAGAGAGTGTACTAGGGCTGTACAGTGAAGGTGATGCTTTAAACTATTCTCGTGATTATCACTCCAGCAGTGTAAAGGGTTTGATTAGAGGAATCAAGGCAGCAGGTTATATTCTATATTCTATAGTTAGATATGTTACAATATTATAATACGGCATAATGAAAACACATTAGTGCTCATGTATGAGCTTAACATTTTGACCGGAGCTATACATTTGGGATCATGTGAATCGCTTCATCCAAACACCCACAGATCATCTGCGATTGGTCAGGATGCTCACAGCACAGTGGTTTGCTAGAATCTCATGTGCATATTGCAGTTTCTGTCATGTGGTGCTGGCATTCTTGAAATGTTTTAGTGGCATCTGAGAGGATGTTTAGATTTGACAGATTATTGAAACTTATCTGATTATCTGACCAAGAAATGTTTGTATTATACTCCGGAAGAACAGAAATGTAGGTCATCCCAGGCTAAACTAATCTGGCATTAACTAACTAAAATGTTTTACTCTTACACTGCATTGGTAGCCCTCAACAAATCAATGTAACTGTTCTCCATAATGCTAAACCAAGCAGATGTAGTCCCACATTTTAGATTATATAAAAGTTCACATATTGACCTCCTCAGATATGTATAAAAAATATCAGATATCGGCATCGACCCACGATTGCATATTTCAAAAGCTGATATCATGATAGAGATTAGCAAACGACGTACTGTACAGCTCTACAGTGCATAGCAAGAAAAGGAGGGAGGCCTACAGTAGTGAGAAGAGGGAAGGTGTGCCTGTGTGTTAGGTCAAACTGCTGTACATGAGAATTTCTTGGCCAAGCCTATGTTTCCATATCCTGTGTAAGTGTAATGCTATGCTGTGTGGTAAGAGAATGTTTCCTCTCTGGCATTTTCTCACCCGTTCCTTTCATACTGTTAAAACTACTGGCACATAGCTTTGGTGCTGACAGAGGGACTTCCTGCTGCTCCCTTCATCTTTCACTTCTCCACGCTCTCTCATCCCTCCTTCTCTCCTCTGCTTCTAAACCAAGGGGGCAATCTCTCTTAATGTGTCAAGGGGATCAATACTAAAGCTGCAGCACTGGGAAAGAAGAGTGTGTGTATGTGTGTGCTCGTTTTTGTACATTTTAGGACACAAATGTCCTGAATTCATATAAAAAGCTAAGAAAAACAGGCTATACAATCATTTGCATTTTACAGCCTGCATTGACTTTGTAAAAGAATTTGTTACTTAAGGCTTAAATATTTTTGCATACTTGAATGTGTATACTACATATTCAACATATTGTCATTGCATATATAGTACATATGAGACACATGTATTACCCCTCATGTATGACACTGTATAAAAACAAGTCTGTGTGTGTGCGCATGTGTCTCAGTGCAAGCAATTATGTCTGTGTGTGTGTGTGTGTGTGTGTGGAGGGAGCGGGAGAGAACTGCACTC
Organism: Semaprochilodus insignis; assembly: GCA_034552555.1. Taxonomy (NCBI): domain Eukaryota; kingdom Metazoa; phylum Chordata; class Actinopteri; order Characiformes; family Prochilodontidae; genus Semaprochilodus; species Semaprochilodus insignis. Next base: position 7,596,448 of record CM067496.1, on the reverse strand, counting down.
CCCACAAATCATGGTCTGTCTCCCAGCTCAGTGTTCTGCAGCAAGCATGCAAGAAACGACTACAGCAGCAGAGAACGGCCTGGCCACAAATATGCCCGACTGCGGTCAGCGGGCTCCTGACCGGCGGGTCCTTTCCTCTTCCCACTGGCCCGTGCCATAAGCCTGCAGAAAGCTTGAGGGGGGGACCACAGTTTCCACTCCACTACATAAACCCCCACACACTAACGCAAACATGATTCAGATGTCAGGGAGCCATGTATGTGGTAGAGAGGGAGTGTGTCTGTGTGTGTATGCAGATGTGTGTGGGTGTTTGGGAATTCCTAGATCCTTTTGCCCCAGGGGTACTTTATTACTAGGAATGGGCATGTTTATTTGTGTATATGAGTGCCTAGTATCATCTTAGAATCCATTAATTGGGTATCTGTATATGGCCTGTGTAATAAAAAGTGGACATTTTATTGTCATTTAAAAAAACACAAGAATGTGGAGACAGCTGCTGACAGTGTCTACCGTTAAACTGCAAAGTTCAACTCCATGTTATGCTTTTCTAGGACAACTGGTAATTTTTTGATTCACATATGGCTAAAACATCAGAATAAATCTTTTGATTAATCTAACAGTCAGGCATGGAACATTTTTATGTAATCCGTGTGCAAAAATGTATGTTAAAGAACCTGTTTGCATTTTTTTACTTATAATATAAAACATTATAGAGATATTTTGGGGGAGGCAGTAATGATCAGCTAATGAACATTTGGTATCTGAATTTTGCTTCTTTACTTCCGCAGCTAGAAATGATTTGTTCTAAAAATGTTCTGATAACGTGCAGTGCAATGTTCCATTAATGTTTTTAGCGTGAAGTTTTCTTTTGGTTCCCAGAATGTTCTTTCTGAAGGTCGGAGAACATTCTCTCAACAGTCCGTCATCTCATGTCTCAGTAACATCCATAAAACATTGAACGAATACTTCTTTTGATATGTCTTAACGCTTTCGTATCTCTTAACATTTAACATTATTTGGGAAAATTTTTAAAATTGATAAACACCTTTAAAATGTTATTTGACCGTTAGATTAAAACATTTTCTTTAAATCTTTATTAGAACCTGTAGGTAACATTAGCCAAAGTTCTGGGAACGTTCCCTGCTAGCTGGTTTAGTGCTGGAGCTACTATGCCAAGATTGCACATTGCTAACACTAGAAGTCAGTCGCCACATTGTACACTTTTTATAGCTGAGGGTATGTCACATGCTGTACTAAGCCAAGTTTGTATGACCTTAATAAAGACCTGTAAGATTTGGTCGATTAATTTAGTGTTGGTTGGCAGCAGTAGCCTAGTAGCTCTGGTGCTAAAGTAAGAAAGGAAATTTGGAGATGTATATTGGCTGAGGTAAGTGGAAACCATGTCTGGGGTAAGTGGAAAATTGTAAATACTGCAAATTTAAAAATGTAGAACATTGAATAGCAGAAATGGTTGAAATGTCCATTGCAGTCTGTGTTTAGTCTTAGACCGCCTGTTATAATGAATTCATTAGGCTTAAGGTGTGGGACGCCGCACCTGGAGCAGCACTTGAAGAAGTGTGTTGGAAGGAGTGCTTGTGCTGTGCAACGAGGGTCCGTTTGATCCAGCGGCATGAATATTCACCCACACACAGACCTGCAAAATCTTCACCGAGCAGATATCTGACTTGGAGCAAACAGAGCTGCCGTGTACATCTGTTCTCAAACGAGGTTCTAAAATCCAGAGTGTGAATAATGTGCTAGATGTCTTCACATAAAGGCCTCTGTACTATACCATAGCCAGCTAAGAGCGACTCCAGGTAAATATTTTATGACAAAAACCAAGGGAGAGAGAGTGTAAATCCAGAGATGCTATAGCACATCAATAATGCATAGTCTTATGGCTTGTGAGCTAACGTGCTAGACCTATAGCCAAGCTGAGAATGCACTGGACCAAAGCAAAGGTATTTCATATTCACCGGACCCACGGGCCCTCACATACTGAGCCGAGACACAGTTTCATAGTTTGTAACAAAAATGAACTGAACCAAATTAGCCTATTCTGGCAGCACAAGATATATAGAGTCAAATCACATAAACGGAAATCACACTTTCAGACAGCTCTTTAGCTAATCCCGCCACACATACATATCAGCCTTTAATTAAGATGAAGAGACTGACCATGTTGGCTCTTCCGGGTGTAATGAGATCACAAATTGAACAGGACAGACAGACAGCAGCGCTTGTACAGCGGCTCAGAGACAAGCAGCTCAATTACCGCTGCCCTGTGTTACCGCTAACATCTGTCAGCTAGCTCTGAGGCTAACCCTGATAACCATCCAAAAGGCCTCAAGCTTGCAACAGCACCGGCTAGCTCTGATGCTCACCCTGCCACTAGTCAACTCTGACACTACTGCTGGCGGCATTTAGACAGCACTGATGCTACAGCAACTGTCTGTAGCTTATACTGCATTAAATACAGTATACTCGATTCATTTCATTTCTGAATAAAGAACTTCTATTCTTTCAGTGGACCGAAAGACAAGTGAAAATGACTCACACTCAAAGCAAGTAAATTCAGCGCAGCTTGTTAGCCTGCCTGGCTGAAGCATCTATGCACTGATTGCTGACTCTGTTGTTTTGTTTATGGCCCTCATGTTGCACTTTAATTTTTTACTGTTATATTTTTGCATAATAACATGGGATTACAGTAATTACATAGCCTTTTTTTATTTCATTCCTCCCCCTCTCTGTCTCTCTCTCTCTCTCTCTCTCTCTCTCTCTCTCTCTCTCTCTCTCTCTGGTTCATCCCTTCATCCCCTCTGCTCTTGAACAAGAGAATAGGCTGTGGGTGGGATTTGGCCAGGGGGGTCAGCAAGAGCCCGGGTCTGAGAATAATTAGTGTTGAATGAAGGGCTCAAGTGCTTGATTAGCTGTCTTAATTACTAGCATTTACACGCACTGTGCAGAGCGCATTCTATGCTAATTAGCCTAGCCGACATCTCCGAGGCAGAGAATGTGTGCCGGTAAATTTAATTTTCTAGGACAATGTGCTTCTCCCTTGTTAGTAGCAGCCGTGGAATGTGGACACAGAGGGTCTTGTCTGACTTTTAACAGGCTTTGCGTTGTGTTTTTTTTTTTTACTATGACATGATGAAACAAAGGCTCATGAAAGTGGATGCACTGAGAATGGTGATCAGGTAGGCAATGTCTGAGGCCAGCAGTTGAATACTGAAGGTTTTCAAACTTGCATTGATTGGTCGAGAGGCCTCTGCAGCTAAGTATCTGTGGAGAAGAAGCTGAACGATCAATATGGCTTCAAACAGCAAGGCAAGAAGTGCTAGTCCCAGACCCTACAAGACAGGGAAAGCCCAGACCATGAAGCATCAGCCTGAGAGGAGGGGGGGGGGGGATAAAAACAGAATGAGTGAGAAGGAAGAGAGGAGAGCTAAATTGGACAGGGCTGATGTTTTCAGTGTGCCCAAGGCTGGAAAAGCCCAGTTGAAGGCTGGTTTTTCAAGCTCAATTTAACATCAACAAACTGCAGCCTTTACTCCTCTGTCAAAGCGGCAAGAGGGCTTATAGAACTGCCAGAGAGCGGAGGAGTGCTGGAAGGACTAATGCATGAGTGCTGCTTGCCTGTTTGGCTGTTGAGTGACAGCCTGCCCACAGTTTGAGGGTGTAAGAAAAAATGCTGGTCAGTTTTCTTAGAGATTGGGATCGGTTACCTGATTGTTGCTCACTTTCTTTCAGCATGAGGGCTACGCATTTCTGGTTGTGATTTGTTACTTTAAATCTGTTTCAGTGTAACATTTCTGACTCTCAAGCTTCTGAAGACCTAGACTGCTGTTTCAGGTGTTCTCAACTGGGGCTGGAACTCATGGTGCATTTGGGCGGTACTCGAAACCTCATGAATTTCTGAACTTACCACAAGAAAGTTACCCTGGAACTGCTGACAGAGGAAGTGGTATGTCCAAGGTTGCCTGAGTATGTATGTTTTCACCATCCGGCGATACTCTGATAGTACATGAACACCAAGATAGCCTCCCCCTGTTTCCTTACTGTCAAAGCAGAACCAGCAATAGCCACCAGAAAGTGTAGTGAGGTCTGGCACCAACTGTGTCTAAAGGGCTGATATGAAAACTGGCAACCACATCATTAAAGCCCATTATTGCACACCATAATCAACCCTGCTAAGTACTTATGTCCTATAGTTAGTTCCTATGGGGGGAAATAGCTTGTTTCTTTCACAGTTCTCATTGGAAAGACAGTGCTGTTATTACCTGTGTAAACAGTAGCTGTGGGACTGTCACTATTCCCAATACACAGAGTGGAGGCTGCACGGTTTAATCCCACTGTGGAATCCTGCAGTGAAACAAGGCCACCTCTTCCATTTCTAACCCATTTTCGAATGTGTGCTAGAGAAAAATGAGAAAACTGACCCGATATTGGCACGCATCATAAACCCAAATATAACAGCTACCAGCAGGAGATATTTGCAGGCAATGTTGGTGGTCTCAAAGTAGATGTGCACATATGCTTCAGAAGGGGCCCAAGCGGCATCCACATCCACATTAGAAACATATGTGGGGCATAGGCTATGGCTACTATACTATATGTAATTGACTGTAGCCCCATAAACCTTCACCTCACCCCAGTCAACACAAGCGCACACGCCCTTCTTGTTAAATTTATTTCCTCTCTATGGAAAGTACTATTTTGATCCACTTGCTGTGCCCTCTTGTCGTGCAGCAGAGGGCCCGGCTCCGGCTCTGCCATTCATCTCGCTTTCCCCTTCATGAATTAGAGATAAAGCTCATCTCTCTTCTGTCATGGTTTAACTCTGTACTGTGGGACATGTGCCAGAGAGACATGTCTTAGCTTTTTTCTCCCTTGTAGAAAATGTTCTGCTCTGATATTTCACTACTGAAAAAAAGGAAGGAACATCGGTAGGACATTGTTAGGATGACAGGCAGCAGTGTGGTTTTTAGAATACATTGTTTATATTTAGATGTGCACAGTGACACTGGTCTGAATATTGGACTGATAAAAGTCTCTTTGTAGCGAAGACTATGGGGTGGGAAGAGAGCCGAGATTAGAGGTAATTGGCTGTGTGGGAAAGCAAAACAAAAAAGTCACCTCGCGCATTCCAAATACTGCCGGCACTGCATTCCGCAGCTGTGAGAACGAACCCAACACACCTTCACGGAAGAAAAACCAAGATTGCTCACATACAGACTTTTAGTATTAGCACATAGCTAATTATAATAATGGATTTTTAATGTTTTCATATTTGTTTTTCTGTGTTCAGTCTTTAGTTGTTAGTGTATATTCATATTCATGCATAAGTGTACACTAAGTACAGTTTTTCACTGAATTGAATAACTGTTTAAACTGTAAGGGCCTGTACGTAGGCCTCGGCTTTAACTCCCAACTTATCTCACGTACACATAAATTTTATAGTGGCTACCAAACCATTTATAGTAATTACTGGATGATACGCCTTAAAGTGAATAACTATGTCTTAAGATTAATAACCAGCTAAATGATGTGTCTAGGGTTCAAGTGAGGATTGCCCATTAGGAGCATCCCTTTGCTTGTAATTGTGAAAAGCACTATATACATGAAATGAATTCGTATTTATTATTATTAGCTGTTTTATTGCTTGAAGTTACCTAAATGCTCCTGCTTTCTACCCAACACTAATGCCCCATACTAACGTGTTTACACACCATGCTTTTTTTAGACGTACACACAATGGAAGTTCTAAGAATGGCTATATCTGGAGAGTTAAAGAATTAGAGGAATGCTGAATAATAAATAGCAGGGAGGGACGCTGAGGTGTGACCGTCCAGCCTGAGGTATTACAGGTCTGAAATCACACCCCTTTGTAAGCCAGTCTATCCTGTGTACACCTGTCTCTAATGCTGTAGAACATTAGAACAGAGGTGGACAGGAACCAGCTACAGCATCATGACCCAGTAACGAAGAGATACCGGTTTTGGCGTAACACTGATGGAATTTAAATTTGAGGCGGAAGACTTAATAACGTGTTATTATACGCGCCCATACACAGGGATGTGAACAGAAACAAAATGGTGATCCCTTACATAAATACACACCTTCAAACAAATGCAGGCAGGTATACCCAAATTGTGTAGTCAGTGTGGTGTTTTTGATAAACACATTATAGACAACACCTAAAGTGTTATATCTGAGGGGTCACTGCACAAGGATTCACTTTTGACCTCGTCATAAAAGGAGGTCCCTGATTTTTATACAGTACTGTATATGCAACAAAATGGGAAGGCACTGTCAATGACCAAGGTCAGAAAACTGCATGTAGAAAAATTCACATACAAACAGATACCGTTTAAAAAAACACATACAGATGCAGATATTGCTTGGCTTGGGGATAAACACATTACATAATCCCCGCTGTTGATTATTTACCCAGCTACTTGTGAATGGGAGGAAAGATGACATGTTCCCTTCCTTTATAAAGACTCAGCAAACACAGACACGCTGAAAAGGCCAGTCTAAATATTAGCCCCGCCACTGTGGAAAGCTTCCAGTGGCTACTTTAAAGACAAAGCCAAGCCTGACTCCTGTATTTTTTGGTCCACAAACGTCTACTTGTTTAGAGGACGTATTTATGGAGCTTGTGTGGAAGGCTTATATAAAAAACGGCACGGCTCATAAATCCTGTCCACATGCATCATCCGCCCTCATGTTACGGAAAATCTAATCAGATCATATATATGGTCCAGGGATCTACTGCAAGGGATTTCAAGAACCTAACGACCTTCTGTATTTAGCTGGGAAGGGGTATAGGACTGATATACATTTCAATGTACATAAATATACACAATTACATCTTACCAGCTGAGGTGAACTTGGTGTCTAAGGTCCAAGTAATTATATCCTATTTCTGACTTCAACTGAACTTGGAATTGGGTAGTTGGAGCTCACAGTGGGAGGCTTCATGATATATTTACCTTCTCAAAACAGCAACCTGTATAGTGCATGTAGTAGATATAACTACTACGTCTTTATGTTGATCTCAAGCAAATCTAAGTGCTACTACTATTACTACTGCTATTGCAATTACCATTGAAGGGGTGAACTCAGAGTTATGAGCACCATCTTTCCAATAGGAAATCCGAAGGGACTTTTTCCTTCATTTAATTTTTCATAGTTGGTGATTGGAAATTCGCAAGTTCTAGCTGAACGCAACATAAAACCCCCAATTAGCATATTAGCCCAATGATCACGCACTCTGTCATCTCAAAAGCTATGTTTGGACTGCAGGGAAAAAAATATCTGATTTGTTTCTTCACTCAGATCATGTTATATGCAAGTGATCAGATCTGATTTGTGTGTTCATACATCACCAACCTATCTGCATGGGTTGCCGTGGTAATGACATAGAACTTGAAACAGAGAGATGGCGGTGCATGCAGACATTTTATTTCTGCTTCAGTTCAGGGACTGTTGTTCTCTTCCATAGTGCATATATGTAGAAATCCTCTGCCATAAGCATGCATCTTTGTTGCTCCTCTTGAATCCTAGCGTTTCTATCACTCTGGATCATCACAAAGTTATTTGTTGTTGCATTGCGGGTGACGCAAAAGAGACTTTAACTTTGAGGGTTTTTTGCCATCCAGACTGTCAAAAATCAATGTGAATACAATTTGTATGTGCCAAAAATTACACTTGCACTGGCAGTCTGAACATGGCTTACATACGCTTGCTAATATGGTTTCAAACACCTTCACTCAAATAGAAGTCCCAAATGGGTTGCAGCAGACAACATGAAACCTGAATGTTGCCCGTACTTCTATCCATTTTTAGGTCCAGAGCAAAACTAAAGAAGCAAACGCAGAACACCAAACATGTTTATGGCTGAACACCTCCATTACAAGGACAAAACTGCAAAAATCTGTTTTATCGCCAAACTGTTCCTTTAAGCATGGTGATGGGGGATACTGGGTTTGTCCTTGTGTAGGAAATATCAGAAATGTCATGTTCAAAGAGTGCACTGCTATGACATGCCTTCTGGTGAATTTCTCCCTCCCTCTTATTCTCCTACACAAATGCACTAGCTGACCCTAAACACGAAAAATTGAACTACAAAGCTTGTAGGCGTGAGCTAAGCTTCTGGCCCTATCAGACCCGTTTGGGGTTTGTGTCACACATGGTGCTACAGGCATCGTTTTGGGTTCAGAGGTCAGGCTATCTTGTGCAGCTCTGATCCATTAGGAGTCGTGAGAAGAAAACTGATCTAATACACTCTGGCACACCAACCACGCAGGTGTGTGTGCCCCGGGGGTCGCCTTAACCGCCCCCTCTCCTGTTCCTCAGCTGTCCGTCAAACTCGCCACCTCGCATTCCAAAACACACCCTGTCGGATGGACACACATCAGAGAAGTGCCTCTCTGAAACACACGCACATATATACACACTCTCCCACTATATCTGTTTGGACATGCAAGGAGCTAAAAGCAGGCCATCAAACCCGCTATCGGGGTCAGCGCAACTCAGACAAACACGGCAGACGCTGCTATAGATGGAAAGGAACCAGCAGTGCCTCATTTAGAGAGCATGACTGAGGGAAAGAGGAGCTCATCAAAACACACTGGACAAAACACATGTCAGTTTCAGCAGCCACTGTTCAAATGTGGCTTATTTTTGGATGATGGTTCACTGAATTGTTGACTGCTTTAGTGCCGGGGGTTTTAGATCTATGTGTTCACAAGGGACAGGCTGGAATATCTTCCAGTGGATGTCATGCGTCTGTGTATATACAAGTGACTACGCTGACTATGTAGAAACATTACCATGGAAATAGCTTTCTTAGGAGATAACAGACAGTAGTATGTTTATTAACATGGAATAAAATGGTTTTACTAAATGTCTGGAGCAATAACATCCAACTAGCTGATGCAGCAATGTTAGGAAACATCATCAACAGTGTCTGAAGGCTTTTCTCATATAACATGTTAGAGTAAGAGTGCATCAGTTCAGATCAGTGGACGCTTTAGTTAAACTTGATGTCACAAAACATAAAACACAAGAAGTGGGGCTCACTGTGGGGGCGGCAGCAGTAAAAACTGTGCTTGTTTTAGGGTGGAGTCTGCATATTCCCAAAACCTGCAGGGGCCATGCACAAATAACGCTCTGCTTTCATTACAATGAGCCGAATTGTTGACGGCTGACGACTTTGGGGCGGCCAATCCAGAGTAATTATGCAGAGTTGTAGGTTAATATTGTTTTTCTAAACTTAATCAGTTCAACTAAAGTAATAATGCCCCACATCATTTCTTCCAATCGTTATATATGTCCTGCTTGATGTGCATTTGAGTATTGAATCTCCAGTGTGGTGTAGCTTGACTATGAGCGTGACACAGTCAGTTGCTGCACCACATATCAACATAATTGCTTGCCATTCAGCTTGCTTGCATAGTTGTCCTGAAGTGTGGACAGCAGAATGAGCAGGGTGGTGCTTCAGCAGTTTGATGTCTCAGTTATATGTGTATATTATCGCCTCTCATCATACTGTAGCGCATTCTACTTGATGCAAGTTAAAAAAAGAAGTGGCACATTATTTTGCATGATGTTATAGATATGCTTAACCTTTCCCACTAAAACCAGCGTCCCACATGCCCGTACTGGGTTGGGTTTGTTACTTACAAACTGACTTAATTGTAAAGAATTCCCAATAATCATAATCATTTTGGCCTGTATTGTGTGGAGATGGCAAAAGATGGCTGCATCTGGCCAAGCCCTAAATGAGGCCAGAAGATTAGAGTTGTTCTAGAAGTAGGTCTACATTTTCTCTCACTCCTTCCCTCCTTTCTTCTTTTCCTCATTCTGTCTCTCTCTCTCTCTCTCTTAGGGCGAGGCTAGATCTCCGTATAGGAAGCGGCGGTTGTTACGGAAATGGCATGGCTTGCCAAGCTAATGGCCGCCGTGACCACAAGAAAGTCCCGTCGTGGAAAAGGGGGGAAGAGGCACCGTCTAATTCCAGCCACTCCTGCTTCACAAGGCCCCCGAACGTCAGCTAAATACAACCCAACCAAAACACACACAAGTCGAAGATCTCCCAGCCGGAGTGAATTGTGACTGCAGGAAGAGCTCTGATTAAAAGCAAACAAGTCAAAACTGTTTCCAGACACTGATGCATATTCTTCTACGGTACAGTAAGCTAGCATTTAAATACCCAAATCTGACTTAAGCACACTTAAGCAATTAAAATAGAAATGGATAATCACTGTGAATTTAAATACATATGTCAGGTTGGGCTGGTCGGTAGTAGCAGGGTATCAGCACAACAGCCCATGATCTACACCCAGTTCTAAAAGGAACTCAGCGGGGTTTTTGAGCCTTGAGAACCAACTGCAGGCATATGGAAATAAAGTTCAGCGGGAGTGAAAGCCATTTGTTGAAAGGGAGGGTTTCAGAAAAAGCTAGACAGCTCCATAAAACTCAATTACTTTGCCTTTTTTTTTAAACAGTTCCAGTGCTTTTGTTGTTATTTGGGAGCGCTTTTATACGTGGGTAGTAAAGAAAAAGAAAGAAAAGAAAAAAGTGGGAGGTGACAGCCAAGCCTGAGGTGACTGAGGGCGACCTCAAAGTTTAATTTCGACGCAGGCTGCCAATTTGTAGCGAGTGTATTTCAAAACAACACACTGCTTTAATAAAAGGTTCAGAGTCCTGTGGGCGCTAGTTTTCAGTGAGGTGGTTTTTTTTGTCCTTTTTTTGTCTATATCTGTTTATCTCACGTTTTTTTTTTTTTGTTGTTTTCAGTTTGATACACTGATGTTAAATGGCCTGGATTAGATACGGTTCTTTGTTGTTTTCTGAGTGGAAATTAGTTTTTTTACATGCAGTTGTATGATGACTATATGGCAGTGCTACCCTGATCATGATCATAACTTACACCGTATATGCGTTTATAAGATATCCATTTAAATGAAGTCAAAATCATTTAAATAAATAAAAAAAAATATTTACACGAGTTGCTGGTTTGTAGTGGGTGGGATTGTGGGCGGAGATCAATGTAAGCAGGAAACTCATTCAAACATGAAAGCTCCTCAGAGAGAAAACTACTAACAGTTGCTGCTCGTTTTCATCTAAGGAAGCAAAAACACATGTATGAGTTTCAATTCAAGCAGCCAGTGTTTTTGATCTTTAGAGCTTTCTGGATGCTAACTGACAGCAGCGATTAATTTATCCTCCAGGTTGTTTAACAGGACTGACCTAAGTCCCCACAATCTCTATTAGCTGACATATTGGTACATCAGAGCACACGCCATCAATTGTTTAACTTTTCCACATTGTCATGCTTTGGTGCCTGCTATCCGTTTGGCAAGAGATGCATTTTTGAGGGAGACCAAAATGTCCTTGTGACTACAGCCTAGCTGTAGACAAGAAGCTGATTGGATGTTAGGCCATTATGCCATCATCTCTGACTTATTTTAGACACTTGTGTGAAACCCATCCTGTATTTATCTTTATTGGCATTATTACTGTTGATCTGTGTCTAGTATAGCTTGTTAGCGAACCTCAGAAAAGCTTAATATCATGATACAGTACACATCGTGTATTGTGACGATATTCACAATATTAATATCATATAATGTCATTTATATTTCACCAAAAGCCAAGAAGCCCATATCCACAGAAAGTCACTTTTTCTGCCATAATGGGTAGTTTATGAGGCTGTGTGTGTGTGTGGGGGGGGTGTCCAGCACTCTCACTGAAGCACTTGATTCATGGCTGTGCGTGGAGTGAAGGGGTGAGCGGTGTGACGTAACATTACTGCTGTGTTGCTATGTGTGTGCAGTACAGAGAGCGCCTTGTGGGTGCTGATAGGCATTATCACCCTCTCAACTCACTGCAGCAGGAACAGGCCTGCGGATCACAGCCAGCGTGTGAACATGTGCGTACAGAATTTTGGGGACACGTCTCCCCTTACATTTTGATTAAGATAAACAACGACCATGCAGTGGTTGTCCATTACTCCTAGGGATGTATTCCATTTCATTAAAGCTTATTCTTAGTATAAATAATTGGAGTTTTCTTTACAAAACAGTTGCTAAATTAACATAAACTTTTGGTCTAAAGTTGGTTAAACTGCTGAAAGGTTCTAGTGCTGACATCTCAACAAGGGGGGATAAAATGAGTTGGTTTTTGGGATAATTTCAAAGTCAACCGTCAATTCAGAAATATAGTTACTCCAGGAGCTACACTGAACTCAGAAAAGCAGTGCAATAGGCAAATACAGACAATAAATTTTATATCTGCTATACAAAACACATTTCTTCTATTCAATAAACAAAAACTGGTCAACCGTTAAGCAAAGGACAGTGTTTAAAGGAGTTGGGGAAAGAAACAGACCAGCTGTCGGCCCATAAACCTAGGGAGGGATAATGTTTCACATGCAAAGTGTGTGGATGCAGGAGGCATTGTAGTAGATGAAAGTGAGAAATAGGGCTTAGCTAGTTCAAAGTACTAGTAATTTATATACAAAATATAATGTTATGTTTTTACCCACAAAATAAACCTGGTTAGTCCTTAATATGTGAAGTTATTACAAAGCAACAAGGAAAAGAATATATATTAAAAACCTGAATTGAAATTATATTTAAAAGCTAAGTACCCCCAGAGATTGGTAAGTGCATGTATGGTCATGAGGGGGTTTGCTCTGAGTGTGCAGCAGAGACAGCAGTTGGACTGGATGATCTTGTGTAGTAGCACAGTGCAGCAAGGCCCAATAACAAAGGAGAAAATGCTTCCTTCCTTCCTTCGCTTTGTGTGTGTGTGTGTGTGTGTGTGTGTGTGTCAGACAGCAGACTTGCCCGTTTTCCTTCAGGTAACTCTTCAGACTGCGGGATTAGCCATCACACCCAAACTAATTAAGTCCTCTGTTGAGAATGAATATTCTCATTCCACAGATACCTTAAGAAACCCCTAATCTACTGCAACCCATAATCCAGATTACAGTGCATTAAGTACTGCTCAACCTGCCTTCTCCGGAGTGGTAGCTAGGCTAAAAAGGAGGAAACGAGGGGTCTATAGATCAAATAACTCTAAGTGGCCTCCGTCTCCACCTGCTTCTGATGTTCTAATCCCTGTCTGGATGTTAATCTGGGGCTCAGTGGCGTCTGTCTAGCCGACGGTCCAGCCAAAAGGGCAGAGGCTACTGAAGTCGAACCGCAAATGTAATCAAGTTAAATAGTTCGCCACCTCAGCTCCATCAGTTTGATTTGTCTGCCCTGCTCGAGGTCGTGCCGGGCAGCGAGATAGAGAAGGCAGTGATAGAGAGACAGAGAACGATGGAGGGGATCGTTCTAATGGACCAATGGGGAAATGGAGAGGGCAGGAGGGCACAGAACCAGCCAGTCTGTAATAAATCTGCATCAGTCTCACACACACTCTCTGAAAGTGCCTCAGCCTGGCCACATCATAAATACTGACTATGTTTGATTGTTGAGTATCCATAAAGATTAAAGATAGATAATCAGATAACTGCAAAGAAAAAGATGAATGAAAAATAACAGACATTGTTCATTAGCATAGGGCTGTAGACAAGCCGTTTTAGGTGACAATAGTGGTGCTGGATAAACAGCAGAGCAGTGCATGTGAAAACATGTTTTATTATTCATAAACAGCCGACTGGTGTGTTTCTGTATCAGATGAGTGACGAAGGCCTCAGACGAGCTAACACAGCTAACTGGTTCAATGCCGAACGCTAAAGAGGACCTTTCTCCTCAGTGGACAATGTGCCAGCATGCTTGTTTATTGGAGAAATATATTTTGACTGTTAGAGTCAGCTACAGTCACTCCTATGGTGAAAATTACACACCCCCTCTCGGTCACTTCATTAAGGCACTCATGGTTGATAATACCTTGCAAAATGTAATCTAATACACATGCTTCCTTGCCTATACTACTTGCAGAAACATCTCCACACTTTACAGACCTGTTAAAACCTAAAACTAGCATTGCACTGAAGTGTTGGTCTGTATATTTAGTCGTCCTCACACGATGAAATACCTAAATAGCCTAGTGATTTAAGCATTCGAATGGCAGCAGCTCTGATGGTTATGGGTTATGTACCTGTGAACGTCCCTACTGCTGACATTACAACACAGTGGGCTCTGACACTGTTCTCAGGGCAGCACTGTCACAAATATGCACGTGTAGAAAATTACATTAGCTTTAGGAAGCTACAAAGAGAACATGCTTATTTATATTAAAAGCCGTTTGAAAAATGATGTGATGTCAGTTTTTTGACAGGCTGTATGTATGTACACTTAGCCATTCACCGAGGATGCTTGGTGTCAGAATCATATCAGTATCTGCATATCATATCATATCAGTAATTGCTTAAAAATGACCTGAATCTGCTGACTGATGTTTCAAGGTGGCAAGTGATGGCATATTTACTGTACACCTTTTAAAGCAGTATGTTTAGGGACTGTATTGTATTCACTTTACTGCATTTGTAACGCTACAAAAGTACATGTTACACATACACATAGTGGAAATCCAGGTGGATTTTGTCTCAGTTTTTACATTTTTATAAATATTATGTATTAATATCAGCATCTGCAGATATGTCCACAACTCCAATAGCTACAATTCACCAATACAGTACAAGAACACCTTTAAGAAGCTGTTAGACTCACACGTAAAGACATCAAAGCTTGGGGGTATTTTTATCAGACACTATTGGCTCTGACAGTCAGCGAGGGCTGTCTAAGGGGCCTTTCTGACACTGTAAACAGTCAGGCCTGAATTATAGCAACCATACAAACCAAACACAGCACACACCCAACCTCAATGCCCAACGCACACACAACATAAATAACCTACAGCCATTTCTTTACCAGTCTGAAAACACTCTATTTCCTTCCTAAAAACAGACTTTGCACTAGCTCTGTTTACCATCCTTGTATTCAGGGGCCAAATTAGAACCTCAGTGTACCCTCATCCCTAACATGTACTAATTAAACACAGAAACTGAGCCAAAACCACAGGCCAAAAGGCGGATAT
The DNA here is from genome assembly GCA_034552555.1 of Semaprochilodus insignis. Classification (NCBI taxonomy): domain Eukaryota; kingdom Metazoa; phylum Chordata; class Actinopteri; order Characiformes; family Prochilodontidae; genus Semaprochilodus; species Semaprochilodus insignis. The sequence goes on along the minus strand of CM067496.1, from coordinate 7,581,388 downwards.
TCCAAGCACTTTCCCTTTTTCCTCTTTTTTTTCTCTCTTATTTTTCAATACTGCATTTTGTATTCGGGTTTGGCCGATGCAGATGGGAGAACTTGGCTACTGCCAAGGGATCCGTTTGAGGAAAAATCCCCCCATGCAGGATCTGTGGTGGCGGGAGCGGCAGGATCTGCTTTAATTGCTTTTTTTCCGCCGCTGTCACAGCTTGTAAAGTGTCTCAGTTTTTGAAGAAATTCCTCATAAAAAAAATAATGCAGGCAGTAAATGGATATGACTTTGTTAAACTGCAAAAAATCTCATCTGGGTTTTTTTTCTGGCAGTGTCTGTTGGTGGCCACCGTCGGCGCTTTCTTTTGTTGTATGAAATAACAGCTTGAGCCAATAAGAGCTTTACTGCCTTTGGATGTACAGTGTGTGTGACTGTGCATGGCCAGCAGGAGAGTGGGTGTGTGCTTATTCCATTGTGTGTTGTGAATATCAAGAGTGTAGATGCACCAGGATACACTGATGGTGGTGATTCAGCTGCATTGATTTTGGAATGTTGGAATGAACTAAAATCGATTAGGCTATAATAATATTCTTTACTCAGGGGCACCATGAGGCTACATACTACACCTACATAAGCCTTTCATGAGAAACCTACCTCTTATAAAGGCTCATTCCAAAGAGCGTCAGCTGTCATAAAGGCAGCTTTCATTCATTCTGATGTCATTCCATCTGAGCCTTTGGAATAAGCCTTTATGAAAGTGTATGTAGGTTATATGTGGGTTGTCATGAAAGGTTTAAGTAGGGGTTGTGTAGCCTTATGAATGCTGCCCATCAGTACTGAAAAATACATTTCTGTGGCTATTAGCCTATTGTTGATGAAACTGCTTATAATAGGGATGGCCAATATTTAATATTTTGTATATTTTCTATTATATTTATTGATGAATTATGTCATTTCTGAGCAAACTGTGATATTGTTAGTCTCATAAGAGGTCTCATAGTGACTACATAATGTTTAATTACTTAATTAGACCTGTTTAATTAGATTTTGTGCAGGGCAGTTTGTAAAACATGGAATTAAAAATCATTGTATGTTTATTATCATAGTAATTTTTTGTGGTACAGGTTCTATGGGTTCTATTTTGTCAGTTACAGCTTATTAAATCTCAGAAAAGCAGAATATAGTGATGCATATTGTGTATTGTGAAAATGTCTTGGGTATGTCACCATGTCATCCACCCCTACTTGAGAAGATTTCATCATTCCTTGAATAGTTTCTTGAAAACGTACAGTATATTCGAATGATGAAGTCAAGATTTGCACTGTTACTGTACACCGCACGTATGAGGGGTTGGCGGTGGGGGGG
>CM067496.1:7497179-7575119 GCA_034552555.1 Semaprochilodus insignis | reverse complement strand
TATATATATATATATATATATATATATATATATATATATATATATATATATATATATATATATATATATATAAAATGATGGCATAGCATGTAACAATGGGGAAATAATAATTAGGAATTTTTAAAGTGCTGATAATGGGCTTCCATACTCATGAATGGCACCATAATGTTATAATTACCAATAAATAACACAACGTGTCAACAGCAAATGTCTTACTCTAACCCACATAAAGACAAATGACATGGACACTTGCGATACCTCTAACTGGAAAAATGTCACTCATCTAATGTGCATCCTCTGCTCTTATCTTGTTGCATGAAAGTAAAGCAAATATACTCTCTCTGATGGCAGAAAATCAAAAGTAAACAAAAACCAGTATTCCCAGCATGTCCACCTCGATTCCGACCAAAACCACCTGAACAAATATCTCAGAAGTTAAGTAAGTAGGAACTTCTGAGGAGGAAATCGAGGGATGAATTAGTGCCAAGACCCACAATACCCAGGATGACAGGTAAATAAAAGATGAACTGATTCAGGAGAGTAGAGTTTGCTGCAGCCAAAAGGGCGTTTTTTGGCCACAATATGTCTATGCTATAAGTCTATACTAAATCATGCTACATAAGCCCCACCTACTGTGAGAACAGTGCAGTATGAATGAATGCACATACTGAATGCAGTATGTTTGAATTTGCGTTTAATTCTGCAGATGACTGTTTTATTATCGAGTCATTTCATGTTTTTATTGATCAGTTATTGTTATCGCTAGCTGGCGCTATCATTAAACACGCTTTATTGGCACTTTGGGTGATAATGAGTGTGTGTATGTGTGTGCGCGCACGAGTGTATGTGGCCTAAGTCACGCCCCCCGAGCTGGTGTGCATGTGCACGTCTGATAATTGCGACGCCCCCAAGTGCCTACTGTGATGAGGGATGGGTGTGCGTTCTAAGCCACGCCCCCGACTTCAGTATTGTAATAGGAGGGCGGCGGTTGCGTGTTCGAAGTCACGCCCATATCGCCCTAGAGCGAATGACGGCACCTGTCGTGTGGACGGAAAGCGAAGAATACTGCGCTCCACACGGGGTTGGGGTGGCTGGTGGGGGGTTTATATGTGTGTGTGTGTGTATGTGTGTGTGTGTGTGTGTGTGTGTGTGTGTGTGTGTGTGTGTGTGTCGCTCTGAGTGTTCTGCGTGACATGTCCCTTTAAGAGAATGGGAGGCTCACAGCGGTAAAATCTTGGAGGAATCATTTAGTACAAATGTTACTACTAGCTGTTGTTCAGCATTAAAACACTCCTTTTCCTGCTTTTCCTGTAGGTGCTGGTCAAAGTGCACTGACATCACTTCACTATGAATAATACATTCTCTAATGTGCACAGAGGCCATTTAACCCAGCTGGCCTAACTCCAGCCTACATGTGTTAAAGGGCTATTTCCCTGTGCAGCAGAGGTTTGACTTTCTGGATAAAGGATGAAACTGAATTGCACTCGAGTTGCATAATATAAAGTGTTACTGACTTCAGCCAGCTGGCATCTTTTACAGCCAGTTTTCATAAAACAGCCAATAGAAACCCCGAAAACACATCACGTGATGCCCGATTTTCAACCCCATCTATTTAAACTGACAAATAATCGAAATGGAAGTTGATTTGCTGGTTTATTATCCTCTTGAAGACGAGCTCCTCCTGATAGACCCCTTAATTAGTGATTGCACAATGCGCAACAATATTGCCATCTGATTTATATTCCTCTTCTTCTTCTTCTTCTTGGTTGAGAGATTTTTGTCCACTAACGAATCTTGCAGTTTTTTGAGATATCAACACTATTCCTACTCCGGAATGCTTGGCCTGATCAGGAATGTTGTGCTTGTGCACATCTTTTTAATTCAACATAAGTTTTTTATAACTTCATTAAACTTGAGTAAGTTGCTATTTTTTCCAATTGAGAAAGAATGGTGTGGAAAAACTGCACATCTATCTACTGTACTTCTGCCTGACCAGCAGATACTGTTTCACATGCACTCAGGGCATGAATTCAGTGTTGGTCTGACCTGCACTCGTCTGTTTGTCTATTTTTTATCATCCCTCTTTTCTCTTTTCCTATTCATTTTCACCCCTGTTCAAACCCTATTGTCCTTTAACCTGCAGCCACCAAACTCCATGTACTCACTCAAGGCAGTTTCCCAAAGTCTAATCCACAGCCATACTGACCTGCACTCCTCTATGTGTTGTTTATTCATCACTCATTCCTCCTATACACCCCCATCATTTTGAGCAACACCTTAGCAATTGGCTACCAACAAGCTTAAGCTGTGCAATCACCCGGCATTTTCTTCAGGAAGTGCACTTTTCTAGTTTCATACAGATTTCAGATTTCCCTAGATTTCCTGCCATTTCAAATAAAACCAAATCTAGCACCTAGCTAATTATTACTTTTCCTTATTAAATGAATTGCTGTGCCATTAATTTGAAATGCTAATTAATTATTTATAAATAGCAATTAATTATTTGTAAATATTATTTGTTATTTTTAAAAGGCATGGCTATAATATATTTTCATAATTGAATGTATTTATTTACCACCACTAGCCACTTCATTAGGTATGTCTCCTTGTATCTACGCTCATTGTCCATTTTATCAGCTCTACTTACCATACAGGTGCACTTTGTCATTCTACAGTCCATTTGATTCACTGCATAGGTTGTTATCCCCCTTTTACAGGTATTATTCGAGTGGTGGATCATTCTCAGCACTGCAGCGCCACTGACGTGGTGGTGGTGTGTTAGTGTGTGTTGTGCACTCTCCGCTCTGTTAGACACTCTTAGCATGCTTGTCCACCTTGTAGATGTAAAGTCAGAGATGATAGCTCATCTTCTGCTGCACAGTTTGCATTGGTCATCCTCTAGTCCTTCATCAGTGGTTACAGGACACTGCCCTCAGGACAATGCTGACTGGCCATAGCTGGTTGGTGTGCTATTCTCAGTCCAGCAGTGACACTGAGGTGTTTAAAACTACAAAGTGCACCTATATGGTAAGTGGAGCTGATAAAATGGGCAATGAGTGTAGATCCAAGGAGGTGTACCTAATGTAGTGGCCCAAGTGGTGTATTTTGTCACCTTAAAAGCACGAAGCAAAATAAAATGAGTGTTTCTGGAAATGGTGAAGATGTTTCTCAAAGTAGTAACACATATGCCAGTCAGTATGCAAGAATTTGCATGAAAGTATAGCTGTGTAAACTGAGTAAGCCTTAGGTTCAAAGTTCAGAAGCATCAGCCCAACCCAGGCAGCAGACCTTACTGAGATAACCTAATAGACCTTCCTGCTTAATCTGTTCTATTAGCTTAGTTTATTGATTATCCTGTTACACCGATTGAGGAACACTACAGTAAACAATCCACTAGTGCAAGAAAATGAGAGAAAAGAAAACGAGTAGGCTTCAGCACTCTGGACAGCTCATTATCGGCATCTCCAAAATGAAGTGTATTATCAATTTAGTTCAATGTTATTTCAAGGGGTTTTCACAGCAAATATTGACTCAAAGCAACTTCACAGAAATGTTTGGGTCCGGACCCCGAGTCAGCATGCAGAGGGAAACTCTCTAAGAGCATAAGAAAGAACTCAAGAACTTAATTTCTCAGTCACAGTTTTGTTTTTTCGTTTTCACACAGCTTTCCACTCAGCTGTAGGCGATCAGTCAAGACATGCTCGATGTACAAATGTTGCTTCTTTAGTTTAGTGATGGAGCTACAAGGCTAGCTAAGTTGCTAACAATAGAAGTCCATAAAAACTCCTCCATAACGTCTCTTTACACACTGCGTCTTTCACTTTCAGGCTTTAGTATTTTATTTTAGGCCAAACGGATCCCAACAGAGAAGAAGAGTGTCTAAGATACATCAGTTCCTTTGTTGATAGATGCTACATATACTTAGAAGCACTTCTAAAGGGAGCTCAGCACTTGAGTTGTTTTTTTGTTTTTTGGCTGTTATAATTTATTCACTTCAAAAGTTGTAAACATGAAGGTTCCTAAATGACTCTCAGAAGAGCCGTTCCTTAGTACAGAGCTTCTACATTATATGCATGTTCTTTATGTATATGGATATATGAATGTCTCATTTTGGTTGCATGATTTAAGGGTTCTTTGCACCATAAAAGGGTTTTTCAGATTGACTGAAAATGTGCTGTAGATGGTTCTTCATAGAACCTTAAAAATTGTTCCATGTTGCACCAAAAATTTTCCTCTATTGGTATATCAAACTAGAACCATTTTCTTTACTAAGGAACCCTTGAAGAACCATCTTTAAAGTGTACAGAGAAATGGTTCTTTAAAGATCCTGGAGTGATCCTTCTATGGCTTCACCTCAAAGAAGCCTTTTAGGTTTTATTTGGCACCTTTCATTTCAAGAGTATTCAGGTTGGGTTTTGTCAGCCACAGTAAAAATATCAAAATAGCTTTTTTGGAAACATTTGATGTTTCCTTAAGAACCTTTCATTGCCTGATGTGCAGTTTTACTTCTACTTTAGTCATAGGTTCATTTTTATTAACAATACCTGAACAGAGTTTTATGCAACTAAACCCACTTCTGCTTTCAGGTAAGCACTTTTAGGTCATGAATTTTTTTAAAAATCTAATTCTTGTCTTTGGTATTAGTCTAGACTTAGTCTAGTTGACTTTGGTATTCTAGATAACTTAGAGTTAATTCTATCTTCTTAAACAAAAGAAGTCTTTTAATCCTTATCTTCCCTGAAACCAATTCATTATTGCCTATCAACTCAAGCGTTTACGTCTATAAGCATGCCTTTTGTTTTCTCAGAGCCTTTTCTTTGTGATGTGAGAATCACTTGCATTCAAGCCTGAATGAAAGGAAGTAAGTCTCAACACATGCACTGAGTATGTATGAATAAAAAGAGGGGAAAAACAATTTCTGTTTGTAATTGTCTAATACCTAATTCAAACATTTCAAGATAAAATAGTGAATGAAATTGGAAGTAAAATGGCTATATTTGCATTGTAGACACCGCAACCCCTTATTCCTATCACCACCATTTTAACAGATGACTAAGTGGGTAATTTTCTACAAAGCGCCACTCTACATAAAATTACTCTAAATGACTTTGTCTACATCTCAACTGTCGAATCATGTAGAAACTCTGAAAAATTGAGTTCTTTTTAATATAACGTAAAATGTAGTAGTACATTTTTAGTAGTCTTCCAGTAGTTGTTTCATAAAGCTTAGTTCTAGAGAAGCTTACTGCACCAGAATTGTTCACTGTGTTGGTGATAGGAACCAGACATCAGAAGAGATTGTTGTCCTATAAGCTCCCACACAGAAAGTAATTACATGAAATGACTGAAAGTGACTTTATTAGCTTTCCATATAAAATTAAGAAGACACATGTAGGTTTACTGGCCGTTTTATATAGTACATAAAACAACTGTATTTGTGGTGTAGACATCCTGAGCCCGGTTCTTCCCCATCATTGTGAAGAAATTCAAGAAATTTTCTCTGCAGTTAATCAGTTCACACCAAACCCCTCTAAATGACTCAACAATGACTGAATTCTACAGAAGTTTTGAAAAAACAGTCAAATTTCACTTTAAACCTCATTACTGTGGAGCTAGCGCTCCCTCGGGAGAACGGAAAAAAATGACAAAAGTGAAAGGAGTGTATGATAATCAAGATTTATCTCAGGAGCAGGGCTCCCCTGTAGGAAACACATGGGTCAACAACTTCAGAGAAACAGGAAGAGATGGTAGACAAATCATTTTCGGACTAAGAGGCCAGTTATCTCAGTTTGATACGATTCCTGCTAATCAGCAGCGTGTTGCACGTTAGCTGACATGACCTGGTTCACATTACTGCTTGTCTTAACAGTGCAAAAACATGACCTCAGCTGACTGGGAGGCTGAGTTTGACAAGTACAAGTGAGTTTTACCTATTTCAAATGGACAAAGTTTTAATAACCTGCATTTACTTGCAGAAACAGGTTGGCGAAAAAAAACAAATAGACACGATTTTACCCTATACCCTAAATGTACTTATACTTGGGGCTTATACCCAATACAGGAATAGCTCAGCAAGAAATCAACTCTACATGATTTTCCGCTCAACCCAAATGCAGTCCACCAGCCAAGACATGTTTAGAACTGGAGCTGCTGGGCTGACAAAGTGCAAGCAAACACTTACAGTTAATAGTCACACAACACCTTTTCCACAAATACATGCCAAAATCTTCATATACTTCAATGAAACGACATCAGCAAGCTGCATAAACTTGTTTACAAAACAATGTTTAGTAAAATGGCATGCATAGACCTTATTTACACATTTAGGCTGGAATTGGAACTGCAGTATCATCTGCATAACATCCTAGTTTCAGGTACTATTCCATCTTTAAACTCTGGGAGGCTGGAGCAATAACGATAAACACTAAAAGAGGTGTTGTTGTTCAGTACAAAGAGCTCGTGAGGTGGCCTGGTACATAACCACTGATTTCCTATTGATCCAGGCACATCCAAACTGTGGCTCTTGGCAACAAACTACAAATTAGCAAGCAAAACCTTCAGCGAAGTTACCATATAAAATCTCTGTATGTGTGGTGATCATTTTTCACCTGATGGTTACAAGGAAGTTCATCAGCAGGACATTCTAAAATATACAGCTGCACCAAGTACATTTTTATAGTGGACACCTCAAAGACATTAATCTGAGGTAAGCGATGTTTAATATTCATGGCACCTTTGGTTCCCTCCCTTGCAGTCGCACCATATATAACTAAGAGGTGCGTCTGGGGAGTCACTAGTGGGCCCAGCATCCGACTGACACGTTTGTTCATGTGTGTATTTGTGTATGTGTATATGTGTATATATGTGTATATTCAGGTTTAGACATATACAGTTGCATATACAGCAAGCTGTAATGCCCTCCATTAGTCATCCTATTAGTGCCAGTACCACTGGCAGATGGCTGCATGGCACAGGACTACATACACGCAGACCGTTACGATGACTGTCTTCAACACCATGTCAGTGTCGTCAAAGACAATGCGATGTCTTTGGCAAAATCTGCAGGAACTGCGTGTGAGAATATTCTAGCTGCGTGGAATGGATCATCACAGGACACCATTAGGAACGTATGCATGTTGCGTTTGGAAACATCCCGGCTCAACTCCATACTGAGAGACTGCTACTACTTCTGTATGTGTAGCTCAATAAATATTGCCCATATTAGTCTAGATCTTTCATCATTTATTGTTCCTGGTAACCTTTATCTTCCTTCCCAATAGCGTTGCAATCCAACTCTTCCTTCTGGGTGCAACTATTCTTTTGACGATGTGTGTAACTTGCTTTGAGTTTGATTTTACAGGCATAAACCTCTTTAGACATCTGGTTCCTATCACCACCACTGTTTCTTCAGAATTTCACATCAAATCACTCTGAATGACATCAGAGTTTACATCTTGACTGCTTAATAATGCAGAGATTTTGAAAGTACATTTAAAATTTCTGCTTGGTTTCTAACCAAAAAAGTCCAAAATACATGCTAAAAACAGTAGCATCTTGAAACCTGAATCTTGTCCGTTGAAGCTATACTTTTATTCATGTTTGTCCAAATATGTGTTGGCTGTTCGGCCACATTTTGGTAAAGCGGACAGCTGTTAGTTTGTTTTTTCACTGAACTATTGCTTTAAGAGGGTAGAGCATTCTGAGTGTTGCAGCAATATATCACTACATCAGTGCCGTATCCAGATGGTTCTAATCCAAGAGTTCTTGCCCAATGAGCAGTTCTCATTTGGCGGATGCGAACCCTGTTGTATGTCCAGCAGCGCTGTCTCTTCACAAAAATGAGTATGACCTACAGGACCTGTGATCGGGGAGGGAAACAGGCAAGTAAAGCAAGACAAACGGGACAATGTGAACTTTGACATTTGGCCCCTATCTCTTGTGCAGGCACGTTTCCAGCCCATGTGTCCCGCTGCCGGCCTCAAGAGACTCAGCCCAGAGCCCCACAGTGGGTATTGTATGTATACGCCACAACTGATAAAGAAAAGAAACACAAGCCCATGGGGAGATCAAAGGTCAGGAGTGAGTGTACGCCAGAGTATAGAGTATGTATGTGTGTATGTGCATGTCTGCATGTTTGTTGTTGTGGATAACGCAGTGACTACAATCTGAAAAGGAATTTTCTATTCTGTTTCCCAATGAAAGATATGATAAGTGCCATGAGCAGGAAAGTGTCAGTTTTAGGTGTCATTTTTTTTAAACTCAGAATTTGCATGCGCTAAATGTCGGTACCTAAAGAGAAATGCAGAAAGAAGTAATTAGTATACTTGGTACTCTAAAGTAGAGTCCACACTGTGGACTGTGCTTTATTATGCTTAGGCCAAAAATTTAATTATTGCTATTAAGCCAGGTGCATAGTCAAAAATAAACCTGGGTAAGCTTAAGGCCTACTCGAACAGTTAACAGGCTTATTTGGGCAAAAAAGAATTAGGATATTTATTAAGCTGCATTTTTAAAGAAATTTTAGGAATGTTTTTGTGGTTTTCTGTGAGTACTGTCACTGTATTATGGCTAATCAAAATGCTCTACATCAGGCTCCACATTTGGTTCTAAGCAGTTGTTGCTATCCACTGTTGCTTTAAGCCTTTAGTTTGTCATCAGCGCTTGAATCAGTGTTTGAATCAAAAGCCCTAGCTGGTCTCAAAAAAAGTAACTGCTTGTTGTGTAAAAGTGAGTTTGGATAAGGTGATGACTGCGCTTCTGGCAGCAACCGTCTATAGACTGATGTTACGACGTTGTGGGACATACGCAATTTGGTGACATGGTACTTTCATATTGGCCTACCCACTTTTTCACAGGCCTGCAGTATTCTGTTTCTGCCTACACCCCTAGTGCAGTTAGTGAAAACAAGCTGAACTAAAAAAGCTGCAACAAGTCTTAGTTTGTGACATGATTTAGATCAAGGAAGGACTGCAATAACTAAGCCCACCTTCATTACAGCTCTACAAGCCCATCTTGCCTATGAGCCTATGAGTGCCACAGGGCACGTAAACGGGAACGCACCCAATGGGCCCAATCTCTGATTGGTCAAGTTCTGTCATCAGTAGCTGTCATTGAAGTGTCACTCAACTGTTGTTACTAGTGTTTGTATTTACTGTTAACATGAGGTTTGCATGGGAGATCATGTGACCACACAAACTAAAGAGTGCTCCGCCTACTTTCACAGTTTTGCTATGCAATGGGAAACACAGGTCATCAGTCAGAGCACAGATAGTTCTGTGTTCAGATTTGTAACCGGGGGAAAACGCCATTAGTATTCAGTACTGTTAAAAATCATATTTCATTCATTTAATTTCTAGTCAAAATGGCCATGACACTACTGCTCAAACGGTGTTGTAACATGTTAATCATAAGAATACTATGAATATTTGTTTATATCTGAGATTTATTTATTTAAATGAAGGCATTGTGAACACCAGTTTCTTTGTTTTATTAAATTTCTTAATTATTGTGAAATCATTTACAGCTCCACTCATCATCAAAAATGTCTTCATTTTTACAGGTTCCTACAAACTGTTTGAAACCAAGTAAGAATGTGAAAGGAAAGTGCTGTAGGCTTGCTGTGTTCAGTATTTGAAAGCATGTTAGCATGTGCTGAGCTTTCAGATACTGAACACGGCATGTGTGTGATCTAAGATAAGAGTCTGTAGAACATTCGCTGCCAAAATATTTTTTTTAGACAAATTATCTCATAAATAACCATTAGACAGCTTGTTCTGAACTTTGCACTTTTTGCTCACCATTTAAAGAGCGGTCAAGAAGAGCGAAGTGGTCTGTTTTCCTGCTGGAAGGCCCTCTGCCTTGAAAGTCAAATGTTTAGGGCTGAACCAGTCCGATCCTGTCTGCTGCTTGGCCATGACTGCCACTGATTTGTTGAAGTTGCCAGGGAGAGTTTGTCTACTAATAACTTGTATTCATTTATATATATTAATTGTATATGTCTCTGGTAGATGCTTTTAAATGGTGTATCTTTTTAACAGTTTCAATCCTTTAAAACCATGTTATCAGGGGCGGGGTGGCATGGTGGGTAGTGCCCTCGACTCCAAGCAAGAAAGGGCTGGGTTTGATTCCTGGCTGAGGCATCTGGGGTTCTTTCTGTGTGGAGTTTGCATGTTGTCCCTGTGTCTGCATGGGTTTCCTCCGGGTGCTCTGGTTTCATCCCACAGTCCAAAGACATGCAGTCAGGTGACCTGGAGATGCTAATTTGCCCTTTATGTGTGAGTGAATGTGTGTTGGCGGCCTGTCCAGGGTGTTTCCTGCCTTCCATCCACTGAGTCCTGGGATTGTCTCCAGCACCGCCCACAACCCAGAGGGATAAAGAGGTTCAGAAGATGAGTGAGTAAAGGTGAGTTATCAGGAGCTTTAAGTGATTAACCAGCAGAATATCTGTATGTGGGACCCACATTTCAGTGCCTCACTCTCATAACTACATATTATTACACAAGTAGTTACTAAAGACGTCTTAATAACTGAAATGAGTAATATACCTGCAGTGCAAGCAGCAAGAGAGGAGGAAATGTGAGAACAAGAAGAGAGAAGGCAAAGCAGGGAACGGAGTGAGAGGTTGGGACAGAGAATGCCAGAGCACTATATGCTTTTCAGGTGCTGTCATAGCAGAGAACTGAGAGGAGAGAGAAAAAAGAAAGATAGAGAGAGGAATTAAAATAGCGAGTCTTATTCATGAAGGAACAATGTGTAGCTGTCTACAGTTGGAGCGGCTTGGCGAGGGCAAACAGTCCTCTCAATTGTGGGTTTCAATTAAAGCAAACTTTCAAATAGCTCATATTATGGCCCCTGTAATGGAAATCTGAATCTTCCCTGCATTTAATAATGAAAGAGTGTAATGCATTATTTAAACAGTCCTTAGAGTTCATATGGTTCATTAGTTCAAACTTCGGTCCCACAGTAAAAAGCACTACTGGAACAACAACTAACTGTTCAGACGTTTATTATGTTAGATATTTACAAGGATTATGTTATGATCTGTTTAAACCCAGGGAATTAATTGAAATACTATTAAGGTAAATGTATACAAAAGCATAATTTATAGACTACTTTCTATCTGTCCCAAACCCTAACCTCTACATTTGAATGTGAATATAATACTTATACAACAATCATTTTTGTTCTTTCTCTTAAAGTGAGGTTAAAAGATTTATTACAGTCGTCCTTGTAGTTACCTGTAAATTAATACTGCTCAGGGAATTTTACTGGTGGGGGGAAAGAAGGAGAAAGTTGAAACGTCGGCACCTGAAAGCAGCAGAACAGGAACGTAAGTTGAATCCTTTTAAGAAGGCAGGTGGCAGACTGCGATTGGCCAGAGGAATGAATAAATGAGTGACGTAGCATTGAGAGTCTTCCTGGCAGAACTTGCGCTAAAGCATGATCTAACTGCATCACTAAAGATGCATGTTTGATTATTTATTTATTTATTTATTTATTATTTGACTTTGCATTGCATTCTGAACAAAGTTATTTGTTAACTGCAGTTACCTTAAATGACATCCCAAAGTATGTAGGGAATATAACAGAACTGCTGATGGACCCTGTAGAGTGGAATGCAGTTCTAGATTTGTCATGAGTGTTTTTTTTTAAATACTTTATTCAAAAAATACTGTTCCATGTTTTCATGTCACAACTGAAACACAAAGAAAATAAGGCTCCATGGGCGGAAGCTGCATCCCTGTCCCTCATAGCCACATGGTAAGCCGTTCGGTCCCACCGTTTCTGAAGTAAATGTGTCTGAAAATCAGTATGTAACATTTAGAAGCATCACTACTGAAACACGTTTTCTGCAATTAAGGAAACTTTGCAATGAAAAATATTCTGATTGTATGTGTGTACAAGCCTTTAAAGGTGTGTTTGCTAGTCATTTACTGGCTAGTGTTTTTGAGTCATGCTTAAAATTAGCCCAAATAACATAAGGCAACGTTTCTGTCATGTTATAATTGTTTAGTAAGTGAAAAGATGGAATGCTCAATCATTTATTTGAAATGAAATAAAGATGAATAAGGTATAGGCTTAGGTGCAAACTATATATCACCCTAAGCAAGAGGAATTTAGTCTGAAGTCCAAGGCAGTCACAAGTCTGAAATGTGTTTTGAACTCTGACCTGGTAGAATAATCCACATATACAAACCAGGCTGCGAAAACAACCATTTTGATAGCCAAAAACACATTTACACACAGTCGCGTCACTACCTCATGAAGGAAGTCATGTTTTGGTGGCATTCTCTGGGCCCACTCATCCACATGGAATTTGGGTATGAATCCATCCTTGCAGATGTATTACCCCGCCTTCTAATTCCCCAGACTTGAACCCAACTGAGCATCTGTAGGACCACCTCAATCGCCATGTTCGCTTTATGGATCCTCCCCTACGCACCCTCCAGCAGCTATGGGATGCACTGCAGCCAGCATTGCTTCAGATACCTGTGACAACCTACCCGTACCTTATCGACTCACTCCCTGCCCGTCTATCTGCCATCCGGGCTGCACATGGTGGTTGCTCTGGATATTAGCTGGTGGCCATAATAATGTGACTTGACTGTGTACACAACTGCCCATTCCTCCTTTAGCAGTTTCATTCACTTGTCATTCACCATGAAGTGGTCAGGAATGTTGTTCCCGCAGATAGAGTGTACCAGTGTTATTTTGGCTAAACACTGAGAGAAAACAATTAAATGTTGTGCTGTTCCTGGCTCTCAGGATGTAAATGTAGCACTGCGGCATTCCAAAAAATATGCATGCTCAAAAGGAGTTTCACCCTGAGGGTTTCAGACAGTTTGTTCCACATTTCAGCTGAGACCGCATTGTTAAAGCTAAACAGAAGGCAGCCAATCAGAAAAATACTTCCATAATTAAAGTTTAAAAACACAGAAAATTCCAGGGAATAAAGAGAGGTTGGAAAGTGGTCACATGGGATTGAATTTTAGCTTTTCAGTAATAAAACCAAACAGTCAACCAGAAAAGTGGACATCAGCTAAACAACGACATATGAAATAGCAGAAGAATGCAGAATTTAAGCCCTTTAAACACAAACCTTTCCGTCACACGGCTAGATTTCAGTCTTTGGGGTTAATCAGAGATTGAATGCATGCCATTCCACAGTGATGAAAAAGTCTTCCTTCCTGTTCGTCTGTCAGTCCAGATCTTTTCCATGTGTCCTTCATGGCCTGCACATGATGATTTGTTACTGACAATGACTTGGCTACAGCCCAATTGGCTCTTTCTAAACATATTCAAAGCATTATTCCCCTGACGGATTGATGGGTCAAACTCTTTCTGCAGTCTCAATCATTGCATCAGTAAATCTGCAAATAATGTTAATATTTCATGATGCCCTTCTTGCTCTCAGAGCGTTTCATCAGAAGGCCTCTTTGAAACCTTCCTGCAGATTGTTGAAAGGTTCCTGTTGAAACCTGTTACTGGAAATCTGGCGCACACTTTTAAATGAAGGTTCCTAAATGGTTCTTGACTTGGACATATGGTTCTAGGAAAAAAAAAAACTTTAACTTGTTTAACTGGACCACTTTTATGTGGAGGTTCTGTGAACGTTTAAAAGGTTCTTCACACTCTGACACCTCTTTTATAGAAAAGGTTCCTTAAAATGCATCCACTGAAATGGAAAGTGGTTCTTTTACGGATTGTATGGAAGGTCATGGTGGAAGACTGGTGGAGTACTCACCTGAAAGTATCTGGACGATCTAGAAATTCTCCAGACATGTCAACTTATAATGAGCTGTATGTATAAAGAACGAGCCTGAGTAATAGATGAAAACAAGGTCGAATGTTCTTAACCAGTGTCTGAAAATATAAATTACTGTTTTCTTTTTCTTACTATTTGCTTTAATCATATGTCATCATATGTGATGATCACATATATGAAGGGTTTGTCTAGACCATTTTCGAGACTTTTGTTTTGATGTACATTGTTAGGAACAGATTTTACAAATATAAGAAATGTCAATGCTACATTATGATTAATGCCATGTCATAGAAGCAGATATGCAGCATTTCGGAAAGAACTTCTTCTGTTTCTCTGCATGCTTTTTTATATTTTTACCCTTTTTTCTTTGGTCAGGACCCCCACAGGACCACCACAGAGCAGGTATTATTTAGGTGGTGTATCACTGTAAGCACTGCAGTAACACTGATGAGGGACGTGGTATGTTACAGTGCCAGCATGAGCATGAGTGAGGGGAAAAAAGTAAATAAATAAATAAATAAATAAATTGTATTTTCACTGATACAGTCATTTTCATTGTGCTAATATATTTTTATGCTGATGTACTTCTGTCTACATTGAAAGCTGATCATTACACCAGTTGAGAATTGCACTGATTCAGAAGCACATATTTAGAACACATGTTGTAACCTGTAAGTAGCATAAATATTATATGACATTTTGTTACATAACTTGTAAAGGCTTGTTTTTAAACTAATGTGACATGCAATGAAATATAAATGCTTCTACTAAAGTAGTGTGACCAATATAACAACATGTAAAATTAGTATACTAGCCTATAGATGACCTAAAATGAATATGCCTGGAAAGAAAAACGTTTTGTGATACAGTTCACAACTTCTATTAATTTGCAGTCTTTATTCTTTATTCTAACTGTTATCTATAGTTTTTGTGGTGTTTTTACTATGAACAGGCAAAGAAAGAATGATGTTGGTCTTTTCTGTTGAGAGGCTACTAGGAGACGTGTTTCTCTTTCTTTCTTGTTCAGGTTTTCCTGTTTTTAACATGGCTGAAAATAAATAAAATGTAGTTTTGAAATTATACTTGTGGCTCATTTAGTGTGATTTGAATTAGAAGGGTTAATTTGACGCAGAACAAAGGAAATGTTTTTTTTTGTAATCAACATGCTAACACATAAAACACATTAAATACCAGAAGTTAACCATTAACCATAAATGAAATTCAGATAAATACAACAAAAATTGTTGAATAGATTAGTCTAGATTTTTGGCAGAAAAATAATTTTCAGAAACATGCAGGAAAAATTCACAGAAATCAATAGATAATTACCTGTAAACCATGACCTGTAGGGGTGAAAAACTTTACTACACTAAATATTGATTACATTAACATTAAATGAGCTTGAAATGTACAGTTGAAACATTTCTCACAGTTGAATTTAACAGGAGGGTTACAATTAAACTGTAAATATTTAAAACTATGTTTAAATTCAGCAAATAAGCAGTAACTGTTTAAACTGTGCAGACGATTGACTTCCTTTAACCCAGACAATCAACAAAACATGACGTCTGACCAGGGGTGCCCAAACTTTTACATAGGACTGTAACAAAAAGCGATGCTTATTATTGTATGACTAAGAGTGGTCAATATTTTGGGCACACCGTAAGGAAAATCCCTGCAAGGAGGCTGCAGCCCTATAATGAGTCCGGTGGTGGTTGCGGCTGCGGACGCCCGCCCTGAACTGTGGAGCCGTGAATAAGAGGGGCTTTGGCAGGCTGGAGACTTCGGGCTTTTTAGCTGTCACAGGACGTCAGAGCTTTAAGTGGTGAATAGCTTCTGACTCAGCTGAAATGGCCTGTGCATGAGAATTTGGAAGGGCGGAGAGAGCAAGAAAGAGTGAGAGAGAGACCAAGAGACAGACAGTCTGTGTGAGGGATATAGAAATGAGAAAACGAGTGCATGGTATTAAAATTTTAGCAATTTGTACTTTTCTTCATTTATTCCCTTTCCATTACAGAGCTGGTCATTAATCTCTGTGTTCGGATGCCTTTGGATGTCGATTCTCCGTCTTGCTCTCTCGTAGTGTTTAGCATGCTGGTCAGGTCCTCTGCTCTTAGCTATAGCCCTATGTGTTTTTTCTCCAGCCAAGCGGCCCTCTTGTGTTTGGGGATCAGGCTCAGGATCACTCGGGGGTCTCTGGGCACTGGCTCTTTTGTCCATCGTTGCTACTTTTCTCTCCTCGCTCTCTGCTGCTTCCTAATCAGAGTCTTTGCATAAATAGAACGTCCACAGTCTGCATAGCTGAAGGGCTGCTCCCTGCCTCGCCTGCACTTCAGTGATCCATCCGTCACTTTATTGGTTTTGACACGTCTCTCTATATCTCAGAGTATCTCCTGGTCTTTCCATCACACTGAAACCTGTCTCTATTTCAAATAACTGTTTGCTGCAAAATCTAATTTCAAGCCCAAATGCAGTCAGTCATCTAATGTAGCCAGTCAGTCATTCCAGACATGTCCGATGTCTGCAGGGTGCTTCTTTAGTTTTGTACTGAAATCACTTATGTGGCTAAATCCTCGCATAAACCCATAACGTTTCACTGTAAGTAATCTCAAATGAACTTGCTGATGTGATTTCTGACACTAAACCACATCACATCAGGGGGCTGTTGTGGGCCAGAGGTTAGGGAACCAGCCTTGTGACCAGAGTGTCACCAGTTTGATTCCCTGAACTGGCAGGACACGACTTAAATGCCCTTGAGCAAGGCACCTCAAGGCCAGTCCAGTTTTGTGTATTTTGACCACGGTAACTGCTGTCCTTTAGTAAGCAATGGTGAAGGCTGACTGATAAAATTGGGTTCTAACTAAGTAACTTTGTAAACTGTGACAGAAAATCATACAGTAGCTACCATGGAGAGTGAAGCTATGATAAACTATAGAACATTCAGTCATGAAAATAATAAAAGATAATGCTCAAACTTCCCTCTCATGAGATTTGTCTCCTGTTGCTTTCCAGAAATAAAGTCGATAAATATATAGGTTAAAAGTACTAGGTCTAGCGGCATAGGCAAGGATTAGGCAGGGATAGGTTTACCACACAAAAATTCAGTGGCTGTATGAGCCCATAATTCTTATTCAGATCAAGTATTTAGGGAGAAAAAAGAGGCCCAGGCTATAAAAAAGAGCCATATCTACAGAAAAAAGACAAGACCCTAAACACACCCCTGGACTAGCTCCAGTTCTGGAGAGACAGAGGCTGCTATCACCATAAGTCATGTGTCATATATGGATGGCTGAAAAAGTGACAGTTTAAAAAATGATTCACTATTTGTATATGACATGGTAGCTACATTCACATAGATTGTATACCCACAAATCAGATCTAACTATCACCTGGTAGTATGACTCAAGTCCCCTAACCTCACCCCTGTTTTTAATCCCAGGGTTAACTCCAGTCCTGAAACGACATTTGTGATGATGTTGTGAACTCACTTGACACTTGCCAGCTTCTGGTGGAGTTTTACACAGTGGTGGTCTCTAAAACTAGGCCAGCTAATGGTAAATAGCAACAGTCAGCGCCCTCTGTTAGCCAAAACAAGCACAATACGAGACATTTGCCCATCTGCTCTGCTACTTAGGACTTTCTGGTGTGTTTTTAGAATAGTTTTGCAAATAATTACACCCAGAAGGAATCAACCGACAGGAGTGAAACTTGGTGGGTAGGTCTGACATTGTGAGATATGCAAATGATTCAAGTTTTACACTCGGCCGCACATGTGATGTATACAAGGACGGGCCTTAACGCTGTACCTGACTGACCCAACAGCCATGATTGTGGACATTCAGTGAGAAGTGATGCCCTCCATGAGTCATCAAGTTAGTGCCAGCACCATTGGCAGATGGCTGTATGACACAGGACTACATGCACGCACACCGTTACTACAACTGCACTTAACACCACGTCAGCATCACCAATAACTGCAATGGTGTCGTGCCAGACTGTCATGGAGTGACTTAGAATGGCAGCAGATCATCTTCAGTGACAAGTCCCGCTTTTGTCTTGGTGGAGATGGTTAACAAATCCATATGTGGAGGCCCCGTGGTCAGCACCAAGATGAACGGTTTGTTGTCATGTGTCACACGTCCAGAAGGCCTTCACCTCCATCCCTACCACAAAATCAGCAGGAACTGTGTGAGAATATTCAAGCTGCATGAGATGGATTATCGCAGGACACGATTAGGAACCTCTACAAGTTTCAAGTTCAAGTTTCAGGTTTATTTGTCATTTGCACAACATGTCAGGACATTTATGCATTGAAATCTTTGTGGTGAGGCTCAGGTTAATACTCTACAGCAGGGCAGCATTAATATACATACTAACCAAACATATTAAAATTAAGAGATATATTAAATAAATACAAAATATACACAATACAGAATATACAGAGACAGGAGGGGTTTGTAGAAATTCTCTGATATGTACATTATGTTAGACAAGGATAATCAGAGAGAGAGATATATAGCGGAGATATATATATATATATATGTTGTTTAAAGTGACTCAGTTATATTGTCCGTAGCAGTGATATGATATATTAATAAAAATAATAAAGTGTCAGAGTGCAGTGGTATTGGTGAAAGGCTCACAGCTTGTTCAGGAACCTTATAGCCTGGGGGTAAAAGCTATTCATTAGCCGGTTTGTTCTGGCCTGGATGCTGAGATACCTCCCGCCTGATGGCAGTAAGGTGAACAGGCTGTGTGCTGGGTGGCTACAGTCCAACCAGATCTTCTGGATTTTCCTCAGGTAGCGGGACTGGTAAATGGCCTGCAAGTCTGGAAGTTTGTTGCCTATGATGGTTTCCGCTGTCCTCACCACTCTCTTCAGGGCCTTGCGGTCGTAGGCAGTGCAGCTGCCATATCAGACAGTGATGCAGGCCATGAGGATGCTCTCTATGGTGCATCTGTAGAAGTTGGTGAGGATGTCAGGAGGCAGACCAAACTTCCTGAGCCTTCGCAGGAAGAAAAGACGCTGACGGGAGGCTCTCACAACTTTGTTGGTGTGGAGTGACCAGGTGAGGTCATCGGTGAGGTGTACACCTAACACTGCTGACTCTCTGCACCTCAGTTCTATTGATGTACAGAGGAAAGTGAACACCCCCCTGCAGCTTCCTGTAGTCCACGATCATCTCCTTTGTTTTGCTGATGTTGAGACAGAGATTCTTGTGGTAGAACCACTCTGACAGGGCACTAACCTTGTCTCTGTAGGCAGTCTCATCTCCATCTGTGATGAGGCCTAGGATGCTCGTCTCGTCAGCAAACTTGAGAATGATGTTGGATGTATGTTTGGCTACACAGTCATGTATAAACAGGGAATACAGGAGAGGGCTGAGAACACAACCTTGAGGAGCCCCTGTGCTCAGAGTCAACTCCATGCGACTCCACATATGTATGTTGCATTAGTATTAATTGTTCTTGGTAACTTCCTTCTGTGTGCAACTATTTAATTCTCATCACTTGAGCACTTTATCATTATTCACCAGTGTCAAGGTTACACTTCCTGTTGCACTGCAATAATACATCACTCTGATGTGTATGTCTTGTCTAAGCTGTCTAGTTCAGTATGTCTTACGTGCATTTGCTGTTATTTTGCACATTGGAGCTTGAAGAACCGCAATCTCCTTCAGCTGTGCACTCCTTGTCGTATAGCCTGGATGGCAATGAAGTTCACTTTGACTTTGACTTGACTGTTTGCTTTTACTAGCTTCACCTTTCAGGTATTTCAGCACCTTCTCTGACGGCTTCAGATATAATAATTCTACAGACACTTGAAATTACGCCAGTCCCTCTTTTTTCTGTCTGTCTTTATGTCTCCACTCTGTCATGCTCCGTCTCTCGTATTGTCTTTGTGGCGTCTGCGAGTTGCTGTCCCTGACCCATTTGGCCCTCTCTGCTGCTGCCTTCCTTCCTCTGTAGCAAAGCCCCAGTGCAGGATGGGAGATAAAACATTATCGTGTGCCCCGCCACAACAGGCATCGGGCCGATAGGAGCGGCTCCATTTAAACTCACGTATGAGCGACAGTTTAAATGCCCTCTCTGACACGTGCCATTGTCTGCCATGCTTCATGCGCAGATATGCACTGCCTGTCAAAAGTTTGAGAGTGCATGTTTCCTTTGTCAGTTTGCAGTAACGTTGAGTAGAAACCTGTTTAGGTCATTTTTATTTTTCTTAAACAATTGACAAGAATTATTATTCAGGCAAAGCCTGCTCTTCATACCTTCATAGAAAGCAGTGAAGAGCCTTCAGGGCCTTGAGGCCAAAAAATTGTCCAGTCAGGTTTTTTCCCATGGTGTCTAGGGAAAAAGCAAGCCATGCCAGCTCTCCCACTGTCTAGGACTTCAGGAGCTGGACGAAAGNCGTGTGGCCGCATGGATGCAGATGTGTAATTAGGACGGCATATAGATTTTAATCTTCAATGCTGCTTGTGTGGCTCACACGTGGACGGACTTTAGAAATGGAAACAGCTGCCTGGATGTTGTACAGGCTTCATTGATTCCGCATGGAAGGATTTGTTGGCTAGCCAGGACTTTTGACATTTATTACATTTTGACAGTAATTTGTTAAAAAGTAGAAGTGTGCTCTTGGCTTTCACTGACTGACCACTTTCGGGGGTTCATCTTTCTTATAGGTCCACTGTATACAGTGCATTGTAATTCCATTTCTTTAATTTCCATTTAAAACAAGCGCACATTATTCATTTTGTCAATGTCAGCAGAAATTATATTTAGCAAAACATTACACAGAAGCTTAAAGCTATAATATAATATATAATATAATAAAATAGAATATATAATTTGCCATTCGTTACAGCGCCCATTCTTTTCCGGAGACGTGGATTTGATTTCTCAGGGAAATCTGCAGGAATATTTTTACTCCCCTCCAAAGTTCAGTCTTAGAAACTGGTCACATGTTCTGCTTCTCACAATCCAAGTAACCCAAATTTGAAGTCTTCAGTACATAAAACCTTACTCAGCATCTTAGATGTGCAGTTTCGGTGTTTGTACTTCCTTTAGTTTTACTTTTTTAAGCTTTTTGACAGCTACACATCTTTTCAGGTCGTTAAATTGTCTTCTCACGGTGGAGGGAAGGATACAGCGCCTGCTGACTTTTTCATATCTAAAGGTTTAGTTGAGCTTGATTTTTGATAAAAGCTTTAACCCTCTAAGGTCAGTGTTATGATGCCTGTTGGTAAAAAAGGTGCATGTAATTTTTTTCTTATAAAATAGACCAAATAAACCTAATTTAAAGACATTTTCAATAAATAATTGTTTATGCTACGCTTTAGGAGCATTACTTTAAAGTAATATAGCACCGTAATGGTTATTTGTTAAAGTTTGTGTACAGTTCATCACAATACTCATAGGAAAACGTTCAATCAGTTTATAATCCATGCCATTTGAAATTGAAAGACATTGAAAATGAACTTTTCTCACATGTGGCTTGTTTGAACGTTACCCTCAGGCAACATTGTATCATGTGGAACAGCCTATAGAAATTAATGCATTAGGGTGTAAGCATGTTTCAGCAAACTTTACATCAACAAATCTCTGAACTAAACTATCAGAACCCTCTTCAGAACAAGACAGTGAGTCACATTTCAGTGCTTGATCATCTGTGTTACATTTAAATGCTTGTTTTCAGTTTCCTGGTTTGACTCTTTTCTGACACCATTTGTGTTCTTGCTATTATTCACATTTATCCAGGTTAGATATAGAAATAAAAAGAAAAATGCATCAAAGTATAAACGTGTTATGCTTTTGAACAATGTATAAGCCTAAATACATAATACCAAAAATGTTACAGAGGGAATTCATAGGTATAGTTTGTTCAAAACATTTGTTTTTGCATTTTAGCAATTTTCCATCACTAATAATCA
This sequence comes from Semaprochilodus insignis, assembly GCA_034552555.1. Taxonomy (NCBI): domain Eukaryota; kingdom Metazoa; phylum Chordata; class Actinopteri; order Characiformes; family Prochilodontidae; genus Semaprochilodus; species Semaprochilodus insignis. Next base: position 7,553,423 of record CM067496.1, on the reverse strand, counting down.
ACCTTAATTAAAATAAATAAAATAAACTTTTATGGGTTATTTTTTTTACAAACAAATAAACTTTTTAAACAATGAAAGTGTAACTTTTCTTACTTGCTATTGCAAATCCATTTTTTCAGATTGTAAAACGATTTCAGACGCTTTCGCACCAGTGTTGTGGAGAGAACTGATGAAGCTGAACCATGTGTCAAAGCAACAAAAGGGATTCAACATGACTTCCAGAAAGCCATGTGATAAATTAAAACACTGCAGTTGGCTTCCTCAGGAGTTTCCTGCCTCTTGCATTATATTTAATATATTTTTTATATTATATATTTTTATATTTTTTGGGCATAGAAGGCCAAAAATGCATATTTCACCAAGAGGCAACATTGTATCATAGGGGGTTGAGTATGACAGTTTTGGTGGTCTACTAAGTCTTGCACAGTTGTTGCAAGGCGTCACACTTTCTTCATTTCTTTTAATACATTTTTGACACATTAGCCTATTCATTTTTCATCCCAGATATATTGGATTGAATTTCGGGAGTCTTTGTCTTATCTTTGTCCCAGCTGGAAACTGCTCATGCACTGTGTCCAAAAGAGCGATGAATAGGAGAATATATGGCCTTAAATGTGTTTCCTGGAGGTCTCGAGCCAGGCCAGCATGTGCATTCTTCTGGAAGCTTCCACGGTGGAGCCGGCTGGGACGCAGATTATTGCTCAAACCAGACATTCCTGACCCAGACCAAAGTTATCTGTGACTATAGACGTGGATTAGACCATAGAACCCCAGTTCCTGTTTAAAGGCAAGTCGTCTTCCTCACTGTACCTTTGCTCCATCCTGTTTCTGATAGCTTTCAGTGGGCCTGATTGATAAGAATGTGCAGACTGTCAAACTTAGATTAGTCCACTCTTTGGCTGAGTTGCATCGTCAGTGGGGACCGTCTGCTGAGAAGGCCTTATACTTCACGGCTAGGCTTAGACAGTATCCCATCAAAAGTTTGCAGACTCCAGATTTTTTTTAAATGAGCATGTTTTGTTTGTTGGTTTGAAGTAGCCTAACATGTTAAATACTAACCAGGAGCTGAATTTGCAAATAGGCATTACCCACTAGAACCAACATATCCAGTGATTCTCAGAACTTTTTAGGTGGTATATTGTTAACTCAATAGATACTGGGCCTAATGTAGTCACTGCAGCGCCGCATCAGAGCAGTAGTAGCAGGGTAATACCATAAAATATTCATGATCTTTAAAAAGAGTGGCATAAAGAGAATAGCCCAACTCTGTTGTCGAACAGTCTTGTAAACCACCCTGAAATTAACTGAAAAGCCTTGAAGAACAGTTTTTGAATTTACACTCATCGTCAAAAGAATAGTTGCACCCAGAAGGGAGTGTCGGATTGTAATGCTATGAGAAGGAAGATAAAGGTTACCAGGAACAATAAATTATGGTAAATTTAGACTGATATGATCAATATTTATTGAGCTACACATACAGAAGTCTTCTTCTTCTTCTACAGTGCATCCTGGTGCCATCACTTCCCCAGATAAACAGTGCACACCTAAGCACAGAAGAAGAAAATGAGAAAACAAGGCCATTGAACAAGGCCAGTTCCTATCCTGTTCTGACATGGGCATGCCCATTAAAGGCAGTTTGGGCAATGGACAGGGTTGGCATGGTCAGTCTGACTAGTCTGCGGCATAGCAGGATGTGAGGCATTGCGTGTTGTTACACATTCCTTTCATAACCATCATTAAAAACAGTTGCTCTTTCATCGGTACGCACCAGATTGGACAGAATTTGTTGCCCTTGCACACTGATGAGCCCAAAACCATTTTGCCGGTTTGTGGTTTGCACCCCCCCACCCCCACTCTGCCACTGCTGACCAAGAGCACCTTACAAGCCTTGTCATTTTGGAGATACTCTGACCCAGCCATCTGACCAAACCATTTGTCAAAACCACTCAGACCTTCATGTCTACCAAAAAGCGGTGTTGCCAGTTCCTTTCCTGGTAATTTCCTTTAGTCATGTGAAGCCAGTTTTGCAGTGACTGTTACAGCCAGGCTATCAGTTCAGGCTATAAAGGTCTAAACTCAGAAAACACTAAAAGCACAAAAAAGGCACAGAATAGCACTTCTGTGATAATAAAGGCCTTAAGTCTGGCCCTGAGGGTTCCCCTCTGAAGTTTTATGGTTTATACAGTACAATAGTCAGAAATGTACATTTTAAGACACTGCATGCGTCAGCATAGAGTTCCCCATGGTGGCTGATTTCAGCTCAGTGCTCCTTTTTAATTAAACTCTGCTTACTTTTGGGAATCCTCATGGAAGCAGCTGTTCCCAGATCAGGTAGCAAGTCGTGGGCTTCATTCCTTTTCTCTGCGGCAGCCCCGGTTAACACCCATTTCCTGTTTGTCGTTTTCGAACCTGTGTATTTTCATAGCCCATAAACACTAAAAAAGCGCACATCTTTCTTTTCCAACGCTTTTTCATTTGGACGCGTTTTGGAGCGGTTTGGAGTTATTCTTGCCGCGGCTGAGCGGCTAAGTGCAGTGACACAGATCAGAGATTAAACACCATTTTTAGTTTAGAGGCCGAGCCACTCATTTTCAACCCACAAGCCCTGGAATGGCTTGGGAAAGTGGAACGTTTTTGTTGGGTGGATTTAATGTTTGCCAGTGGTTATGTAGGATGTTCTGCTGATACAGGGTGAAAGAAGGGGCTCCCTTTCTTCTTGTTGTTGCTCTCTTTGTGCGTTGTTGTCTGTCTTTTTTCTCTTTGGTCAATTAAACTATCCATGTTCTGCCCATAAATGTGTCCTTTCTTTAGAAACTGTTGCCAGGCTGGCCTGTCTTTATAATAGGTGCTAAAATCCTAACAGTTAACCTACAGAGAAATTGTAGCAAACTTTGTTGTAGCAAACCTAATGCTATATTTCCAAGAGAATGGTACAGTACACAGTACAGTACACTATGTTGTTTGAGCCAGGACTGAAGTGGGTATCATTTTCAGGCTGGGAGGTACTTGATCCAGACCCCTTTATCTTAACCACTGTGGTAATATTAGGCTAGAAAACAGTTATTTCTAAATCTTGGCGTGTCATTTTTTCCTGCATTTCTACTTATGTATTTGCTATTAACCTGAAAGGTTTGTGGTTCGAGCCCACCCAGGGACGGTGGAAATGGCCCATATCTTTGGGGCAGTCGTGGGCTGGAGGTTAGGGAAGCAGCCTTGTGACCAAAGGGTTGCTGGTTTGATTTCCTGGACTGACAGTGCACCTTGAGCAAGGCACCTAACCCCCAACAGCTCCCCGGGTGCTGTGGATAGGGCTTCCCACTGCTGTGTGTGTGTGTGTGTGTGTGTGTGTGTGTGTGAGAGAGAGAGAGAGAGAGAGAGAGAGAGAGAGAGAGAGAGAGAGAGAGAATGATCGGCCTCACCTAAATAATAAGATACACTGGACATCTAATCGTAAGATGAAACTGGAGAAAGCTTTCATGCTCAATGTGACCTTTTTCCTCAGTCACAGCAGTTAACATGCTGTGCAATTGTGTGCATTTCTCTCTCCTTGCCTGCTCAGATATCTAATCAAAAAAAGGTTTGAGGTTTGAAACTACTGTGCTACAATGCTCACCATGCTAACATAAACTGCTGTTGTAGCATCACGTTCTTGAATATAAACAGGTGGATTGCTCAGCCTAGACTGGTTTTCCACACTGGTTTCCAGCCTAATTCTGTAATAAGCAGAATCAAGAGCATTTCCCAAATACCCTCGAGTTAGCATGTGACAAGCAAACAAGTCAGTTTATACGCAGTCGAGTCACATTATTATTATATCCTACTTTCAGTGGCGTATAGCTCATAAAGGAAGTCACCTTGTCACGGCATTCTCTGGGCCCACTCAAGAGATGAGCAGGACCAAGACTTCCAAGTACTTCCCTGGCCCCCTAATTCCCCAGACTTGAACCCAATTGAGCATCTGTGGGACCATCGTCGTGTTTACTCCATGGATCCTCCCCGACGCACCCTCCAGCAGCTGTGGGATGCACTGCAGTCAGCATGGCTCCAGATACCTGTCACTCCCAGCCCGTCTAGCTGCTGTTCATGCTGCACACAGCAGTTATTCTGGATATTAGCTCTGGACATTAGGTCATAATAATGTCACTCAACTGTGTAAGTGGAAGTAATATATTACCTCAAAGCCTCAGTAAAATGTTTACATACAATTCGAGTAGATCTTGTTAAACCTCAGAATTTCTAAAGTATGAATTGACCTGAAACGCACTGAGGTGAATATGACTCACCCTATTGATCTGGGTCTTGTTACATGTGGCATACATAACGGCCAGATAGGAATATAAGTAATCTATTAACACAAAGCCTCTACAAGCAGAGTAGTGGATATATACAATTTGAATAGATACTCTTGCAGAGTGATAACACTCTGTTCACCCCACAGCTCTCTATACCTCTCTCATTTCTCTCTCTATTCATTTAGAATAGTGCAGTTATTGAAGAAAGCTGTGAGGCGGAAAAAACAACTAGCAGGGCTTGTTCCACACACACCGCTGACTGGGCAGAAGCACTAATACTTTATCTGTGTTTGAGGACGTGTGGGGTGTGTTGGTTCCCTTTTCTGCAGATATTTAGGTTCATTTTCTTGACTCCTTCCACTTGTAGAGTACACTTTTACTTTCACTTGTACAATATTTAGTGTGTCAGCATCATAATTATGGTCACGCTTGCTAAATTCATGAGGTAAAAAAAGATCATGAAGAAATGTCTTAAATAGCTCAATCTCAACCTGTGCAAACTCTGTTTGCCAACATAACAGCAATGGGTGTTATCTGTAATGTTTCATGGTATGGAAGAAAACAGAGCAAGCATTCCAAAGCTGTCCAGATCCTGCAAGGCTATTAGGTCCTCACTTCAGGTCTTCTCTTCAGCTCACTCCACAGGTTTTCAATGGGGTTTAGATCAGTGAACTGGAATGGTCACAATTGTAGTTTTGTGGTCATTGAACCATTCCTCTGTGGATTTGTTTTGTATCATTGTCCTGCTGGAAGCTCCAACCAGCCAGATTTTTATTTCCCCTGGCACTCCATGTATCTTATCAAGGTTCCCAGAGGAAAACATTGCGGTTCCTTCACTATACTTGACATTGGGAAGGAGGCCCTTCTGTGTGTAACCGTCCTTTGGTTTACACCAAAACCACCTTTAGTGTTTGTTACCAGAACGCTTTATTTTTCTCGCTTAATTATTCTCATCATAGCTCCGGTGGTCACTTGCATAAAACATCAACAACTAAACGTTGGCTTTATGTTTTCCCTTCACATTTGTAAGATTTTTAGTTCAAAATATAAAAAAATGGACTAAAATTATCAGCATCATATTTTGAGGCTACGTCAAAGATGTCTATGTATCATGTTGCACAGACATCTACGAACTTAGCATGCTAACCAGCTAGTCCTGCCCATCCTGTCTCATAATACCACTTTGTACCTCAGGAGGTGATAGTGAGTCACCGTAGCATCGCATCAAATCAGTCCAACATGAGAGGATGAAGACGTATCACTTCCCTGACAGTGTATTCTAACCTCCTGTCAGTCATGTTGAAGGTTCTGCTCCTGGTTAGATCATTTATAGACAGGTAGCCAATGAAGGGAGTGAATATAATGGTGGCTGAAGCTCTTGGCAATGACCATTATCCACTCCTAGCAAGAAGCAATGATCAGCAGCAAACAAGAGAAGTGATATAAATAGAAGTAAAACAAGAGTTAACATTGGTTTCCACCACTGGGGGCACTCTTGGTGAGTAAAGGGATGAAGTTTGATGCTGATCCTCTACCGTTTCATGTACACTGGTAAGAAGTGAAGAGAAATGAGGGAAGACTGTGCATGATCTGGTGATATATTGCCCCCTGCTGTTTGGGGTATAAATACGACAGGTTTTGTCATCAATTGCTCCTTTAATGAGATACAAGAACATAAAAAAATCCTAATTGTAAATCAGAACTAGATACTGTGTCAGTAATGGTGCAGATACTGACAGAATCTGTATCTGAGATGGGGATAACATAAAGCAAGGTTTTTCATAGGAAGGGAATGGTAGTGGATGATACACTAGTTGGAGTTCTTCATCAGCATGCCACAAATAAGCAAGATAACACTCCATACAAACAGCACATAACATGCTAATGGTAGCTTGGTAATGAACATTACATATAAAGATATATCGAAGGAACCACCGATCTCTTGATAGCCTTAGTCATTGTTATATAATTATATAATGGTAAGTATTTATTATATATAGTAAATAAACAATTTTAGATTTTTTTTATGCATCTAAATTTGTGATATGGTCTTTTTCCGGTGCGCTGCAGTTTTTTTAATAGCTTTCGTCTCATTTATGTGGTCAACGCAAATGATGCCATTTCCCATGCTGATGAATGACTAGGGGAATTTGGCTTGTGGCGTATTTATACCTCAGTGAAACAGGAAGTCATGGATGACCACTCAGTCACACTCAGGTGGACTTTAAAAAAAGTAATTATAAATGGAAACATGCTCCAGTTGCGTTTCATCTCTGGGTTGTTTTTTTTTTTTTTTTTTGATTTTAACTTTTATGCATCATTTAAACATGTGGGCTGCCGTTTACATTGTGGGCAAATTTCATGAGTAATGGAACTAAGAGAATTGACCCCAACCTGCTTGTAAAAATATGAAAGTAGGTTTTTGCCCTCTTGTTTCTTTCTCTCTCTCTGTCTCTCTCTCTCTGTCTCTCTCTCTCTCTCTCTTTCTACATATATATAGATAGATAGATAGATAGATACTTTATTGATCCCGAGGGAAATTTAGCATTTATATATATTTTTATATATATATATATATTCTCATCAGGGTGGGGGTGCAAATTCTTGACCACCCCCACCCCCAGTATGTGTTTGTGTGTGTTATAATGATGTACATCCACACACTTGTTTTAGGAGTTGTGGGGTGTCTGGACAGTGGCATGTAGGAAGTCTGTGGCAGGGTGAGCAATGCATGTGTAGTGTGTGATCAGAGTGACCTTTTATGACCTCTTGCTCTGCTCTCCCACCTCTCTCCAGTTTTAGACTCCAGGGCTCCAGTCTGAGAGCAGTTCCTCTTTCAGAACGCACAAAACACACAGCAGCCACATGCTTCCACACACCACGCAAGTGTCACTGCTGTCCCACAGAAACCTCCGTTTGAAAATGACAGCTCCTCTTTACAGGTTGACTGAACCAATAGAAATCCTGAAAAGTTATGTTAAGATTGCTTCCTCCTTGATTGAGCCCACATCCTACATTTTCCTTCCATTTTATTATTATTTATTTTTTTTTTTTTATTAATATTTTTTAAATATTCAATTTTTCATCCTCTCTTTATCCCAAGCAGACTACTTACTACTGTTGCTATTGGCAATGTTCCTTTAAGACTGATATATGTAAATAAGCTATGTTCTGACTGGGTGTTCTGTATTGTGCCCCATTCAAAAGGCAGTGTGGCCTGAAACACTTCTTAAAACGTCACTGTAAATGGGTGGGACTGTGGACTGAATAGGCTGATACACTGCCTGGCCAAAAAAAGCAGCGCACACTGATGTTCAGTTGTAGCGTCTTTAGTGGCACATGGTTACACCATGCATTTGCTGTGCCATTGTTTTAAGAACTTTATGCAACATCATAACATTTATTTCCCTCCAAAGCTGCATTCGTTTTTGTCAAAGATTTGTATTGATGACAGAAAAGTCAAACCATTCCATAAAGTCTTCTCCAGCTCATCCCAAAGACTTTCTGTGGTGGCCAGTTCATGTGTGAAAATGATTCCCCATGCTCCCTCATGCGCATGTGTCATCAGGGAAGAAAAAATCCATTGATAGGATAACCTGGTATATTCTGTATGTTCAGTACGTTCATTTTATTGCCACAGAACATTGCTGAGCCTCAACCTGACCATCTGAAGCAACCCCACATTCCCAAAAACCCATAACACTGCATCCTGAGGCTTGTATAGTGAACAACATGCATGATGGGTGCATCACTGCATGTGTTTCACCTCTTGCCCTGACACATCCAACGTTCTGGAATAGGGTAAATCTGGACTCAGACTAGAATCAGACTCCATGCCTTTTTCCCATTGCTCTAGAGTCCTGTCTTTATGCTCTCTTATAAATTTAAGCCTTTTCCAATTAACCTCACTAACGAGTTTTACTGAATGTTCTCCATTTGTTTTACATGGTGTATTTGCACTCTCTGTAGTCCTGTTCTTGTGTATTGCATCATGAGGCCTAAAGAACGACCTCAGGGAACGGCTTGGGAACTCCTACACCTGTGTAAGTTGTGAGGTGTTATCTTGTAAGTGTGGTTGAATACTTGCCAGCATGCTCATGGCAAGGCGATGTGAATTATCAGATTTTGAACAAGGCATGATAGTGGAATACCTCAACTGGGCTCATGTTGGGCAAGCACGCGGGCCACACTATTCATCTGAACTCCCCAGAATGCTCCCTGAACCAATTCTGGACACCTTGGGCCCGATGCCACAGTGCATTATCTTGCTGGAATTTCCCATACAGTTCTGGGGAGCAAATGTTGGATGAACGTGCAGGCCACACTATTCGTCATAACTCTCTAGAATGCTCTTTCAACCACTTCTGGACAATTTGGATCCTGATTCCACGGTGCATTATCCTGCTGGATTATCCCATCATTGTGGGGGGTACATGAAGTCCATGAAGGATTGCAAATGGTCACCAAGCAGTGAAATGTAGCAGACACCGGTCAATGGCGTGTTTAGACGGACCAGTTGACCCAACCTACGCCATGAGAACACACCCCACACCAGTATGGAACCACCACCATTCGGGAAGGTGCCTTGTTGACAACTGGGGTCCATGGCTTCATGGGGTCTGTGCCGCACACGTACCCTACCATCAGGTGAACATTCTCTTACTTTAACTATTAAACTTAGTCGTAGTCTTGGTTCATTTTCTTATGATCAGTTTAAATGATCTCCGATCACAGTCACTCTGGACTTTTTTAGGATTACATTTCTTCCATGTTGGTGGTTCACCACGGCGCTTCCGGGCTTTCATAATGTGTTGGACAGTTCCAGTCATTTAAGCTTCTCCTTACTTTGTTAACTCACACAAGGCCTCTCTGCACTCTCTTTCTGCCTTTGTTTATTTCTCTCTTTTTCCATCTATCTATCTCTTTCTGTCTCTCTCTCTTTCTCTCTCTCTCTCTCTCTCTCTCCGTTTAACTGAAATGCTCAGGCATTCAGCTCATGCTCAAACATCCCACCTGCCAGTAAGCTCTTACACTCACAAACGAGCTACATGTTTGTAATGAGTACATGCCTTGTGTGTGTTTTGTGGTTTGTGTGTTTGTTGCAAACAGCAGTGCGTTGCCTGGGTGGCTGAAAGCTCTGCAGTAACACACTAAATGTAGAGCATTCAAGCCTTCAAACCACATTAAGACCACAGATACAGACACATAGCAACTGTTTCATTGTTTTAGGCTCACATGATAAAACCATGTCAAGGTCAAAATAGGAACTGTTTTATAGTGTATAGCTTTCCTCGTGGACCATGTGCATCTCCACCTTACCCAAGAAAAGAATCAGGCAAGCTAAATATATCCAAGAGAAATGGAGAGCGAGAGAGAAATGGAGAGAGAGAGAGAAATGGAGAGAGAGAGGCTTTTTTAAACCAGTTTCATTATTGATGTTTCTCTGCTGAATGGATCTGCTGGTACAGTGACTTCTCGTTCAGTATCTTCTACCCCAAAACCTGCAGCCTCCCACAGAGAACAGATTCTAACATGACTGAGCCCGTTTCCTTATTTTCTGGTTTTTAGTATGTACTAAAAGAGATCATTTTCCAACTTCTCTTTATCCCTGAACTAGACATGCAGTCTGGGCTATATGAAAACGACTGCTTCTTGTTTTGGCTCCCCAGTAATGTGACTTAATCATAAAGCAGTCCAGGGTGAAATACTCCTTATCAACACGAAAGAGCAGGGCTGAGGTGAACGCTTACAGGTGCAGCATACGATTCTGGAGAATGACTGTTGATGTCTAAACTCAGCAAAACAAAAACACCCCTCCTCCTTTAGAAGCTCCGCCCTCCAAATTCATGGAAATGCTTTTTTAAGGTGAACGACACTGGACTTGGGTATTTTTAGATCTTCATTTTCATATAATCGTTTACATTGTTTGTCCACTTTATGGACAAATACGATCACACAATGTTAGAGCGAGCAATGACACTGAAAGTAATCCAACTAGCGTTAGTAGATTGTGGGTTAGTAAACTGCATTTGCTGCATTGATGCTGACCAGAAGCCGACCAGTTGCTCCTACAAACATTAGCAAACGAGACAAAACAGTACTGACCTACTGGTTCTGTAAAACAGCAAGAATAAGTTAATGTTCCCCACCTGTCCAGCAGAAACAGAGCAACCTCTTAATCACTTTAATGTCTTTTAACTCTGCACATGAACCTGAAGTCTTTTTTGCCAGTGTCTTCAAATTCATCAGTTCCACCTTAAATTCTATGTTCAGGTTTTCCCACTCTACCTCAAATGGTGCAGCAGTTATATTCTGGCCCTTGTCCAGCTTATTGTTCCACCTTATATGGTGCAGTAAAACTCCTTGTCTACATGGGTCAAGCAATAATTCTGCAAAAAAAAAGACACAAAAGTAAAACTCAGACTTCACACTGGAGCTTTTTTAAACATTGAGTCACTTCACCTGAAAGGATGAATATACATCATCAACTAGAAGAAGAAGAAGAATATTCAAATCCTTTATTTCGTCAAGCATATAGTTGGTTTCAGAGCTGCTCCAACAGTGTTTTATTGCCATCTCAAGGTTGCTGTCTTAAACACTGTTTGCTCATTTCCAATACCGTGGTCTGTTTTCACACATGTGCCAACCAAAAAGAATGAAAGAAATCAGAGTAAGAGTATACATGAACTCAGAAACCTGATTACTGAGCTCTCTATGGGATTTCATAGTTGGAATTTTAGCCCCTAAAAGTGGCATTAAACTGGGAAGCCTGTTTTTACTTAGGCATGCAGTTTGCTTCCTTCACCTAGCTACATGAGCCTTTGCTACAAAGCAAAACTAGCAAAGACAACTTCAGACACCAAACATGTCTTGGCTGATTGATGACATTTTTAAGACAAAAAAGCTCATTTAAAAGGGGTACAAAAATAATGTTTATGTGTGTACGCAATGTGTGTGCGCGACTTTATTATTAATTTTTGGCCGTGATTTTAACACAACAATTTACGTATTGTTTGTTTGGTGTCACTCCAACTCCAGCCCTACCTCAAAATCTGCAAAAATCTGTGTCAGAATATTCAAGCTGCATGGGATGGATTATTGCAGAAGACTATTAGGAACTTCTATGTTGCGTTAACAAACATGGCAACCTGGCAACCATACTGAGAGACACTACTTCTGTATGTGTAGCTCAATAAATATTGCCCATATCAGTCTAAATGTATCATCATTTATTGTTCCTGGTAACCTTTATCTTCCTTCCCAATAGCACTGCAGTCCCTCACTTTCCTCTGGGTGCAACTATTCTTTTGACAATAAGTGTATATAACAGAGATGACACCACTTATCACTGTTTCTGCTCCCAGTGTAACACTGCACCGAGCTGCAGTGTTAGGGTCTGCACACTATTACCTTTTGATTATCGTCAGCGTTTCAACATACTCAGATAAACATACACAGAAACATTGATGTGACTTGCATAGTTAATTTTAGTCATTTTCATGAGTTTATTTCCACAGTTTTTATTATACAGTAACATTAAAAGAAAATGAAATGAGAACGATAGTGGGAATGAATTAAGAGATCGTAGCCACACAAAAAAAAACCAAAAAAAAAACCATGCAAAACATTCCCTCTAATTAAATTTCATTTTTATCCTCATCCCTCCTGGACTCCACGCGTTAGAGAGAACAATGAGTCACATGTTTTGTATACTCCCTCTCTCTCTCTGTTTCTCTCTCTCTCTCTCTCTCTCTCTCTCTCGTACTGTCTCTCTCTCTTTTTCTATCTCTCTCTGTATCCCTCTTTCTGTTTCTCTCTCTCTCTCTCTCTCTCACTCACACACACACACACACACACACACACACACACACACACACACACACACAAACAGATTGGATGTCTCTATTAAGGAGACTCAAGTGAGTTCTTTTGAAGTTTAGAAGCTCCTAATCTCCAACACAAACAAAAGAGCAATGATCCAAATGGGGACTAGGTGTGTGTGTGTGTGTGTGTGTGTGTGTGTGTGTGTGTGTGTGTGTGTGTGTCCGTGTGTGAGTGTGTGTGTGAACAGAAAGTGTGACAGACGATGCAGACAGTGACCTGATTAAAAACTTTAAAAAGCTCTCAGAGGGCTTTCAGGTTGTGCAGCGTCGTCTTCTCAGACCTGAAAAAGCTACTGCACAGTGTAACAGTGTTCCAGGCAAAGTGTTTTACAGCGTTTTACATGTTTTAGGTCGATAAAGAGAAATTTTGGGTGGATTTCCCCTTCTTCTCTTTGTAGCTCATGCTGTGATGGGATTTCAGTATGCGAGTCTTGGTTTGGTTTGTTTGTCCTCCTGAAGGCTTTCTGAGTAACGTGCTTTTATGCTGAATGAATGTATTTTAGTATGAGCAACCAGTGCATTATGTATAACGGTATACAGATATAGGCATAGCATCATCTAACTGTGTATTACTGTGCTTTGGGAGCTTCTCTGAAACAGCAGGGCACGCTGTAGTTCTGCATAGTGCTAGCGATAACAAGCCGAAGTGATAATTACGATTTCAAAACAACACTGTCTTTAATCATTTCACTCAATTTCATTCTGATCCAAACTAAACCAGTCAGTGCAGCCTAACAAAAGCAAACAGTGAGGCTGTTACGCTGGCTGAGTCTATGTGAGCCAAGGAAAGGAACTTCTCAGAAGCCCCTCTAGAAGTCTCCCGCTAGGAGTGAGTGTTGAGTGTAATCGGATAGTGGTGTTGCTCTCTGCTGTGCTACAGTAGCCAGTATTTTTAGTGCCCGGGATCTTTGTAATTACGCCCCTGAAAAAGAGAGGAAGAGAGAGAGAGAGAGAATGAGAGAGAGGGGAGGTGAAGGGAGAGAGAGAGGGAGAGAATGCTTGGATACAGGAATGATAACTACATAGAGGCACACACACCACAGATATAGTGTGTGATTAGCTGGCTGACCTCAGCTCTGCCTTCATTCTTCTGGCTCTCTGTGTGTGTTTTTTCTCTCTCTCTCTCGATACACTCAGTGCAAAGACACACAGGAAAGTATGGGATAATGTTTGAACCAATATGTCGAAGAGTTGGGTCCAGAGCTTTGGCTGGAAAGTACAAACAAATTTACAGCCCTTTAAAGTTGGGTTCCAGTCTTATAGCAGACATATTTCACTCTTCTTTTAGTTTAATATAGCTTTGTGTACTCGCTGCCACTGTGCAGAGTATAAAACCCCTTAATTCAGTCTTTGTATGATGTGTTCTATCCCGTTATTAACTCATTTTTGGGTGCTGATTTTGTATGCTAGTTGTCCCTGCTCTTATTGTCTGGGAGGGGGTGGAGTTGGGGCGTCTCTTTACATTAGCATGGTCATGGTACGGTGGTGGAGAGCTCAACAATCTGAGTTTCAGTCACTGATGGGCATTCCTACTCTCCCAGCCAGCTCCTTAGTAAGTTTTTCTTTCTCCTAAAAGTCAAATCATTTAGATTTCAATAAATCTTTTATCTGCTTTTTTAGCTAACTAAATACTGAACCAAAAAATAATAATAAATCATAATTAGTAAGTCAGAATTAGTTTCACTGGATGAAGTCCGAGCATGCAGCAAATCCATGAACCAGTCTTTAATAAATAAGGGGAGGTGAAAAATCAGAATCACTAATGAGGCACATTAGTAAACATGGCTAAGAATAACATGTAAACTGCACAAAGGCTCTTCAATGTGAGATAGCTCTCAGCATTCGCCTTAAAGAGCCTACACATCCCCCCATTTCCCTTCAGGGTAATTCCCAAAACCATTAAGGGTCATCTCATTTGCTCTTGGACATGCAAGGCCTCAAGTGAACACGAGTATTGACATATAGCCCACAAATCAGCGGGATACAATATAGTGTCACTCTGTCAACATTCAGTCTACCACTCTTTGATCATCATTGTTGTACTCGACTGAAATACTTTGCCATTTCCAAAAGCTTAGTAGGTTTTTTCGGATAACCAAACCACTTCCAGGAGGTCCACAAATCCTGAGTTAAGAAGAATAGATTAAGTTAGGGCAAACAGTCATAGTCGGATGAAGACTGGGATAATGCAAGAAAGAATAGGCATAGGTTTGAGGTTCAGTATTTTATTGCCACATCAATACACATTCTTAAGGTTCTCAGGCATTTAATATGACACTGTTCATAGAGAACATAAAACAATGAAAATATACAGTCACTAAAACAAAGATGGCGTGGAAAATGATACCTAAAGTCTCTATTCTATGCAGTTCATCAGCCACGCTCTAGCCTCTTAATCAGTGGTGAGTTTCTTGGCTCGTCTTCTTCCCACAGTGCATCCCTAGGTAAATGCGGCACATGTGCCCAGCAAATCTACGTGATATCAACGAAAATAGGACTAATCAGAACTGTTTTAAGGTCCATTTTCAGTACTCAGGTTCCCATTGTATGTGCTTCCGACAGTGGACAGGGGAAGCATGGCTAGTCTCTGGCTACATGGTAACAACTCTGGTAACTCCCACTGCTGACCGAGGGGATCCCACAAGACTTGCTGTTTTAGAGATGGTCCTACCTGGTAATCTGGCCCATAACAATTTAGCCCTTGTCAAAGTCGCTCAGGTCTTCCTAATCCTGCAACCAACATGCCAACCACAAAAACTGACTGTTCACGGTCCAGTTTGGTTATAATTAGTATTGCAGGTATATGTCTTTGTCTTTTTGTTTTCTAGAATAGTTAGAAGGAAAGAACATTTATAGATAACTGTGATTGGCTGAAAGGTGTGTCGGTCAGTTTTCCAAGCGATCTATTCCTGATTCTCAGAAGAAGTTTGGATCTTTTTACATTTAATGCTGTTTAATTAAATTGATCACTCAAGCAGAAAGCTTGCTTCACTAAACTGAAATCAATCTATTTTTGTCTCCACCATATTGACCATATTGACCACATTGACCAGGCCTATGCTTTTTACTGATCTCGTATTAGCCATACTGTGAACACTCTGGATTATCAGCTCATTACCACAAGCAGAAGATCCTCATCACAGGAGGTTCTGGAGTTGTGGATAGGGAAAAAAGGTATCACAAAAAAAAGCTATACGTGTGTTCACATAGGCAAAAAATAGCTCAAACGCTGCATAGATTATTACAAGCATATAGGATGGAGGTGTGATCCCTCGTTTAATGAAAAGAGGTTGCCTATAATAAACATGGGAAACTCAGGCATAATACAGGCCAGAGGAGAAATTCAATTCATTATGTGAATAAATACCAATGGGTGGTAATACATAGTCCTCAGTTTTTTTACAAACCCGGAAATATTTTATGCAGTCGTGTGCAAAAGTTTTGTTGATTTTCTTTGTGAAAACAAGTCAGTAAAAACCTCTACAGTGAACACACTTCTGCTCATTTTAATGCACAATCACTGGGTATTGGGTAAAAATTATATATTTGTGTGTGATAAATGTGATAACTTAAGCAGTGAAATAGAAATTATGCACTACAATTGTAGTGATCAACTCCACAACATGTGTTAGAAAGATTTATTGGCAAGTCAGTAGCATCATCAACTATATCAGCCAGGGTCAAAAGGTAATCTGTACAAACCCAGGATGGCAGCAGATGCGATAGCAACTTGTGGACTAGTGGTATATTCAAAGCTACACTATGTAAGTTCTAGGGATTTGGAGACCTCTCTGGTGGAAATGTGTAATTGCACACAACATGCTGTAGAACATTCTGGTTGTGCTCTGAACCCCTTCCTCGAGCAGATGAATCTGACATTTCAGAGCGTGTTGAAAGAGTATTCAAAGATAACTCAGTCAAAACTTGGTGAAGGACATGCCTTCTGAGGATGTGATTGAATTATCTGCTACTGTCATCATATCTTCATCAGTATGATGCTGATTTATAGTGTTTGAGCCCTAAACATTTACATTTACATTTACGGCATTTAGCAGACACTCTTATCCAGAGCGACTTACAACCGTGCTTAGTGTTCCGTTGGATAATATTCCAGCTAGTACAGGAAGTTCAAAGCCTAAAACTCACCCTGAGCTCAGACACTGCCCGAACAGGGGGCCAGTGCTGATACCTAGATAGATCAATACACACATATAGAGCAAAAAGAGCACTACCTGGCAACCCCAGCCCAGTGCTCACACCTATAGAAAAGAAAAGGTCATTGAGAAACATTGAGCCCTAAGCATGAGACATTCATATGTAAACATGTATGACATGGAAAAACGCTGCAAAATTTGACCTGACGCCTCTGACTTCTGAGTACATGCTAAACTTGTATAGTGCAGGATCTCTGTAGAAGTTTTGTAGACTTATATTTACACTGAAATCAACAAAACATGTAATTTGACCACTGTAGGTGACCACTGTGGGTGCTGGAAAGCACTCCTTCCGTTTCCTCCTGTATTTTTAACCCGCTCGCCTATCCTGATCAAACCTCGTCTGTATATATAGATACTAAAAGTTGGCGTTGGCACACGTCCACCTGTGTCCTCTGTGTTCTAACTAAAAGAGGAGGATGATGTAATTACTCTTCCGTGTGTGTATGCAGGCCCTCTGTGGGCCTCCGTGTGATGTCACGTCCCCCTGCAGCTGAGCACTGATAACAGAGGGAGTGCCCTCTTCCTCCCTGCACAGAAGCAACACTGATAACAGCTCTGTCATATAGAGGCCCGTGTCCCATCCGGCCAGGCTTGGTCTTTCAAACCACTCTTAGATCTCCGGGGGGCTTGGTATGCGTGACAGAATGAGCTAGTATAAAGTTTGGACACACCTGATTGTGCATATCATCACTGTTCAAAGGAAAAACCTCTATCTCCAAATGGGTTAAAACGTTCTAAACTCATTTCAGTATCATTTGGGAGCATTTCTATTGGTGGAAAACTAGAAAATTAAAAATGGACAAAATAATATGTGATTCGTCTTACTTATTATTTTGATTCTTTTGGTTTTCCCCTATATTTAATGTCACATTTTTATATTATAATGTAAATTTAAATGAAATTCATTAATCTTTCCTTTATTGTCTTTGGTTTGTGCATTCTTTCACCTGTATTATTCCTGTAAAGAAAGCTATAAACTTGTTTTGTAAAGGCATTATATAATTATGTATAATTATGTATGAATGTATTTACTTCATTCATTTATTCAAGTTGTGAGCTGCTTATCTTCCTGGGTCACGGTGGGTGCAGGAGCCTGTCCCAGTGCTCACTGGGCGGCAGGTTGTATGTATTTATCTGTTTTATTATTCATATTATTATTCATTATTCCATTTATTATTTTTGTTGTGCATCACAAATTGTAAAATTGAAACACTTGACACAGTGTGCTATTAGTTTATCATCATATTATACAGCATGAAATACTGAAAGGAGAGACATATGTGTACATATATCATGATTTGGTAACACTTTACATTAAGTGTTGACTGACTGATTAACAGGAAGTACATACATTAGTTAACATGAATACAATAACAATGATTAACTATGTTAAGGAAACGTTACAACTGTTATTATTATTGTTATTAATATTATTGTTTTTAATATTATTGTTATTATTATTATTATTATTATTATCATTAGTAGTAGTGGTAGTGGCCATATTAATAGTAGTAGTAGTAATAGTGTTATTCAGTGTGAAGTACGGAAGGGATGGTTGAAAACGTACAGTTGGAGATGAACACAGTCACTGTTTGGGAGTTTGAGGGATGGGGGTGGGGGGTGGTATATCTCCCGCTGCCATCTCCTGATGTGTGCAGCTGAGTGTGTCAGTGCACTGGCACATCTTCCCCAGCGTGCATGTTTGTGGGTGTGTATAAAGATGTAGAATGCACACTGTTCTCTCTGTATTTCTCTCTCTTTCCGTTGTCTGTCTTTCTCTGTGATCTGTCATGTGCAGTAACCGTCTACATTTTCCAATTTAAAGTCAAGCAGAATCCTTAATGCCATTGCTTTGGTACTGTTAGGTAGTATAGCTATTTTGTTTTAATAAATGATAATAATAATAAACAATAAGAAGAAGACATTATTCTACATAACATTGTGTGTAATATTTAATTTAATCACCATATCTATTTAATTAGATCAGAATTATCAAGCGTTTGCATACATGCTCGGTCACTGAGGTCACTCTGTTCCTCTTACAGTGGCAGGTGAGGACGTATTGTGCTGCGAGGGTGCAGCTCTGCTGGTCTTCAACACGTCCGTACAGTCATTGCCGCTGTTAGCGCGCTTGCTAAGTGTGGGAGATGTGATTTTTGTAAAGAACTTGGGGCAACTTTTGTTCACACTGTTGTACTCGTCATTCCTGTAAACACACAAAAGATGCTTATAGTGGCAATAATATTCATAAACTATATACACATATATATACATGAATGCACATATACATACACACATGACTTCCTTCTGTGTGTCTCTCTCTCTAGCTGTTGCTCTCTTCTTCTCTGTCTCTCTAGCTCTCTAGCTGTTACTCTCTTCCTCTCCGTCATTCTTTCTTTCACGCAGTCACACACAGTCAGTCTTTTCCTTCTTTCCATCTGTCATTTTTTCACAGGACTCTTTCTGCATCTCTCACTTTCTTAGTCTATCTCTCTCTCTCTCTCGCTCTCTCTCTCTGAATTTATTAGCCATTGTGACAGTTTCCTGCCAGATAAAGTCTGCAGACAGCGTGAGGCCACACAATGCCTATTGTGTCTTAATTACAGGTCAAACTTTTACCCGACTGGAATGCTGTCCAGAAATATTTTACATGCATATTGTGTGTGTGTGTGTGTGTGTGTGTGTGTGTGTTTGCGCACAATGGCATGTCCTTACCTCCTCAGGCAGTGCCGCCACATAGTCCGCCTCTGAAACATCTGGAAAATTCTGCACTGTTAAGGTCACAACAACACGAAGGTGAAGCAAAAGAAAAGGCCGGAGCCGAGAGGTGGACGGGAATTCCAGGGGAACACAAATAAACAGGCGACTCCGGGCCAACGGCCTTGACCTTTGGTGGCCAGTAACAGTGTGTGTGTGTGTGTGTGTGCGTGTGTGTGTGAGTACCATGTTTTGAAGGATTTTAAAGGCTGGAACAATGGACTAATGGGTTACATAAAGGGGAAGAGAGAACATTAGCTGTTCTTTCACCGCTGTCAGGCTAACAAACAGAATACCAGCGTTGTCAGGTGTCAGTAAAGAATGTGTTTCCCGAGCGAGCTTGAAAACACTTTGAAATGGGCTTAGAAATGTCTTTTTCAACATTGGCTAGACCTTGGAGCCAGAGGCCTAGATTTGGGGGGTGGGTTGAGGGGAGTGTTAAGGGGCGGATTTGGTTATTCTGGTGCTCTAAGCAAAAGACAGGAATGGGGCCCCAAGATCCTCATTTTTAAATTAGTTGAGGCTCTGGACTCTAAGTGGTGCAACCATCTACACTGCAAAAAATCTTGGAAATGGAATCATCTTAAATCTAGTCACCATATTTAATATTTCTCATTCTGGGATTGTTGTAGGAATAGATTTTGTAATGATTTTTCCTTAAAAAAAAAACAGTTTCCAAATCATTTTGATGGCACACTGACTTTTAAATGGGAATATGGCGTCTCCGTCATTGCCACATCCCACACCAACAACTATGGGTCTTCACCTGTCTGTAAGGAGAAGCTTGCTATTCCCAGCATGGACATCATGGCAGAGGCAAGAAAACACTGATGGAGGGAGACATTGTCGGAGGAAAAGAGGAAAATTAAATAAAAGAATGAACAGGACACTGGACAAGAGTAAATCTCTGACTAGCTTTTACTTGCTGTCGAGAGCTAGAAGAGATAAAGCATGCTTGACAGTCTCGCGGCTAACGGGAAAACAATCAGTCCTGTTTCAGGCCGACATGCAAAGAAATAATTCAACTCATGCCAGAAATTTTGGTCAGTCTTTATCAGTTTCACACCAAATAGGCCTTAAAAGTTTGCAACCTCCTGTAATAAAATCCTGCAATTTTACTCCGCCATGATGCTTTCTATTGTGATATCTCCAGACTTGTGCCGAATTCCAAGTTTTCCAAATTCCAAATTACAAGTTTCTGGCAGAATCCATCTTTCATGTTCACACACATCATGCACGCATATACAACCAAAACTGAGATGGTAATCTGTAGCGTCCATACGCCTGTGTGATGCACATGCACACAAAGGGGAGCTGGGCAGATATCTATGAGGGCGTGTAGCAACAGGGGGCTCAAAGCGTGACAGTGGTGTAAAAGTAAACTGTAGGAGGACCAAAAATATCAATTCTCACATAATGCTGCTTTAATAATGCCTGAAACATGCTAAACTATCTGCCTGTATGGTGAGACAGTATGCCACCTAGCAGGGAACGTTCCAGAACTTTGGTTAACGTTACCTACAAGTTCTAATAACGTTTTAAAGAAAATGTTTTAATCTAATGTTCAAAGAATGTTTTATAGATGTTTATCATTTCAAATATTGGTCCTATAAGGTTAAATGTTAACAAAGACATAAGGGTTTAATTGCAATGCTTAGAGGATGTGCTTTGCAATGCCCAACAAACAGTGCCTTACAAATAGACCACTTTTTTCAGTCAAAAGCCCAACACTGGAGCTATCTATACTAACATTAACATTATCTACATCTTTTCAGATCCTTTCTACTGAGTGACAAAACAAAAACAAAACAATAAAATAAAAAAATCATGAAATTCAATGAATACTTTGCATTACAGTATCACTGTTTGCTAATGACATAATAACACATGCACATAATAATCCCTACCCTGCAGGAGAGGAACCATGCTGCTTTTTCATTTCCATGTCATCTACATTTGAGAATCACTATTTAATGAGGCTTATCCCTGTTTGACTGTGATCTGTAGCTTTGAGCTGCCATATTTAGCTTTTTAGGCCTATTAGTCTGACGAGATGCTAACCTTCAAATACAAACTGTCCTCTTTTCTGAGGTTTTGAATGTATTGCTTCCAAAATTACTACAATTTTTCCTACCTTTTCCATCGAACACTTCTTATCCAATATCCCCATGCTCAAAAGCAACAGTGGCCAAGGGGTGGATCTTAGCGAAGGGTCAGTTGTGAAGTCCTACATCTACCTTACAGGTCCACAATCAATGGCAGTAATTACAGACTGCTGACCACAGGACTGCTGTTCCCCAGACATTATTGTGTTTTTGGTCCAGGCTGAGAGGGCTCTGCCACTCAAAAGGCTAGAACAATGGACTGATGGGTTGCATAAAGAGGAAGAGAGAACATTAGCTGCTCTTTCATCGCTGTCAGTCACTGTCTTTAGTCCTCCACAGAGCCCCAGGCCTACAGGTACATGTGAAGACAAGCTGACCCGATAACTGTCGTGTATATGTGTTGGGAGGTGGGAATTGTGTTCAGTGTGTGAGTTTCTGTATGCTTGTATGAATGTAAGCATATGGATTAGTGTTTGTGACGCAGCTGGCTCCAGGCTGAGCTGGATGACTGACAGACTGCTATCCCTGCAAATAGACCCTGTGCCCAACGGGTACAGATTACCAAATGGCTTGCATGCACGCAAACGCATACAATCACGACAGGAGTTTTAAAGCCAGAAGACTCCAGCGCTCATAATAGGCCAGTTCAGTTGGTTCTTTAAGTTTTAAAGGATAAAGACCCCTGTTTACATATTTCACGTTTTATTTTAAACATATGACTCTTCTTGCGTTAACATTCAGCCTCATTTTGACAGAATTCATGATTTTATACTTTTTTGATGTTTTCATTCATCCATGCTCTCTCACTACAATACCCAGCATATACTACATGCTCAAACCATTGTGACTGATTAGCCACTGATTTATGGGCTAATAAACCTAACCAAGCTAGCATTAGCATCACCCTTACCTCAGAATTTTAAAGAAAACAATGATTTTGTCTTAATTCTGCACAAAAAATGAGAAATTGAAAAATTGAGCCAAAATTGGTCAAGTATGTAGTGATAAGACAGCTACTTTGGCTTTTAGCTTGTTGTCCTCATTTGGGCTAAAATATAGTTAGCATTAGTGTACCTCCTAGCTTAAATCAAGAAGAAAATTTGTCTTTATTAAGTGATTTCATCTTTATTCAGCACAAGTTTGCTATGTTAGCTTGTTGTCCTCATCTGGGCTAATAAATGCAGCCAAGATAGCATAACTCTTACCTCAAAATCGTGAAATAAAAACAGCAAGTCTTTATTCAGCACAAAGTGAATTCCAGAGGCAAGTTTTCACTCTTTCTGTCAGAGAAAAGTAGCAAAGCTGAAGTAAAATATGTAGATACGGCTTTAGCTTTTAGCTTGTTGTCCTCATCTGGGCTAACAACTACAACAAGGATTAGTGTAACTCTTATCTTAAAGTCATGAAAAAACAGGAATTCAGTCTTTATTCAGCACAAAATGGATTCAAAAGACAATTTTTTACTCTTTCTGAGTAGCCTGGAAGATCTGCCAAAATGAAACTTGGTGGGCAGGTTTGACATTATGAGACATGCGAATGATTCAAGTTTCATGCTCTGCCGTGCATGTGATTCAAGGATTCAAGGAAACTTTGTCATTCGCATCACATGTGGTACATGGGGTGGAACGAAATTGTAGTACTCAAGGACCCAGTTACACCCAAGCAGCAGTACTTAAATAAATAAACTATACATAAATATATAAAAATATATAAAAGAATATAGAAAGAAAGAGCAGCAAGGAAATTGAAAAGGTAGCAGCAGAGTGTGTTTAAAGTGACTAAGTGTCCTCGAAATGTCAGTGCAGTGGTTTCGTCTAATTGGCGTTTAAAAGTCTTGTGAACAAGGATGTGTCTTATCGCTGTACCTGACTGACCAGCCACAATTTCAGATATTTAGGGAGCAGTGAAGCCCTTCATGAATCATCTTGTTAGTACCAGCACATTTGGCCAGCACCATCAGCTGCACGACGCAGGACTAAATGCACACAGACTGTTACGACGACTGTCTTAATGCCAGACTGTCATGGAGTGACTCAGAATGGCAGCGGGACATCTTCAGTGATGAGTTCCACTTTTGTCATGATAGAGGCGACCAACGAATCTGTGTGTGGTGGCACTGTGGTCAGCACCAAGAAGAGTGGTTTGTTGTTAGACGTCACACGTTCAGAAGGCCTGGTGTCACGCCGCCTCCACCCCTACCACAAAATCTGCAGGAACTTCGTGAGAATAATCAAGCTGCATGGGATGGATTAGAAACCTCTACCACTCCATGCCGAGACGTCCAGCATGTTGCCATACTGAGGGACACCACTTCTGTAGGTGTAGCTCGATAAATATTGCCATATCAGTCTAAATTTATCATCCTTTATTGTTCCTGGTAACCTTCATCTTCCTTCCAAACAGTATTGCAATCCCACACTTCCTTTTGGGTGGAACTATTCTTTTGACAAAGAGTTAATATCAGCAGAAGGTGGGTTACCAGATCTTACCAGATCAGAGTGCCCCATATGTCATACCTGAGATATAAGCAGATGTCCAGACTGACAGTATGTTTAAAGGAAGAGGAGCATGAGGCTCCTAACACCTTAAAAGTGAGTGACTTACTGTATGTTCTCATTCAAATACTTGAACACCCAGCGCCACCATCTAACACTTTGGCAACTGAACATTGTAAGGTGTCTCTGCTGATCGGAGAATAGATTTTTAATTACCTTTATCAGGTCAGCTAATGAGCCGAAGCCTCCTAAGGCCCCCTGACTCAGAAACACAGACGAACATTAAAAAGCTATTAACCCAAAGCTGGAGTGCCTCAGGCACAGAAAGCGCTGATGAATCACTTCGCTGTTTACGTCGAGTCAGATCAGAATAATTAAGCATTATTAGTTACCTCAGAGGAGTGAGGTGATGTTTGGTTTCATTGTGGTGCAAGACTGTCAGACTCTGTCCAACTCACTTTAAAGTGGTGAAACAGCGGCATCTTGTGGCGAAGTTTTGTCATTGCATTACATTTTGCATTTTAAAGGGCAACAAAAATACTGTACAATGCCAGAGGTGTATGTATTAAACGTTTATTGAAAATGTGATAAAACTGCAATTAAATATATTACACATTCATTTTAACTTGGCAAAACAGAAATTAAGTATAAAAAACCAAACAAAATGTATAAAAGTCTCAGAGACTGTGTATAACACATCCCCACATACTGCAGAGAACCGGACATGGTTTTATGATCAGAGTGATTCTGCTGTAGTTACTGCATGTGGTCTGTTTGTAGAATGCAAATCATGTGACTACAACTGAAAGTTTGGCTGGTTTGTGTGTAATTGATGGTCATAAGCAGATGTATCACACTAATAAAGTGTGATTAGTTTAAAAAATTAAATAAAAACATCTAAATAAAACGCATGTATAAAAGGCCTAGCCGGTAGGAATGACTGTCATATCTGAAGAGCAAGCACCTGAATGTAAACCTACACAGGCCTGGAGCTTAAAACGCTCCGGAGTCATATCAATCCGCCCAACGATGTGTGTGTTTGCTGCGTCAGGCAGACTCTGTGGTGGATTCATCTTGGACTGGGGTCTCTCCTGGAACACAGTGATGGACAAAAAAAATGAAGAGGAGTACAGAAAATGCTTTATATCACACATTTAAGGGAACACTTTGATGTTCATACACTCCAGTGTGGAAGGATGGAGCCAACAGTTGGGGTGTCCCATGTTGCCTCACTATTCCAGCACTGGCTGGCTCTTTTCTAGTTTGGTAGGTCTTCCACACATTAACTCTGATCTTACTCGTCTCCTCTTCTGTCTACAGGTTTGAGAAATTAGTTCACACTTTCCACTAGTCTCTTGGGAAATTGCCATGTTTTACATGCTGCTGTAAAGTTTTTCAGAGGTATCCCAGTCACAGACACACTATGAAGGATTTACTTGGTGAACAAGTTTGCTATACCGCCACCCTGTGGCAGACCAGTTAGTTAAGAATACCCAAGACAGAAGCTCTGAACAATGACCTTTACCTGAATTTGTATTTGAGCATCTATTTCGTCTTAACAGACAGCATAATAGCACAGTCAGTTTATTTTCCAGAATGACAATCAAGGGGTCCAAGAGATTCATTTGGGAGGCCAGGATCCCCTGTATTTTGCACCATGATCCACTGTGAGTGGAAAACCTCACACTATGAATGGAGTCTGAAAGGATGTGCAGCTGTCAAGAAGCTGTTACTGAGAAAAAGAAACAGCCAAAAAAGAAGAGAATTTGCAAGTCAAGAGGCTGCTGGTGCTCACAGAACAATGGGCTGACCACCCACCTCAACATTACCGTATGTGTTTGGGTGTACATGGATTGGGAGAAGCAGAGAATAAAACCAACTTCTAAGACTGAACTTTGGAGGTGTGAAAAAATACCCCTGTGGGTTTCTATGAAAAACTGAAAGCTGAAAGTTCATTTCATTATTATATTATTTGTTGAGGTTTCTGTGTTAAATATATGGGGGTATTTCTGGGGCTAAACCATGGAGGTTCGGGGAAATTTGTTAGAGCATCCTTACATTTTTTAGTTTCCATTTATGAAAATATATTTTCACATGTTTCCCGTATTGTGTATCGTCAAGTTACTCCAGTTAAGTTATGCAGTCTCCTGTTTCTGCTAACAGAGCCAAACCTGCCAGGAAAATGCCGCTGTAATTATGTTTAAGCAGTGAAAACTTTGGGGTTTGTACTGAAACCAGTAAATAAATCTCACAAACTGACGGGTTTAAACTGCTCTGAGTGGTTTTTGTCTGTTCAGCACAAAGGCAGCCTGTTTTTCTCTTCGTTATAAGCCATGGGTATTCAGCGTTTTAGTCAGTGAAGGTTAAATAAAGGTCAGAGAATTTAACATTTGACTCCTCTCAAATCATCAGGCAGGTCCTAACAGCCAGAAAACTGGACCCAGTGGTACTGAACCGGTGAGCAGTGGGAACAGCACAGGTTTCTGGTGCTAAAGGGTCTTTGTGCACTAAAGAAAATACACTCCAATCAAACACAATCATGTCTTTTTAGAAGGATCAATTTTGTCCTAAAGCGGGTTATTTTAAAAGCCATTCATGGCGAACGAGTATGTGCAGGATGTGGACAAAATAGTCCCAAAATTTACCACTGTTTTACCATCATCTGTATTACATGGGGAGGTTTAATTTATATAGCAGACAAAATCATGACTTAATTATGCATCAGTGACATTTCCCTTTAAACAGGAGGATAGATAGAGTTAAACTGAAACAGACAGACAGAGAGAGAGACACAGAGAGATACCAGAGAGAAAGGCTGTTTGAGATTTAAAAATCATTAGATAAACAAATGATGTCAAAGAAAATGAGTGAGGGAGACAGAGAGAGAGAGAGAGAGAGAGAGAGAGAGAGAGAGAGCATGATGAGAGAGCACATTGTTTCCTGTGGTTTCTCTGCAGTGATTAACCCTCTCTCCCCCTCTTTTTCCTTCTAATTATGTAGAAACTGTAAAAAACAGTGGAGTTTCATTATACAGAAGAAGGAGGGTGGATGGAGAGAGAGACAAACAGAGAGAGATTATCACTGCAGAGAAACCACACAAAACAATGCTCTCTCTTACTCTCTCTCTCTCTCCTTTCCTTTCCCTCCCCTTACCAGGCCGCATGCTGTCGAGTCCCTGAAAAGCTAAGGCAAGGAAAAAAGAGAGCGAGAGGACAACAGGGCCTTGTGTTTCATGTACCTTCAGTATGAATCCGAAAATACGGCCTGCCCTTGATGTTTATGAGCTGGAATTAATCTGATTTGTGTTCTGACCTGGTGTGAGGGAATGTCTTGTCCTTATTGTTGCACTGGTAAGAATATCTTATCGAATATACCGTATGACATGCCATCACTGTCTGTTTTATGAATGCATATTGAACCTTCTTTCTTCTGGCTGCTGGTGCTCAGAATGATTGTGTTTTATATCAAGTTTATTTTCGCATGACTTCATCTTAAGAGGTTTGAATAGGAAATCTAGCTTTGCAATAGCTTTAAATAGTAGATTTAGAAGTGGCAGTCTGGTCCACTAGGCCCCACACTGGGGCAATGGCTAGTGCTATCGCCTCATAGGATGAAGATGCTAAATTGTGCATGCCTGTGTGTCTGCCCTGCAATGGACTGGCAGCCTGTACAGGGTGTTTCCTGCCTTCCACCTAGTGAGCGCTGGAGAGAGGCTCCAGTGACCCCACCACCCCTGACCCCCGGCCATTGTGCTCATGTCTGTTACCTTTTATCAGCATCTCAGCGGCTTTCCTGTCTTCTTTGATGTAGAGGGCAGTCATCAGAAAGAAGAGCCCTCCCAGAACACCGATGAAGGGGCAGAGGAGAACACTGTATTCCAAGCTGCGGAACCTCCAGTCAGGAGAGTCAGGCTTAACCTTACTCAGAGCATCAGAAATCTGGATAGACACACAGACATGACTTGGTCAGAATGCAATTTATAACCATACACAGAACGAGCAGTGAACCTACATGTGTTGTCTGGGGTTTTATATGTAATGCTGATGGTAAAGCCATACAACACCGTTTATGTACCACCTGCTGTGAATAGACACTTAAGCCAAAATCTCAGACATCAGACAATGTATTTATGAACATTTTGTGTAACAGTTTTCTGTTATTTTAGAGACATTCAACTCTTTGGATGTTCAGCTCTTATCACCACCACTGTGATGGTCTAAGCACTCTGAATGACTTTATTGTACATCTGACTGATTTAAATATGTCTGAATTAAAGATGGAAAGTTGAAAGGAGAGAATTACTGTTGAAAATGTTGATTACACACAGAATCCAACAATGAATTGAATCTGATGGAACGTGATTGTGCATACAATCTGGTTTTGTAGAAAAAAATAAAGATAATTCACCATATACCAAATATAACATAATTCACCATATACCAAAAAATAAGACAATTCATAATATACCAAAAATAAGATTATTCATCATATACCAAAAATAAGATAATTCACCCTTTACCTCAAATAAGACAATTCACCATATACCAAAAATAAGATAATGCACCATATACCTCAAATAAGACAATGCATCATATACAAAAATAAGACAACTCATAATATACCAAAAATAAGATAATTCACCATATAACAAAAATAAGATAATTCACCATATACCAAAAATAAGATTATTCACCTTATACCAAAAATAAGATTATTCACCTTATACCAAAAATAAGATAATTCACCATATACCAAAAATAAGACAATTCACCATATACCGAAAATAAGATAATTCAACATATACCAAAAATAAGATAATTCACCATATACCAAAAATAAGATAATTCACATATACCAAAAATAAGATAACTCACATATACCAAAAATAAGATTATTTACCATATACCAAAAATAAGACAATTCACCATATACCAAAAATAAGATAATTCAACATATACCAAAAATAAGATAACTCACATGTACCAAAAATATGATTATTTACCATATACCAAAAATAAGACAATTCACCATATACCAAAAATAAGATTATTCACCATATACCAAAAATAAGATTATTCACCATAAACCAAAAATAAGACAATTCACCATATACTAAAAATAAGACAACTCACCATATACCAAAAATATGATTATTTACCATATACCAAAAATAAGATAATTCAACATATACCAAAAATAAGATAATTCAACATATACCAAAAATAAGACAATTCACCATATACCAAAAATAAGATAACTCACATATACCAAAAATATGATTATTTACCATATACCAAAAAAGACAATTCACCATATACCAAAAATAAGATAATTCACCATATACCAAAAATAAGATTATTTACCATATACCAAAAATAAGATTATTTACCATATACCAAAAATAAGACAATTCACCATATACCAAAAATAAGATAATTCACCATATACCAAATATAAGACAATTCACCATATACCAAAGATAAGACAATTCACCATATACCAAAAATAAGATAATTCACCATATACCAAAAATAAGATAATTCATCATTTACCAAAAATAAAATAATTCACCATATACCAAAAATAAGATGATTAGCTGTATACCAAAAATAAGATAATTCATCATTTACCAAAAATAAGACAATGCACCAAATGCCTCAAATAAGACAATGCACCATATACAAAAAATAAGACAATTCATAATATGCCAAAAATAAGATTATTTACCATATACCAAAAATAAGACAATTCACCATATATCAAAAATAAGACAATTCACCATGTACCAGAGAAACGATAATTCCCCATATACCAACAAAGACAATTCACCATATACCAAAAATAAGATAATTTACTGTATACCAAAAAAGACAATTCACCATAAACCAAGAATAAAATAATTCACCATATACCAAAAATAAGACAATGCACAAAATACCTCAAATAAGACAATGCACCATATACCTCGAATAAGACAATGCATCATATACAAAAAATAAGACAATTCATAATATACCAAAAATAAGATAATTCACCATATACCAAATATAAGACAATTCACCATATACAAAAAATAAGATAATTCACCATATACTAAAAATAAGATAATTCACCATATACCACAAATAATATAATTCATCATATACCAAAAATAAGACAATGCAACATATACCTCAAATAAGCCAATTTGCCATATACCAAAAATAAGACAATTCACCATATACCAAACATAAGATAATTTACCATGTTTTTGTTCATTCTTAACATGGAAATAAATGTAAAAATAATGTAAATATTATTACATCTGCAAGCTATCTAATTAACTGTGTAATTACTGCTCTGTTAACTCTTTTCTGCACTTTCAGTAAACGTTTGCATCATATACTTACAGCGCCAAGGAGATATGGACTTCCTGCATCACCCAGGAGATGACAGACCATAATTTGCAAGGCCTCCGCTGTTGCCCTTCTGGTTGGTACGACGACATACTAAAAAAAAAAAAAATGTTTTTATTTAATGCATGTTTAAGTTTAAGGCATGATCATGCGTTTCCAGGATAATGGCAACCAACTTAAAAGCTATTGTGCATCAAGATGTTCAATTTCTTACCAGCAGGATGTCAGCAAGAATGGCCCAGTTTAGTGAAAGCAGAGTCTCTCCAATACCAATGCATGCCTAGATAATGAAAGAAAAGGAATCAATGGAATCGAGCAAAGGACTGGAAATTTGTACATTGACTTCTTTCAATATCAAAAGCTTTTATTGCTACCATGAGCACCTATGTGGTACATTCTGCATATATAGCTTCTAAAATACCAGCAATTTCAATTTCAGCACATCCCAAAAAGAGACCGGGGACTAGAACGTACATAGGTGGCTGGAATGCTGGTGGCCGCCAGAACGATGGCGATGAACAAGCAAGGGGAAGAGCTGAGCATGCCCACAGCGCAGATGAGTGGGTCAGCGTTGGGTACTTTGTCTCTGAGCTTCCTGGATATAGAGGTGCCGATGACAACCCCCACGATGCCCGTTGCCACTGTTATCCCCCCAAAAATGTAACTGTGGCAGGAGAAAGAGAGAAAATTGCACAACAGGAAACAAAGCCTTGGACTCAGTCTCAAACAGTGTTAACTCTAAAAAAAGCCCAACTTTTACTGTCAAATAAGATGCAGCATATGGTGACTATAAAGTGTCATCACCTCCAAAAAAAAATGACAGTTTGGCAAAAAGAATTGTAAAGACTAAACAGTGTACATGACCAACACTATTACAATATATATTACATTATACTATTACTATAACATATTGACCAAAGGGAAATGCTTTGATTATATATATTTTAAAAAAACTGCTACTAGTAGGTCACCATTATTGCACTGTGATGGTGTGATATGGATGCACTGAACTCTTTTTTTCTCTTGAGTGATGTCACGCTCTAGTTAAAGCTGGAAAGGCTGAATTCCGGAGTACAAGATTATTTTAAAGTTGCTGCATTCTGCTGTACACTTACTGTTTTAAGCTGTAGTAAAATACAGTAACTGTAAAAGTAATCTTAGTCTGTAATACACTGTGCATTTACATGTGAAAATGACCTTTCAGTGACTTTTCATTTCAAACATAAACAAAAATAAAATGTTATAAATAAATCTAATTTTAATTAATGTAATAAATGTAAATCAGTTAAAATATAAGTTTACCATGTAAGCATTTTAAATGCAAATACACATTTCACAGATAGTTTAACTTTGCTTACAATTTGCACAGGTTTGATCAATAACTTTGGTAATACCAATAAACAAAAACAGCTTTTAAAATTAACAATTTTAAAAGTCTTATAGAACACGCTGAACCTAAATCACCAGAATAAAAATGCTTAAAATGTTTTTTTTTTCTTTAATTATTATTCAAATGTTTACACCTTTTTTCAACCTTTTTTAGGCTAATCTCACTGTAGTTTGCTGGGTTATTACAGAAACTGTTGGTTGGCTTCACAATTAGAAATGGAGCTGAAGTAGATCATAATGTATTATAACCCTTCTGTTAGCACATATCTAAAATTCTGTTTGTTTCCTTTTATAGCCATTATTATCAAATTTTATGATCAATCCAGTGGGTTATTTGAACACTACACACTATAAAACACAGGAGGACAATTGTCAGTTTAGAATGTCATAATATGAACTACCTAAAATAATGATTTACCTGTGGCATTGTAAAGCAAATAGTAGCCTAGAACATCTGAATGACACTTTTAGTATTAATTCTAAAGTATTTGTGCTTACTGTGTAGCTGCTGGAGTCAGTATCAGCAGATACTCAGTAGGACTGGTGGAGGAGTTGGGGATGCCTTAGGCATTAAATTTTTCAAGGGCCCAGCCATGTGTTTGTGTAGCCCTGCCCACATATGTCTGATCAGCCAAGACATGGTTGGTGTCTAAAGTATGGTACTTTAGTCTTGC
Organism: Semaprochilodus insignis; assembly: GCA_034552555.1. Classification (NCBI taxonomy): domain Eukaryota; kingdom Metazoa; phylum Chordata; class Actinopteri; order Characiformes; family Prochilodontidae; genus Semaprochilodus; species Semaprochilodus insignis. The sequence goes on along the minus strand of CM067496.1, from coordinate 7,521,216 downwards.
CCTGGAGCTATGAGGCTACCAAGCAGAGAACGTTCATTGTACGCTGAGAGATAAAATAGACTATGTTGTGCCACTTTGCCAAAATGTCTGCATTGTATTTGGTTTTTGTAGATTTATTACATTTCCAGGTAGATATAGGTCTACTTTCTACATTGTAGAACTGTTTATGTACCATCATTAGCAGATAACGTACATGACCAAATCATGGATATCAGCACCATCACACAATTCCCAAATCGCTGTATCCCCAGTTATTATATCATGCTACTGTTAACAAGTATCACAGGTTCCTGTTCCTGGCTCCGCTCGCTTCAGCCCCCCCTAGCCCATGTTTGCTCACTAGTCCCACTTTGTTGTTAGTTCTTCCACCTGTGTCTAGTTAGTTTCCTGCCTAGTTTCCTGGTGTTTCTAGTCCTGTATTTCCTGTGTAGTTTCATATACCTGGAAAATGTGTAAATCTAACTGAACTTTTAGGAATTTTTAAAATAAAAAAAATCTCTAGTCGCATTTTAGACTTTCTCATGTCCTCATCAACTTCCATTCACCAATCATATAGTGTGATTAATGTGTAAATATTGAGAGACAAGGGTCAATCCTGAGTGTACCTGTCATAAGGGTCACAAGGCTCTTTAGTGCAGGCAGGAGTGAGGCCCTGTAAGACCCGGGCACGGGACAAAAAGGTCGGGGTCCAAAAGGCCAATGCCCCTGTGACGAAAGCCATGGCGGTCACTCCTAAAGAAGACCAGACGAAGCTCCGGCTAGAGGAAATACACACACAAAACCATGTTCAATTACCATGTTCAATTAATGTTTTCAGCAAGAAGTTTTATTTTGGTTCCCAAAATGTTCTTCCTAAAGGAAGGAGAATGTTCTTTGAAAATATTGTTGTCTCAGACTCCGGTAATATTCATTCAACAAGCATTTTTCGAATGTTGATGACAATGTTCTTCTTTAGTTATCATGTAACATGATCTGTGGCCCTGACAACATTATCAAAACATCCTCTGAATGTTACAGTTAAAATGTTATGTCTCGGTTAACATTTAACCTCATAGGAACATTATTTTAAATGATAAACATCTTTAAAATGTTCTTTGAATATTAAGTAACATTAGCTAAAATTGTGGGAAACTGCACTTTAACAGTTGTTATGTGATCGTAAATAGACTAAGTTAAATGGTTTCTGACATGACATACAACATACAACATACTACACTCACACAGTGTCATTGATGCGAAGCATCATAAGCTAATTCTGTGGTGGTGTTGCCTTTTTGTGGAGAATCTGTAGCCTGCAAAATGTGAGTGAGTGAGTGAGTGAGTGAGTAAATTATAAGGTTCTTTCGCATTGTTGATGTAGTTATGTCTTGAAGCCAGAATATCTTTGTATTTTTATCCACATTTTGCTGAAATTCTGCAGGATTTGGCAGAACCTCATTTTCATTTTACCTACTTTCTAAGGAGGTACTTGACGTCTTCCCAGTAAGATGTACGTTCAATGCATGTTGCTCCTTGGTTTTCAGACGCTCCTCGTGGTGGGTTGGGAATCAGGAACACCAGCAGCACCAGGCCCAGTCCACCCAGGATGGGGTTGAGCTGTAATAGAACATTCATTACAGGTAACTAGGATGTCCAACATTAGTTTATGTCAGCATTGCTCCTAGTGGTCTCCATCTCTGATTCAGTTATTTCCAACACACCTGATCCAGCTAATGCATTCCTTTGGAGCATCTAAAGTCCAAACTCCAATCCAAAATCTCCAGAGTGGAATATAAGCAGGAGCTGGGTTACCAGGCTTTACTACTTCATAGCTGTGTCTGGGAGCAGTTGTGTGATTTTTAGTGTTTAAAAACTTTGGTAGAGAAAGTTCTGTATCATGTAACAGGGCCACTCTGACTCTGGCTGATGCATAACAAACTGACTAGCCAGTGGAATATGTTTATTAGGCTAGTTATGTATTATTGTACAGTGCATCTTAAATGAATCAAACGCCTTCAAGACTGATATATGTAAATTCTGAAAGCAGTCATTCTGAAAGCAGTCTGGGTTGAAACTGTTAAATATGAGTGAGTGGGCGGATCTAAACGACTGTAGGCTGAATAGATGAATATATGTGAATGCTTTGGTTTCATGACATCACAAAAACTATAAACCCAAAACAGCCTGTTTCCGCGGCATAATCTTCCAACGCTTCTGGGGAATCAGCCCCAGTATAAACCCTGACTGTTTAACATAGTCAGCACAATCAAACAGTTCATTAGCATATCCATTCATCTGTGTCCTGACTTCCCAAGGTTTCAAAGACAAGTCTTACCCTGAGGGCCCAACGCCAGTCCCCTGTAGCACTTGCGATTTTGGCTCCCAGGATGTACCCAAGACCACTGCGATTCAGGAATATGAAAATGGCTGTTATTATAAATGACTCATAAAGATGTGCTACACTTAAAAAACAGGTTCTTTATGAGTTCTTCTATATAGAACCCTGACAACTCAAAGAACCATTTGAATGCTTCATTGCTGTATCTGGTGTAAGCGTGCCTACGCGCCTCCTACAGTGGTGCTATAGTAGTCTCTAGAGCGAGATGTTCCGGTTTGAAAACTACATAAAACCTACTTCTGATGATGTGTGTGAAAGTGGGAGGCACTTTCAAGTGGATACTTGGGGGTAGGCTGTGATAAACTACCTAGCTAATGTGAACAAAGTCACCTAAAGCTACTACCAGGAGCTTTCCATTACCTTCCCACAGGGATGAAGATGTAGAAGAAGGAGATCATGAGTGTTCTTTTGGTGCCAGTGAACAGGTCTCCGATAATAGTAGGAGCAATGGTGACGTAACTGGCCTCTCCAGTCCCTACCAACGCTCGCATCAGCACCAGCACCCAGAAGTACTAAAACCAGAAAGACAGGCATGATAGACTAATGTTACCAACAGAGCAATGTAAACACATCTATAAAAGTAAGCCAGGGAGAAAGAGAGACTAAAGAGGATGACACTTCAATGTAGGGTGTGATTTCTGCTTTTTCTCTCAGTTCCTGGTGTTTTTAATGATTGTGCAACCAAAAGGCCTCTGAGAATCAGAAAGGCAGCTTTCTGGTAGATTCTGAAATTGAGGATGTTAGTTACAAAAAAAAAAAAAAAAAAAAAAAAAAAAAAAGATAAATAATTTGATCAGTAGTGCGCAAATGTTAGAGACCGCTCTTCTTTCATTTAATGTCTAGTCAAAAGTATGATTAAGTTTTATGATTAATTATTGATTTATTTATTATTGATTTGTTAAATTATTCTTTTTTTGCATTAAACAGAAAATATAGACCAATCCGCCATAACACAACAAATACAGGTGCATTTTGTAGTTCTACAGTTACAGGCTATAGTACATCTGTTTATTTGCATGACTACAAAGTGTTCCTATATGGTAAGTGGAGTTGATAAGATAGACAATGAGTGTAGATAACAGGAAGGGATTCAATGCTATGGCTGATCAGTGTACCAAAAATTACTCAAAAGTCTCAACAGCTAAATATAAAAGCTAATTCTGTAGTGTTTAGTGTGTCCAATCTTTCCCTATGTTCTATTCAGAAGACTTGCTTTCAGTTGTTCTAAGATATTTCTCCATGCCTCCAAAGTTCAGTCTTAGAAGTTGGTTGCATTTTCTGTTTATCCAACTTGACCCAAGTATTTCCAGACACATTCAGTGATGTTGAATGTGGTCAGTCCACTATTCTAAAAACACCAGCAGCTTCTTTGTTTTTCATCTACTCCCTTTTCTCAGTAAGGGCTTCTAGAATGCTACACACCCTTTTAGTCCCATAGCATTGACAAGTCTGAAAGAATGTGTGTAGCTGTTAGGAAGCCCTCACTGAAAAAAGGAAGTGTACATTTCTACTTGGCTCATGAGCAGGAGGAAATGCAAATAAATTTTCGTTTTCTGTTTTGTTATGAAATTGTTTTGACTGGAAAACTTTTGCTGTGACTGTGACTTTTGCACAGTATTGTATCTTGAACAGTGCAATTACCCATTGTTATAATATATTATAATTAATGACTACATCATGATTTTAAAAAGATTTTGGGCTTCTGACTGGTGGTGTATATAAAATAGCAACAATTATTAACATGACAAATGTTTCCAAACCGTTGAGCGCTATAATGTAAATCCTAGACAACCGATTATATACTTTCATATGTTACTGGTACAGTTATATGCAATTAGTTGCAAAAGTTTGGTCAAATTATAGTGTTTGTAGATTTTCTAGATCTAAAAAATAAGTTACACATCCTCTACAGAGAACACATATCTGCATATATTAATGCACAATTACTGTTTATTAGCTGAATTTAACATATTGATATGTAAAATGTGGACTGTGCAAAAACACAGCACAGTTAAAAAGGATCCAGCATGTTTAACTAAGTTATGTAAGTGTTTAACTAAGTTTATGTAAGTTACGTAAGTGTGTTCTCTGTGATGGCTGTATAACTTATTTTCACTTTAAAAAAAAATCAATGAAACATGCCATTTGACCAGGGAGGTTCAGACTTTTGCATATGACTGGACAAATAACATTTCAACAACATGCCTGCTTGCTTAAATACTAGACATCCAGTCAAAATATAGTTGCACTACCGATTGGGTGATGAAAGAACTGCCCAGTGTTGTGACAATCCATGCAATCATCCCAGCCACCATGATCAGCTTCCTGTTGTAGCGGTCCCCAAGGTAGCCGAAGACTGGTGCCAGCAGCATGAAACTGCAGATGAAAACTGTGAAAGTGTGAACATTTTACAGTAGAAGGTCAGCACCCATTCATGCCCATTAAATGGGCCAAAGGCAGATCTTATCACACATCATGTGATACCCAGTTTCAGTGGGCTTACTGTTTGACTGTAAAACCTGCTCTGTAGTTGATTATCTGAAGACAACCCATCAAGCCAGTCACATATGACATCTAGTCTCATCTGAAAGAAGTTCCTTATTGTAGGTACCAAAGCAATGTAATAATTGAGCTATAGTGCTTGATTAGAGAAAGTCTATATATATATATATATATATATATATATATATATATATATATATATATGTGTGTGTGTGTATATATATATTTATATATATATATATATAGCCATTAGCTAGAACCATTAGAACCATATTTGCCAATTGTGTTTGCACACAAAGGAATTGGTTTTCCACATCTGTACAGTGAAATACCCACATACACTATGGGACGGCGGGCAACCTTAGGGGTCAGGCGCCCTGGCTGGCTGCTTAACCTGAACCTCATCTTACTGATGACCTTTATAGATTATTTTAACTCATTCAAGCATTTTATATATGATTGAGTCACTTCGTGTATGTGCACAATATATGATTATATATGAGTCATTCTGCGTTATTCATATTTGCCTGGATCAGGGCCTGCTTATTCTCAGAGCCGTCCATTCCAGCACACACACACAGAAAAACCTATACACATACACAGAGAGCCACGTAAGGATGAAGCAGCATAATTATAATACATCTACAGGGATGATACAGCATGATATGATTGATTAAAATAAATCAAACTGTCTATCGTTTCAGTCATTCTGAAAAACTTTTTATGTTTCATGAAAAACCTCCCACACTTGCACCTCCCACACTTACACTCAGAAAAATGCCATTTGCTGAGGCCTAATAGGCAACAAGTGGATTGGTAAAAAGAAAATAGGTCGGCACAGCGCCAATGTAAACTGTGAACATTTCGTCAGTCAACAGGAAGTGGTCCTGTAGACGTAGAGATAGCAATCAGAGCTTCCTTTTTGTTGTCACACTTAATAAACTTCTACATGCCACCTATTGCTACATTCACCGACATGCAACGGCACCACACCTTAAGCAGAACTAACTTTGAATTCACTTCAAGTGCTCTCTCTTGTGTCTTTTCTTGTACAATTCAATACTGAACAAAGTCATTCCTTGGTGTTGAATGGAACCAGGGGTCATGACTGTGACTATTTTGCCATGTCATTCTCTGAATGCCTCTCTGCCAATATGTTCTATGCCAAAACCTACTGTGAATCAATGTCTCAGGCATCTGGCAATATAAGCATTACATGTAATAATTGTCTGTGAATTAGGTCCATTAATAGGCTCATCTGCTCCATTTTATTCATATTTCTACCAGACCATTTTCCAACCTGTCTTTACCCCTTTGAATTAAACAGGCAGTTTTCGCGACCGTGTCTTTCAGATGCATAAATGAGTTATGTTCTGATTCTGACTCTGTATTGTGACTTGTTTAGAAAGCAGTGAAGACTGAGACGCTGCTTCTAACCTCATGGATGGATGGGGCTAAACAGATGTAAGCTGAATAGAGGGTATGCATTGAAGTCACTGAGTGAAAAAACATGCTGCAACAAGAGCTTTGTGTATTAGGGGAAACAGGAAAAGCGGGAATGAAGCAAACAATAATCTGCTTAAATTAAAGGCAGCTGGACACGACAGTGATATATAAATTCTTGGGTAACACTTTACATTATGCATTGACTATCTAACATGAAGTAATGCATTATTTTTCTTAAGATCATGGATATTTTTAATAAATACTGACAAAACCTTCCACTTACACAGCAAATAAATGGATATGAAAAGATGCTAATTATTTAATTGATGACAGTGTATAACTTCAGTGCATGGATTTCAGTGGTTTCTGCAAATTGCATTGATATTCACTAGCCTATTCTTATTTGCCAGCTTCTGATTTGAATTTTCCTGTTCCACCTTAAATGTTGCAGCAGTTACATTCTGACACCTCAGGCATTATAACAGTACTTGCTGCACGTTGGCTTCTTGTAATCCATTTGCTCTTCTTTTCTTTATGTTTGCAGTCCGTAAAAAAATATATTTCAGAATTCTTGCAGAATCTATTTATACAATAGTTTTTGTACAATTGTTTTTTTTTACATTCACACTGAACACTAACGCTGCCACTCAGTTAGTCTTTCTGCTTAGTGGGTGTAATTGCAGTGATTCCCAGCAACGGTGACGTTATACGCATATCTATTGTAGGTGAATATGTGTAAATGTGTTGGTTTTCATAACCTCATAAAAATAATAAATTAAAAAAATGTTTGTTAAGCTTGGTTTCCATATAGATATACATAAGCTCCTCAGACAAAAAAATAGTCACTTCAGGTTCCTGCAGGTGAATGAGAGCTATAAATACCTGCGGGGTATGCGACAGGAGTCATAGAGAAGAGGAGGTACAGTGCGCATGAGTTTCATGTGTGGCAAATGGGTCCAAAGCAGATGCTGGCTAAAAGGAGTGATTGCATTTGGAAGTGCCAAAGGCCATGGTGTGAAGGAAGCAACCAAAAAAATCTTGTCCAGTGAGCGATATTAACTTTTAACAGTGTTTACTCATAATACGTAATATATTTTTTTTTAATTAATCATTTTTGGGGGGGGCTCTTTAACAGCTTCAGGCCCTTGATTCCTATTTGATTCCAAATTTCACATCAAACTGTTTCCGTCTTGAAGAGGAGCTCCACTGATGTTTCAAAAATTCTACATAGTTAAATGGTTGAGGTGTAAACAAAGTCATTCAGAGTGGTTTGGTGTGAAATTGCCAAATCAGAATTGCTCACAGTGGTGGTGATAAGAATGTCTAGACAGTTTAATTCCTCTTTCAGAGAAAGTTAGCTATATGCATTAGTGTGTACAATAGGACATGCCGGGTGCTGTAAGACCAAATATTCAATCAAAGAAAGCATCATTTTTCAGATGTATGACTATTTGACCATCATCAATATCGCACATAAAAGTGCAGGTCCATTGGCGGTTTTGGATAGTTAATAAAATGGTTATATTAGTGCTGTAGACATTGTGACCTCTGGTTCCACCAGCCATCTCCCTTGCACAGAAACCAGATTCTGTGTGTCTCCAGAACCCTTTATAATTACGGTGAAATGTTGAAATTTCCTTTCACGTGGTTTCTGCTTTAATGGGTCTGCTCTTCAAGCAGCTGAAACTACCATGCTAGCTGTTCTTGAGAGGTGCTTTGAAGCTGATACCTGTCTGCAGAAGGCCGGATGTGCTATCACTGATGCTGAAGTATTTCTGGATGCTAGGCAGGACTCCTGCAAAACAGAACAGAACAAACAGTATTGTAAATGACCAGTGAATGAGAGCTTTCAGGAAGTCTTTGGTTCCCCATAACTTCCTGTGGCTATTTCAGGGTGGTTGGTGTACTCGCCTGCGATTGTGTAGCGGTCCATGTAGTTGAGAAGATTCACATAGCAGAGCACAGCCACAGCCACATAAGCTCGTTTAGGGGAAATGGCGTTGGTTTCTTCAGGTGATACAACGTTGTCTTCAGGTTCACTGGCTATGGAGCCATAGCGGTAGCTCCCACTCATGCATGAGCTCAGATGCAGTCTCTCTCTAGGCTGGGGTGACCCGATCGAGGTCTCCTTCTCCATGGTTAACTATAGTCCTAGAGGAAAGATGTTTACAAAGCTTTAGGTCAGGGGAAATGTTGCATCACTACAGTACCACAAGACTATGGCTGACCAAGTGCAGTGTGGAAGGTCTTAGCCAAGGTCTTAGTGTTAGTTTGGTGATTTCTCCGCTTGACGGGCTTCATAGGTGCACTTGTGCAGGGAAATCACCAGCCCGTGACAAGACACTCCTGTCTTAGAAGCACCACCTTCAAGGCATAATTGTTTGGGACGGAATCTGTTCATCAGCCACAGTGGAATGTATGCACTCTCCTAGGAAGCAGGGAATCTGGAATGTGAAACCACCACTTTGGACAATTCATTTTAGTAATTTAGAGCACGAGCCACAGGATCTAAAGAAACTTTTCATAGTGTCTGTACGGCCCAGACTGAATCCTATTTGCCTTCACTGTAAAAAAAAAAATCAGAGTAAAATTACATTCCAATTAACATTAATGTACCATATTAACAGTAAATAACAGTACTACATAATAACAGCGACTTTATACTGTGGTTTAAAAGTCAGCTGAACCACAAAATAAAAATGTGATGTATTCACCTGTATTTTTACCCATGGAAAAAAATACATATTGCAAAAATATTTATCAAATATATATGTTGCAGTGTATGAGAAAGGCAAAAATATATCTGTTAAATCTATTTTTAAAATCCATTTATTTATATTTGCCATCATATTTTTCTATCGTGTAGTTTTAACAAAAGCAGCAGATGTATCTAAATTTAGGTGAATAGAATGAACATAAACATTGTGTTATGACATGTATTTATAAATAAACAAGATATCAAAAAAATCATCATTTTTAAATTTGCTTTTGCCAAAAAATAAAAAATACATAATTAAATTGCAAATTAAATAACAAATTTAATTAAGATAATAAATTTATTTCAAAAGGTTTTCTGAACTGTGAAGTGCAAAAGAGAAGTGTTTTTATATACATATATATATATATGTGTGTGTGTGTGTGTGTGTACTGTTTGATAAATAAAGTATTTGATAAATACATTTACATATATATATATATATATATATATATATATATATATATATATTGTACATTTCTATTTATGTACAGTACATTTCATTATTTGCAAAGAAATGTTTTTTAAAATATATTTGCTTAACATGGCATCATATCCTCAATTACATTTTAGTGTTTTGGCATAAATTGCATTGTATTTGTATACTTTTAATTATATAAAAACGCTGTCCATATTAAGCACTTAGCAATTCAATTCAATTTCTCTCTCAGCATTTTCCCTTTCTATGTTAAATTAAAACCACATTGAGAACACAGAAAGCCACATGTGGCTTGAAATCTACTCAGAGAAAACCAGTCAGTCTTTTAGATAAGCAAGCCAATGCCGTCAATGTCGTCACCTCGGCTAACATTACATTATGGTCTAGTCATTTTTTCCACCTTGAGTTTGTGAGTAGGCAGTGAACTGATGGGAAGTCTGATCAGTAATGGTGACTGTTTTGAGTCTTTTTTGACTGTTTGTATGGGGGGAGTTTAGCTGAATAATAAATGACCATGTTTTGTCATGGTGTTGGCAATATGTTTTTTCCTAAAGAGAGGTAAAGTGTCCGTCTGAACGGTTTGAGCCTGGCACGTTTAGACCACCTTCAATTAGAAATAGCTCATTCTACAGTTTAGTATCTTTTAAAGAGAATAAATGGATATTGGATTTACAGAGATTCTAATTACATAAATTATATTGTGTTATAATTTTCTGTACTGCAATCACAAGATAATAAATAAAGTTGTTTTCACAAGTTCCCAACTTATTTTTTTTTATGATCCTCACATAAAGATACATATATTTTTGTTCTTGAGATCACAACTTTTGTTTTCTGCGATCTCAGCATAATAAATTTTTTCTCAAGATCACAACCTATTTTCTTGTGATCTCGAAATAACAGTCCAAAAAATCTACCAAACTACCCCAAAGCCTCTGTGGACTTCATATTCCGTAATTTACTGGACTGTTGTCTTGAGATCATGACTTATTTATCTTGTGAGCTCAAGATAAGTTGTGATTTTGAGCAAACATCTTTTGTTTTACTGACATCACAGGACAATTAAATCATGACCAGTTCAGAAAACTGTAACTACCTCATGGTCTCTCTGGACACTCTTAGGACTTATTAGTGTTATGCCACCTAAGGGGAATTCTTCTCCTTGACTCTGAATAGGGGTGAAGTAGCGTCGTGGTGCATTCCTTGTTGGTGACAGGAGTCTAGCTTTTCCATTACTAGAGTTAGCCACTTAACAATTTAATCAAACTATTCTAAAACAAGCTAATCTTGTTTGCTTGGGCACTTTACAAACACATCCACATACAAGACAACAATTCAAACCATTCCTCTTCTGCCTTGCAAATAACTGTAACCAAAGCAAGACCACGCCTCAGTTAGAATGGCCAGGAGGAGGAGGGAACTGGATACCTGTGTGAAAGACATGGTATTATAGTCCATGCTCAACACAATAACTTAAGTAAGGCCATCACATGAATCTTATTTATGGCCTAAAAAGAGCCTTGAGGAGCATTATGTACCCGCCGTCCACATTGTGCCACATCAGAAATATTGTAATAGCAAATTCAATCTCTCTGCAAATCTCATTACATAACTACAGGAGAATTACAGAAGATGATGGACGGCAGCATGGGGACACCTTACAGTATGATCCAGTGGTCATATGACCAATATACCCGCCCCTTCAAGAAAAAAGATGACAGAACCCCACTGAGTTCTTAAAGAGGAATTCCACTAATTGTTTCTTTTAATTTCTGCATAATTCAAAGGTTAACAAAGTCATTCAGAGTGGTTGAAAAAGCTCTGTTCTAAAGGAACTGAAAATTGTCCACAGTGGTCAAGGTAGAAAGGCAGACTTCTGATGCATTTAATTCCTCTGAAAGTGTAAAATGTAAACAACTGCGCTTGATGCCTGAGATATTATTTTAAGATAGTTTTGTGATTTGATTTTGGTCCCAAACAGACAAAACAATAAACAAATAGAGAATCTTTTTCTATATTTGTATTTATATATCTATATTTATGTAGGTTCTCACTGTTTATAAAACCACACAGTATTTTATAATGTCCATCCCTCATCGGTGCTCATATCAACCGTATTTTAAAATCCATTCATGGTGGAGAGGCACATGCAGGCTAAATAGCCCCCAAATAAAAGGTATTTTCCAGATGTACCATCAGTTTACCATTGTCAACATTAGAAATGCACTCTCAGAAGACATGTAGGTTCACTGCTCATTTTGGAAACTAAATGAATGGTTATGTGTGCATATGTTTGTGGCTGTCCTTAATTATTAGGTTTCTCACAATGCACAAGCTCACATCAGATCACTCTGAACGACTAAACGAACTGATGAAGGATGCTGTAAACTTAGAACAAATCAGAGGAGCTCTTGAAATCTGACCTTTAAAAACATTCTTGAGGATTCTGTTATGTCTACTGGTCTCATGCATGTCCAATAGTAGTTATACTGGAACAAACATGTCCAAAGGGAGTTATACTTGAACATGCATGTGAAAGATAGTTATACTTGTGTATGATGTCAGTTATATACAGTAATATGGAAAGGTTTGAACATCCCCAGTCAAATCATGTTCTGATGATTTTGTAAATTGAAGTTAACGTATACTCAACAGGGAGCCTAAATATGGCATTTTTCTGTGAATTTTAGTGCACAATTTCTATTTACTTGCTGTGTTTAACATATTGGAAAAAATATTCTTCCAATATACTTATATACTTATATATATTTTCCAATATACTTCTTAAAATCCCAAGCTTATTATATACCAAGGCTTATTACTTATTAACTACATGGACTACAATGCAAAGTAATTCTATAGAATTATAGAGGCTTGCAGTAAATTATAGAAGTGTGCAGTAAGACTTTGAACCTGCCAGTGGGTCTTTTCTTTTTCGTTTTTACCAGGATACATTTTACATTTTAGACTGTTGTTCAGTATGTTAAATAGAAATTGTGTATTAAATTGTGCAAATGTGTGTTCCCTGTAGATAAAGGGTGTGCACTTTTACATTTGACTATGACATATATACGTATATATGTATCTATCTGTCTTTCTCTCTCGCTCGCTCTCTCTCTCTCTCTCTCTCTCTCTATACATATATATATATATATATGAATTCCCCTTTTTTTCTGGTGCAATGCAGAGACGTATCTGTCACTACTGACCACAAGACACATTTTGAAACTATGTACCACTTATTGCCTCAGAAGCTTCACAACATGACACTGGTGAAATGCACCGTCATAAAAGATCAATGCTATGCTGTTTGCCTTTTAAACGTTTAACTAAAAACAGGTCAGAGCTGCTCTGCTGATAAGGCTGCTGGCAGACGTCGCACCAATAAGATTCTGTGCAAATCTGGATGCGTTCCTCTGCCTGAGTGCCAATGAGAGGCAGCAACAATGCTGCAGTTGTGTAAACTGTGTTTTCCCACAACAAAACACAACACCATGCGACTGCTTCGCTTCAGCCCAGCACTGAACACAAGAGGTCTTTTGAGACATGGAGATGGTCACGGGTGAAATTGTGAGTTAATATCAGTCTTAGATCATGAATGGTGAATAAAACATTGCAGTTTTACAATCAGGAAATATGTCTTGCCAAAGTGGCCACTGAACACTCCATTTATAGACAGCTCAGAGAGTGATACATCATATACAGGTACCTTTAGCCACCTGCTTAGAAAGTGGCTTATGCTGGGCTGGATGCAGTCCTGGGGTTCCTTCTGAGGTTCAGTCCATGGTTGGTTCCCTTAGCCTCTTTTCCTTGGGATGTCCTCCGTCGTTCTGATGGCTGGAAGCTGTGGCTGTGATTGGCCTGCACTGACAAGCTTAGGGAGATGTGTCTGCAACTGCGATAAACTAGCAGGTTATCAAGTGAGAACTGAGCCCTGCCCCCTCTCACTCACTCCCCGGCTGGTCACACGCTTGCAAACAGTTCCTCCTTGTGACGCAATGTGCACCAGAAGCCAAGTGCATTTTTTTTTTCACCCCCTCCTCCTCTCAGCACTCTCAGCTGGGAGGCCACCCAAGCCTTTCATACAGCTTTCTGTTTCTTTTCAACAAAGAAACACGGCCTGTTCAGTAGACAGCATTCAGCACAAAGAGTGGTAGCATTACTAGTAGTGTAGTTGTAACACCACATAAGGGGACCAAAGTTGATCAGATTGTTACATAGTCATCAGCAGATCCAATCTAGTCCTGGATTGTCAAGCATTGTCAATGAAGAAAGATTTGATCTGGACAGAAATGGACTCTGTAATGTCCATCATATAAGCAACAGTGACTGCATATGCACAGCTCTGGTCAAATTATGTACTCAGTTGATCTAAGTGGAAATATTCTGCATAATTTGGTGCACAATTTCTATTCATTTGTTAAAAACGTAAAATATAAAAGCTGCCATAACTGTTGTACATGCCATATTTTATGTCCCACCACCAAATGTTATAAATTTAGCAAGTAAACAATTATTAATTCAACTGTTGTCCTCTGTGTAGAGGATATCTACTTATTTTCACATTAACCAATCAACAAAACCTGTCATTTGACTGGGGTGCCCAAACCTTTGCATATAACTGGATATCTCGTTGGTTGCTATTTCCACTGAGCTCCCTGCGTCGCCAACTGGCAAGTGATATCAAAACACATCAGAGCTTGAAAACCTTTGACCTCTGGTACAAAGGTCTCTATGAAATAAGTAAGCAATCTCCAGCAAGGCCTTCCAGCTCTCTTTCTTTGAAAGACTCAGCTTTAGGCTGTAACCTGTGGTGAAATACAGTAGTTTGTACTGTTACCAAGAGAAGTCTTTATGTAACAGCAACCAATGGTTTAATTGGAGGCAGATGGAATAATCAATATGTACGATTGTGAGTTTAAAACGTTCCAAAATGAACTAAAATGAGCAACCTATTGTATATGTTGTTGGGTGTGTCTATGTATTGTGTTACTATGTACTAATATGTATATGATATCTACTAATGCTAACCAGTAAACTCCCCATCCATCCTCTCTCATAATACCCTCATCACCAAAAGAATAGTTGCACCCAGAAGGAAGTGTGGGATTGCAATGCTATTGGGAAGGAAGATAAAAGTTACCAAGAAAAATAAATGATGATAAGTTTAGACTGATATGGGCAATATTTATTGAGCTACACATACAGAAGCATGTCTCTCAGGACGGGGTCGGGCCGCCATGTTTGCTAATGCAACGTACCAGACATCTCGGCACGGAGCTGTAGAGGTTCCTAATGGTGTCCTGCGATAATCCATCCCATGCAAATATTTTCATGCAGTTCCTGCAGATTTTGCAGTCAGGGTGGAGGTGGAGTGACACCGGGCCTTCTGGACGTGTGATGGGTGACAACAAACTCTTCATCTTGCCACTACATGCATGGCTTCACTGGTCATCTCCACCAAGACAAAAGCGGAACTCGTCACTGAAGATGTCCTGCGTCAAGAGTCCTGCGCCATGCAGCCGTGGAAAAAAAAACACTGCAAATATTCACCTTAATGATCGTCTGAATTGAAACAGATGGTTGGTGTATAATGGAGATGGTCACTTCTTCATGTCCCCAGAAAAAGACCAATATTGTGTAACTCTGAAGATGTGGTGCACTGTGCCGACACATCATTGTGAAATTTGGTTGCAAAGCATGCAAGAAAGCCACTCGCTCTTTCTTCCGTTTCTCTATACACGTTTTCAACATTAGCTACTTCTTTCCTGTATGACTGGTAAGCTGATCTGATTTTTATCACATTATGGTGGTTAAACTAACCAGAGATATAGTTTCGAAGTGTGTGAGTGTAGTGAAGTCCCAGCAGTCAGTGCGTCATGTGTGTCATGATGTGTTTGGTTGTAAATTGTCATGTAGTTTAATCTTAGCAAATGATATGACTTTTGCTGGCTATATTATAGCTTTGACCCCTAAACGGGCCCTCATATATGGATCAAGTCAATGTAAATAACTGACCTGGACCTCAGACTAAACTCCCTCTGCTTTGAATGATCCTGTACTTGTGTATTGCATTAAATAAATGATGGAATATTCTATTTTGCCACCACCAAAACAGTCATAACACTACCAAAACACTGCCAAATGTTTTGATAGTGACTGTTTTGTGCTGTGACAATTTGGTAACACTGTATGTTAAGTATTGTCTAACCCTACATGACGTAATGCATTTGTATAACAATGTTTAACTAATGTTAACAACTTATATGCTTACTTAACATGTGAACACATTATTGGTACATGTTTACTTAACGTTAGTCAAGAATTGTAACTATTGTCAATGTATTAGTTCATGTTAGTTAGTCAACACTCAGTGTAGTGTTGCCAACAATTTTAGCTCATTTTGAGCAGAACTACAAAATGCTAGCCAGTACGTGACTAGCTTTGATCGGGTGTATACACATACAATCATTAATCATATATATCATAGAAACATTATGTAACACACTGATTTTTTTAGACTTTAGATTCATTATGTGGTCATGAGGGACAGGGATGCAGTCTCACTTCCTGCTTTAATATGCAGGGGTGTGGCTAAAACAAGTCTCTGCCTATGGACTAAAACTCTAGCTGTGTCTGAAACCGTGCCCTAATCACTATATAGTGCACTATTTTAGGGTTCCGCCATTTTTAGTGATCTCTAAACACATAGTGAGATGATCCAGTGCACTCAAACCATCCCACAATCCACCACAATGAGTAGTGTACAACTAATGTACCCTAGAAAACAGAGGATACCCATAATGGCCTGTTGTTTGTGATTCATGTGTAACTTCTCAGAGGAAGATTACTGAGCCCAGTTATGACGGCAGCGTCTCCACAGACCTCTCTTCAGGCCTGTTACAGATGTAAGTCAGCTCTTTTCACGTGTGCAGTGAGATGAGTCAACCTGAGAAGGTGGAAGACAAGCTGAGCTACTGTATTCTGGATCAGTTGCAAATGCCTGATGGCCCGGAGAAAAGACCAGGCAGGACCGAGTTGCAGTAGTCAAGCCTTGAAATGACAAGAGACTAGACTAGCATCTGGATGGGCTCTTTAGAGACAAAGGGCCTAATCCTCCGTATGTTGTAGAGGATGAATCTGCATGACCGAGTCAGGTTCGCAATATGAGCGGAGAACAAGAACTGGTCATCCAGAATCACACCAAGGCTTCTTGCATCTTCAGTCGGGTGAGACGGCAAGATCATGGTGAGGACCTGTAGTGCCAGGGATGAACAACAGCTCAGTCAAAACACACACAGTGCTTTGGATGTGGCAGTTACATGAAAACATGGAACAGCATTTAAATTAATTACATTTATAATAAGTCTTTTTTTTAACTACACTTTAAAATAAACCCAAATGATCTTTTTTAAACACCATTGGAGGAAAAAAAGCAAAACATATTAAGTATCATTTTGTGACAGACGCCTCACAATACTATGTACTCTATAAATGACGGTCTTGTAGATATTTAGTTCATTGCTCTCTTTATTAATACCTTTGGTTTGATCTTTGGTCACAGCTTTACCCACATATCAACACAATCTCTAGCTTGTTTCCACACATGTGACCAGCGATGGCATAACATGAAAGCCTGGTGAAAATGGAAAGTAGGGCCAATTATTTTTGTTGCAGCAATAATCTGCACAGCCAGAAATCTCTCATGAGAGGCTTGAATCAGAAGCCTTGTCTCCACCTAGTGGCGAAATAGAGTAAGTCCACCCTTACCAACTTGCCACAGTAATTTTGATTATTGTAGATTATCATAATTTCCCACAGTAATTTTGGTTATTGTAGTTTTTACCTGATCAGTAATGCTGACAGTGGTGTCAGAAACTGGAAAATATGGATTTTCCCACTTGTAATTGTGCTTGAATGGCCGACAAAGTCATATTTACAGCTGGTAAACTTGAAATTCTAGAGGATACACAGGTTTATGAGATGTGACATATGACATATAACACAATCTTTAACTTTTACATGAGTAAATTTGCAGTGAATGTGGACAAATATATTCCTGGTGTGCTTCTTTTAGATCTGTGTGCTTTTTACCACAGCAAATAAAAAGAAGGATATTTATTCTCTGAATCTCCTTGCTTTTATTTTCTGTGTGGTGGGACGCAACTACAAACAAACCCCCGAATGGAATTAAGTCGAATCTGGTATATACAACCTTCCAATAAGCACCCAAACGCGACACAATTTTGGTAGTTGTAATTTTTACCTTTTTAAAATTTCCCACAGTAATTTTGGTAATTGTAGTTTCTATGTAACCACAACTTCTCACGGTAATTTTGTTAATTGTAGTTTTTGCCTTATCACGGCTTGTCACAGTAATTTTAGTAATTGTAGTTTTTACCTTATCACGGCTTGTCACGGTAATTTTGGTAACTGTAATTTTTACCCTTGTCATATAACTTCTGATGGTAATTTTGGTAATTGTAGTCTTATCATAACTAACTTTAATTAGTTTATTCATTATAACTCCAACTGTATTTTTATCGCTTCTACATTCTACCTAAAGTCACTAAACTAATATCAATGATTCTTTCTGAGATGTATGAATACATCGATAACATCAGCCGAAGCGTTATTGAATCCTCACAGTGGACTTGTTTCGCACATGCGCCGTCGCTTCGCCCACACGGCGCCCTGGCGCTCTCTTTTGCTCTCTGTCCTCCGCCCGCACTGCGCCTGCGCACAACGGATCAGAATGTTGAGCAGAACAGAGTAGAGCGGAGACGGACGGACACGACGATATTTATTGACCGTGTTTTTTCTCCTCCTTAGTTTAGTAAAGCACCCGACCGGCTCACAACACACACGACCATGACGGAGCCGCAGTCAGCGCTGCTACTCAGGAGACAGCTGGCAGGTAATCTGAAAGGACTCCTCGCGGGGGAACGACACGAATGAGGCTAAAAGCTAAGCTAAGCTGTGCGCCGGTGTGTTCTCGGGCGGTCGCTGGTGATGGTTAGCTAGGCAGCTAATCCCGTCCCAGCTTCTGTCCCTACATGTCTTTGTTTTCGTGTACGCTACAAATAAAAAAAAAACAACATATGAACCTAAATGGGTCGTAAGCGAATGCTCGTAGGCTCCCCGACAGAACCAGACATATATCGGCCTACTCACTGACTCAGAAATCTGTTTAAAACTGACTAAACGGCAGGCTGTTTCAGCAGGCCTGTTCGTACCAGCCGGCCGGCAGCTAATTAGCTTAGCTTAGCTAGCTTAAGGTTAGCTAGTTAGCTGTGTATTGACGTCTGTCAAGCCCTAGCTAGCAGGTCTTTCCTTTCTTCATTCCTTCACCAGCCTCGCAACATTTGCATTTTATTTTCAGGGTTATTTTCCATTATCGTTTGTACCAACAGTGGCTGTATGGTACAGCTCGAAAGCATCGATAAGGGGTTCAGTCTGCGGCATGTTGTGTGCCGTCTAGCTGCTGCAGTGGGGTAATCAAATCCCTTTGTTTTTCTCAGCCCAAGCTAGCGAGCAGGCTAACGTTAGCGGGCTTGGCTAGCGAGCCTGTAGGTCTCCAGCCAGATGGCTGTTGATCAGATAAGCTCTAAATCGGGAGCAGGCCAAATTACGGCAGGGAAACGTGTTTATTCGTACGGTGCACGCTTTGAGTTGTGGGTTGCTGAAGAGCGTTTATCCTTGTTGTGCCTTTGCTTCTCTGCTCTCCTTTGTCCCACGCTCGCAGTGATTGGGCAACCTGATCCATGAGTGACAGCTTAGCTAGCACAAGGCAGGCTGCGAGGTATTTCTAGAGCTGGCCACCATTGCAGTGGGGGCCCATGTGCGCAGCACCTACCAGAATTAATCAGTGGATCAACTTACAAAATATTTTTTCCCCCCCTAATAGTGCTGAGTCGTCATTCTTATTCCGGTTTGGCGGAAAGGGTGAAGCTTGTGTAATGTTCGCTGTGAAACGCTACACCTCTGCCCTTCAGGAACAGCCCCAAAAAATCAAGAAAGTACCCCCCACCCCTTGTCCACATAGTCCATTACTCCACATCTAAACACAGGCAGCGAGGTTCCTTGCCAAATGTTCACAGCTGAGGGTGAGCGCCTTCTAAGCCTGCCTTGGCCTGATGCCAGAACCCTTCCCTGCCTGAAGACTTAACAGTGAAGGGAACCTTAGGAATGACTGGCTGGATTGCCCTACAGGGCCCAGTCTTACCTCCCCCCTCTCCCTCCAAACCCCTTTCCAGCGGGAGCTCTCACTTGCAGATTGACTGACTAGAATCGATCATGTTTTGACTGCTTTCTCTTAACACCAGCGTGGTGAACTCATTGAACCCCCATTGTACTCTGTGGGCTCGGACACAGGAGCGAGGGGGTGAACAAAAGGCCTAAACAAGCACTGTTTATTTTGCACCATGAAAGTGCGGCATATTTGTGGGGGAGAGGTTAGGCGGTGCTATTTTAAGCCGTAAAGAGTGTGAAATTGCGAGGGCTATTTGTGAGGACGATGGGGTGTTTAAAAATATGGCATGTGCCATAGTTCACAAATGAAGTTAAGGAGTTAAATTGAAGAAACAGCTACTGTGCCTGGCATTAGGCTGTCACATAGGATCCCATCTTACAATCTTGAAAATGTCACATGAGCACTGTGTAATTTTCTGATGCATATCTGTGGTTCCTTGACTTTCCATTATAATTGTTTACTATGAAAAATGAGTGCTTTTAGCTTGGTAAATGCCCTTTGGGCCTTGGCATTCGCTTTCATGTCCGTTAAAGGCCAGTGAGCTTTTGCATACAGGTTATTTACTGGAGACCAGGGTTGGGTTTAACACGGTTTTGTTGTCTCCAGGCATTGAAAATTGTGCAGGGTTGATAAATAAGTGGGTTGATAAGTATTTGATTAGCGGTCATTCTTGTTCCAGGCCTTTATTTCTTCATGTGCCAAGACCAAAATGCTGGTGTGATTCATAGGCTTGCAGAAAACTGACACCTCGGGGAGCTAGTTACTCAGTTATTTCATAAACATGTTTTGTATCCCTCAGCCCTCTGAGATTTTTTTGCTGTTATTCATAAGATGAGAGCACATGCAGTGGGCTATGCCAGACTGATCCTCATAACTCATATGGACAGACCACATGAGCACACAGATTTACACTCAGTGAGTCCAGTCCTGTGCCACTTAAGCTGGAGCGTGGCCACTCGCAGGAACCCAAGCTCTTTGCGCTGATCTGAAATCAGGTCTGCAGTTTCCATTAGAGGCTATGTTTAGGACTTGGACAGAGGAAAGTGGTCATAGATCAGTGTGAAAAAGTAACCTTCCGCCTCTGGGGCTTCAGTGTGGTCTAGAGCTTGTTGTTTTCCTCATAGGAAATAAAGCAGAGATTTACAGAGATTATAATTTTTTTCAGTGATCCTTAACTGCTGTAGTATCTTTGGGCAGCTTTAGAAGCACAATATTATTTTATTGCTATTATTTTAATTATTTGTTTTGTTTTGACCCTGTTGGGTTCTAGTGTTTGTACAAGCTGCGTTACTTTCTTACAGCAGATCCAGCATTCATATATGTATGTTTTTCACTGTGTATGTTTAGAGTGAGATCAGACAGATATCATAAATGTCTTTTTCTTACTTTCAGAATTGAATAAAAACCCAGTGGAAGGGTTCTCTGCAGGACTGATAGATGATAATGACCTCTACAGATGGGAAGTGCTAATAATCGGTCCTCCTGATACACTATAGTAAGTACTAACTAACTCTGACTTTATTGGAGCATGGTGTGTTAAATGGAGTAGCGTTTCATTCATATTTCAAGGTTTACTGTATTGATGCACCAAAATCCTTGGCTGAACTGCAATTCAGAGCACACTTACCTGAAAACCGAAACCCAAAACTGAAAAAAGCTGAACTTGTATATCCAAAACATCTTTACAAAAGATATACGCACTAAAATTATTGCAGAATGGAGGCTGCAGTATGTGCCATGAATTTCAGCGTCCTTGAGCACAGAGAACAGGACAACAAATGTCATATTGTCCTCGTGCCTGTGACATTTTATTTGTGATTTTTAAATATATATAAACAATTTCATAAACTGTATGGGGTGGTTATTGTTGTTTATGGGGACTTTCCTTCTGCTCGCCATTTGAAGTATCAAACTTGTAGTATGGATGTTGTTCCCAATCAATATGAACAGAGATGTATAAAATGGCTGTCTAATGTCTCTAGTAGAAACTAGGAAATAAATCCACGTGGCTGACATTTTCACAGTGTTTCTGCTCAAACTGTTTTAGCATGCTTGTGCAGACCGGTGCAGGAGAGTGAAGAGTAAAATCTTAGATTTAGGTATCAATCCTTTTAAACGCTTTCTTCTGTTGGTTTTTATCTTTTGGATTAAAAAAAATGAAACAAACAAACAAAAAAAAACCCAAAAAACAAGAGAGTACTGTTTTTGACCATTTCAGCCCTAAATTGTTGGTGACTGAATCATTGGCTCATCCCTAGTTTAGAAACCTAATAATAAACCAAGTGGTCTGTTTTTCAAGCTTCCTATGTTAAACGTACATCTGTCCGTGGTTATGCCAGTTGACTATCTTGCAGTTTCATCTTTGCTTTTAATATGTTGCTGTATGTTATATTCTTTTTGTGCCGACATGTATTCAGATTCAGGTGTTGCAAAATTGTCAGTGGCCAGTTCAAGAATACGTGTCTGAAAATAATGCATAAGTGATTCTCATGTGTCTTAACTTGCTGACGATGTCCTGTTTTGTTCACAGCGAAGGTGGAGTGTTTAAAGCCCATCTCACGTTTCCCAAAGACTATCCTCTCAGGCCCCCCAAAATGAAATTCATCACAGAGATATGGCACCCAAATGGTAAGAACAGTTTTAGTTCAAAAGTTTTGAGTTTTCTTTCTGTGTTCTCTTCTAGTCTGTTATGTCATTACCTATTATGCATCCTGCTAGGAGAGACAGGAAATTCCATGGATGGCCATCATGTAATGTGAGAGGTCATCCTTTTGAAAGATTTTAAATATTAGTGTGCAGTATGTTTAAGTTAAAACATTGAGTACATTTATATACGTTAATAAATGAATAAAAAAATAAGTCGAGAAATTTCTGGCGTTAAAATAATTTCTTTTCAGATATTTGCAGAGCCCGACTGATAGCATTTTTCTACCAGACAGTACAGTTGCAAAATGGTGCGGCAGGGTTAAAAGTCAGTGATCACTCATTTTGTTGTCATTTCTGTTGCCAAGTGACCTGTACTGAACCTCAGTACCCATGCTAAATTTGTTTACACTTGTTGACGTAGTACCAAACACTGAGCAGGATTGTGTAGGTGAAGTTAGAATAGTTCAAGCTATTGATTGGTTAAATGTAGTCATCAAAGAATAATCAGAACCCTTTTGGGTACTGTTATGTAAAGGGAAATACAGGTACTTGCTCAGGTTATTAATAGTTGTGGATTCAGATTAGGAAACGTGCCATGTCGTAATGTCCGATGGGAACATGCTGGAAGTGACCTTGATCTGTCTGGCCTAAACAAGTCCATTAGATTTAGCAGAGAACTTTGCGCAACTATGAGAATCAAAAGCATTATTTTGATGATGCCCTTTTCTTTATGCTATTTTGCGCAATTAAAACTTGCTCAAAAAGTTAGTGTCTATCACTGTGTATCTCACTGTATCTTAGTTTGCCAACTCTAATTTCTTGTCTACGGTCTTGTTTCCAGTTGACAAGAACGGTGACGTTTGTATTTCTATTTTGCACGAGCCGGGGGAGGACAAGTACGGCTACGAAAAGCCAGAGGAACGCTGGCTTCCCATCCATACTGTGGAGACCATCATGATTAGTGTCATCTCTATGCTGGCTGATCCAAACGGAGACTCCCCCGCCAATGTGGATGCAGCAGTAAGTTCCTCTTAGAATTTTAGAATGCCTAGGAAAACCTGAATTTAAAAAGATTTTTTCCCCTCCGAAGTTTGTGGTTTTATGTGATGTCTGTGGTTCTTTTTTAAAAAAGCCTACATTTGTCAGAAATTGCAATGCTTATTTTGCAGAAAGCCACCTTATGCTTAGTCTAACAAAAGTAAATTATTTTAGTAGGGTTCTACTCACATGTGCTGTGTGAATGAATGCTAGTACACCAGTGGATAGAACTAATGATAGCCTTTAGCCTTGGTTTAGCCTTTAGCATAGCAGCCTGCTAACTGGGCCTGTGTCTCCACCCACCCTTTCTGCTTTGAACCTTTGCTGGTCAGTTGTATCCAATGGAATGCTCACATAACCTGGTTTCCCATCAAGCTGAGAAATCAGCTGAAAGCAGCTTCTGCTAGTAGCACACCACAGGCTTATCTGTGTATCGTATAGTACTTAGTGTAAGGACAAAATGTGATATCAGAACATCCCACTAGCCAGTGATCTACCATTAAATACCATTACTGAATAACTAATGCATTTTACATATATATATATATATATATATATATGTGTGTGTGTGTGTGTGTGTGT
>CM067496.1:7450867-7496879 GCA_034552555.1 Semaprochilodus insignis | reverse complement strand
TATATATATATATATATATGTATATATATATATATATATATATATATATATATATACATATATATATATATATATACATATATATATATATATATATATATCTCTCACAGGGCGCAAAGCAATATGTAGCAATATAATCTCGGTGCTAGTAGTTAATCCATATTTTGCAGCCCTTGATCAAAGTAATCTGTAATTTCAAAGCATGACTGTATGTGAAATTGCTTAAATTGGTCGTTCTTAAGTGGATTCGGATAAAAGAAATATGTATGATATGCATTATGTCTTTTCAGTTTAACAAGTGGGCTTATTTTGTGGATTTTCCAGAAAGAATGGAGGGAAGACAGACATGGTGAATTCAAGCGGAAAGTTGCCCGTTGTGTACGAAAGAGCCAAGAGACTGCCTTTGAGTGATATTCATCCAGCAGCTTGTAGCTTCACTATTTTCAGGGTGAGTAGTGGATTTTAGATGTGTGCTTTTACAGCGAGGAGATTTTAGCTTGTTTAATTTTACAGTTTAGTTAGTTTCAAAGAGTTCCAGTAGAGCAAAATGAGGCTCTGAAGATTAAGATGGGCAGAAAATGCTTTTCCCCCCTCAAATTCTTTAATGTGGCATGGTCCTGAAACAAGTGAATAAAATCTGGCAAAGGGGGAAAAAAACTTGTTAGTCAAAAGCAGAAAAGCAGTTAGTCTGTGTGTGTCTGTCTGCAGTGCTTTTGTGTTGTAGGCTGACCTGTTTGAACAGGTTTGTGGATCTTTAGATTCAGTTCAGAAATTTTGTTTTTATGCTCCAGTTGCACTTTTAGTGGTGACCACAAGTTCAAGAGCTTTAATTGTGGTCTAATGCCACTGATTATGTAGGGAAACGTGTTTTGTTTCTTAAAAGTAAAGTCGCTTCTAGAATAAAACTTGGATCAAAGGCCTGGGTGATATCAAAAATTAATTTGCGTTGTATAGTCTTTCTTTGCTGCAGCTTAGACCTACTTTCTGTGGTATGTTTTGCTTTTATGCTTTTTTTGGGCATATCACGTTAAATGAATGAATCAACATCTTCAGTTTACGTTTTGTTTTGAAAGCTGCAAACACATTCGTTCCTGAGTTACAGCTATGCTCATAGCTGTTTCTTCAGTGTGATTCATACAAAAGTGTTTTACATGCGGAAGAACATTGTGAAGACCATTCAGACTGATAAACGTGTGAATGAGTGAGTGAGACCTCGGGTTGGACAGTATAGCAGTAGTACAGTATATTGCAGTATTAAAAATGAAGCTGGTATTTCCAAAATTGACATTTCCTGTTTGAACAGCCTAATAAACACTTTACACCAGTCTATTTCAGAGAGACTCCTATATTGAACAGTGCTCAGAGTTGTTGGGGGTGCACCTTAAAAACAATGGTTTTAAATGTATGGACCTTGCTGCACTGGTGTGCGGTGGTCTTAACCATGATGGTAGATAGAAGTTTCCTCAGACAGTATGCCACACTGAGCTGGAAACTGAATCTACTGCAGACTTAACAGTTTATAAATAAACTATAAAAACCTTTGTTTTAACACTAACGCTAGGATACACTACAGGACCTTCACCCCTATCTGTGCTGGCTGGCTCTGGATTGCTGGTCTTGGGTCAATCAGAGTTGAGCACACACTCTGTTCATTAGTTCATTAGGGTTCATTAGTGCGGCAGCATACACTCCCCACGGTATTGGGAGTATTTGTATTGGTTAGTAAATGAGCTTGGTATCTGAGTTATGAAACAAAATATTTTGAGAAGGTGTATTTGAGTAGTGCTTTGGAATACCAATGAGTAATCTGTTTGGGCCAACCCTAAATAGAACATTATAATGTAGCTATGTATGGCATGTTCTAACAGTATCCAACACAGTGAATATACCCTTTTGAATTTCATGTTAATCAAAGACACATCTCCCAGGCCTTTTCAGAACGTTCCAACTGAGCACAACACAATGGAAAGTGATACAAATGTTTAGTTAGTTAGTTCATTTCTAGTGTTGTAATTCTACAGTTACTGTTTATTTGTGTATTTTCTAGAGGCTAATTTGCACATTCTTGTCTCCAACAGGTCTCCAGTCGAGAAACAACATGGCACTGTTTTCCTGCACTCTACCACCCTATTGCCGGACTCGTCTTGTTTGAACGTTGGCAGTAACAGGCTGGCATTAGTAGGCTGCAATAGAACAATAACAGCTCAGACAGATACGGACAGAACATGCCAAGCAAAGTGCCAACATCAAAAACAACGTGGGGGGAAATACAAAACAAAAAAAAAAGAAAAGAGGAAAAACCATAACATATTACGCATTTTTACGCAAGTCTATGAACTGATACAACTTTCAGGAAAGAAATTGTAAAGACCTGTAAATAGCAGACATAAAAACCGGATAATATATAAAACTGTTCCTATCCATCCAGCAAGACACTTAGTACCAAATAAATAGTGCTTTCTGTAGTTAGAGTCCTGTAAAGATCTTAAAGAATATAGTTCATTTTCCCTTCCCTCCCCCAGCAGCCTCTCATCTAGTGTGCATCAGTTCGGTTACAGGTCACATCAAGAGACGAGGTTTGTAGAATGCAAAAGTGGGCCTTTATTTTTTATTTTATTTATTTTTTTTGGTTCGTTCTTTTTTTTCCCCATAGATTCCCATTGCCCAAGAAACACAATAAATGCTATAAAGGTGCGTTTTCTTCATCGGCAAGTGGACTAGTTTTTGAGGATGGGCGGGGAGGATGGGGTGGGGGGGCCGTTGGTGCTACTGTTGTCAGAATTCATATAGCATGCATGTCATGTTGGACACCTTTTCTCCTGGGGGGAGGGACAGTTGAGGTAAAACTCTTGCAAAGCGTGGAAAAAAAGGATTTTTTTTCTCAGCTGGCGTCATGAGCATATTTCATTGGCTTGGTTTTAACTCCAGAGGCTTGGGGTGGGTCAAGGAGTGTCCTTGCTTTTGGCTCTAGAGGGACACGAGGACGTACTCGACTCCTGCGGTGTCAGAGTTGGCGAGAAGGCCGTCAGATGTGACAAACCTGCATGTTTGAGCTCATAGGTTTTTAATTTGTCTTTCTTTTCAAAAGTGCCTCCGATTTGAAATTGCTTAGCTTGTTGCACCTCCTGCGTCGAATCGGGAGCTAAAAGGGTGGGACGTTGAGAGATCGCTCGCTCGCTCGCTCGCTCTGCACCCCTTCAAGCTTGTGTGGATGTATGATTATATATATATTTTCTTTTATAACCCTTTGTACCAGCATTGTTGGATTATTAAAGATTTGGTGTAGCAATAACGCCCCCTTTGCCCCACCTCTGTGTGTAGTGTATCCTATTCCACCCCTCCCAACGTGTTAAATTTCAATATTCAGATAAGATATAGGGACAGTTAAACCTTTTTTGTTTTTGTTTGTTTTACCCATCGTTTGAGCAAATTCTGTTTTGCAGGGTTTTTTTCTTTTGTGTGGTGTCTTTGTTAGGATTCGTTAAGCATGCTTTAACTGTAGGGTTCTCACAAGCAGTTTCTGGGATTTCGTTTGAAAGGCGTGCGTGTGCATTCGAATGTTACAGAGAGCGTGAGTGTGTGTGTGTGTGTGTGCGCGTGTGATTCGCTATCCTTCTACTTCCCACAATCCTTTATTTCTCCGTTTAATTTTATTCTGGCTCTGACAGACTACTGCAGTTTCTCTTGCCTAATGTACAAAGACAAAATACTGATGTATATTTTTCATGTTATGGAAATTGTCACCTTCTCTAGTGAGTTCTTCTAAAATATAATTTTTTTTCCAATACTTGTTCGGGTGTGTTGTCTCACTGCTCAGATTACCATACGAGCACAGGAGTTTGTATTAAACAACACCGTCACCATGTGATTACAAGGGCAGCAAGTTCTGGATAATACAGATATACTGTACTCTAATAAACAAGAGGTTTTTTAATGCAGTGTACTGGTTTGCGGTTCCTCTGCATTGTAGAGCATAGATGTATATTTTAGGAATAAAGTACACAGCACTGTGCAGATGTTTTAGGCATCTGAGAAAAACAGTTATTTATCTGAGCTTCGAGCATTTAAAATACTAAGACAAACATAAAGTAGGGCTGCACAATACATCGCTTCAGCATCACCATCTGAGTGTTTGCAAGTGCAGTAGTCACATCCCAGCATGTGCAATCTAAATGAAACGTGTCATACTACAACTTTTATGTTGCTTCCTCCGATAAGGCAAAATCGCACAGCTTTCATTTCCTGTGACTAATGTACAATAAAAGTCTGTCTGATATGATTTTCTCTGATTTAAGGGTTCTTGGATATATGGAGAAGAGTAGTCACAGTGCGCTCACCTGCTTTTTGGTGCATTAAACATGATTGTATAGCAGTAAAGTTGAAGAAAACAGTTAGTGCTCAAGAAGTATGCAAGTAAAAAGTAATTCTTCAGCTTTTTACTTATTATTTTTATTTTCCGTTTATATGTACTCCCATACAAAATCACCCCAATCATTCTAGAATTATGAGTTATTTCCAAATAGAGCTGTTCAAGTCTTTTGGGTTCATGTTCAAAGTCTTCCCAATATCTTGCAGCCCTTGCATAAATGCAGGTAGCATTAATTCAAGTAGTGCTTTCACTTAACTTAAAATCTTCCTTTAGATCTGTTCTGGCTTATTAATAATTTATGTTAAATCAAGTGTGCTGGATTTCAACAGATCTATATGACTGCTGGGAGAAAATTTTATTTTAATAGTGTTAATGTTTACTGTGTTTATTGCCATTTATTCTGCTGATGAGAGGTGAATAAGACTTTGGCACAGTACTGTACAAAAATCGACATGTTGATGTTCAAAGAGAAATTCCACCAAATGCTCAACACTTTTTAAATTATAATTCAGTTGCTGAAATGCGAACAAAACCAACCTCACTGTGGTTGATGTGTAATGGTTTGTTGAGAAATTTACCAACTGAGTTCATTGCAGTGGTGTTGATGGGAACCAGGGGTTACAATGCCTACAGCACAGCCGTTTTATTTACCGTCCAAAATGACTTAATCAACTTGCGTGCTGTGTTGGTAAAGTAGTAGTAAACCTGGAAAAATATGTTCTTCTGGAGGTAAATTTGCCATGCAATGCCCTGCATGTACCTCTTAGCCATGAATAGATCTTTTGAAATTAGGCCAAATACCTTTTCTCAGATTTATCATAAAACCATGCCTCAGGGATTGGGAAATGTAGTCATAATTTATTCTAATAGCTTCTTGTGAGGGAGCTTGTAGAGGCTTTAAACACTCGAGACGTCTGGTTCCATCACTACGGTTTTGAGCTGTAGCAAACTTAACTGACTGTCAGTTGTTAAATACTGAGTGACCCTCAGTGTAGGCCTACAAAATGGTCTGGATGTTGGGGGTTGCCCACCTTCTTAGTGGTGAAAAGGAATTAGTGGCAGCACACATGATCATCAGTTGCGGTGTCTGTTTAATTCC
Organism: Semaprochilodus insignis; assembly: GCA_034552555.1. Taxonomy (NCBI): domain Eukaryota; kingdom Metazoa; phylum Chordata; class Actinopteri; order Characiformes; family Prochilodontidae; genus Semaprochilodus; species Semaprochilodus insignis. Next base: position 7,491,411 of record CM067496.1, on the reverse strand, counting down.
CCCCAAATTGCATGTGGTCAACTTGAACCATTTACACAATAATAATGAGAGATATCGAGAGTTTTGGGTCTCTGATCGTGAACCTTAAGTTTAGACTAGATTGCTTACGCATGGACATCCCTCCCATTGTTACAGGAGTCTTCGTCTGTCCATGCTGCACCTTTAGCTGGATCCAAATAGCTTGATGAGCTGTCTACTTTCCTTGATTTTGCTTGTTCTAGTAGCCATATGGATCCACAAGTTAATCACTTTGCCAGTATATGTAATACAGTGGTTTCTACCGATCAGGCAAGATCAGTTCAAGGAAGAAAAGAAAGTGTTATTTAACTTTTCGCCTTTCAGTGACCAGGCTCCTAGACATGGGTGAAGCCGCCTCCTAGGGTTAAGTAGTATTACGAGTTATGATTGTTAAAAATCATATTTGGTGTGGGGTTAGCCTTGAATTCATTGCTGTACAAAACTGAATACCACCATACTAAATTGTATGTCAACAATGGTACACAACCAGTAGCAGCACACTAATTTGTGTCGTTTATTATTTAAATGGTTCTATAAGGTTATTATACACTGTATAGCCAAATGTATGTGGACAACCCTCCTAATTATTGAGTTTTGGTGTTCTGACGACAGCCGTAATTGCCACCGTAAACATGTGATACGATGCCTTGTTTGCCACTGTCTGTATTAGAAATTTCTGTTCTGCTGAATCTGCCCTGGTCTACAGTAAGTGCTCTTTTGATGAAATGGAAGAACAACAACAGCTCAGTCACGAAGCAGCAGGCCATGCTGACTCACAAAGCAGGGCTGTCAAGGGCTGGAGTGCATAGTGCCTATACTCAGAAAGCAACATCAGCAAAAGAACTTTGTGTTAAGAGCTTCATGGAATGGATTTCCATGGCTGAGCAGTTGCACAAGCCTCGGGATGAAATGCACAATGCCGAGCATCAGCTGGAGAGGTGCAACATGCCACCACTGGCCTCTGAAGCGGTGGAAACGTGTTCTCTGGAGTGATGAATCAGGCGCTTCACTGTAAGACGAGTTCACTGATAAGACGAAAATCTAGGTTTGGCTGATGCTAGGAGAATGCTACCCATCAGCATGAAAAGTACCAACAGTTTGGTGGCGGTGGGATAATGTTTTTCAGTGTTTATGCATGTTAATTCAAGTCAGTCAAGTGCTTCCAGTTATGTGCTTCCAAACATGGCAACGGTTTGGGGAAGGCCCTTTCCTGTTCCAGCATGATCATGCCCGTGTACACAAAGACATAGTTTGATATGAATGGGAATTGTGATGTGAGCCAGTGCCTGACCTGTCTGGAAAGCCTCCTTAGAAGAATGGAGGCTGTTATAGCAGCAAAGAGGGGGCCATTTCCATTCTAGTCCTCATGGTTTTTCAATGGGATTCTCATAAGGCTGTAATGTATCGGTGTCCACATACTTTTGGCCATACAGTGTGTGTAAGAGTGTGCAAGAAAAGCCACATTGCATAAATTATTCTTCTCTTAGATAAGAAACTTGTTATATATGACTTTCTAAAGAACCTTTACAATTATTCTATATAGCACAAAAATGTTTCTACTATGTGACAGTTTATGAACCCTGTGTTTTGGCATTATGTAGACAATTTTTGCTGAGTGTTTTTAAAGTGGTTGTGGACATTACAGTAATTTTGTCATGTTGGATTTGACAGTGTTTGTCACGTTGCAAGTGTTGCAGAAGACACTTTGAAATCCAGTTTGAACGACCAGAGCACCAAGACTGAGATTCATCTGTAAGAATTAATATAGGCAATGGGCTGATCTTCCATTAGATCTGATACCAAGTAATACCAAGGTTACTATCCAGATATTGATGCAAATACCAATACTTTATAGCATGTGATTTTCTACAATGATAAATGGTAAATGTAAACAAAGTATAACAGAGAGTCTGACATCAATGTTAAATAAACCTGTTAAATGTCTGTGCTTCTTTTTTAATAAAATAATTCAGTTCAGTAATAACAGTGTTTGATAATATTAAAATCATATATCCATCTAAACTAGTACTGGTAATTAAAAATGTAGTCTCTAAATGTGTACTTATTAGATTAATATCTGAATAGTTACATTTAAAAGTTCATTAAATATCTAATGAAAGTTAAACGCTATCAAAACTATACCAGATAAAAGTAAAGAATAAGTATATCTAACATTCTGCTTGGTGTTTTCAATGCTTGTAGCAGTTATTTACAAGAGTTGTGTTAAACTGTCAAGGCTTTAACTTGTGAGTCTTTTGATAATTCACTCAGCGAAGTCTACCGGTTAAAAATGCACATTTCAGTTGCTTCTGTACATTACGGTTGAAGGTGCTTTTTATTCACCAGGGGGAGAAAAGGAAGAAGGCAGAAGAAAAAAGTAATACCTATGCTAAACCATTCCTTGCAGCAGTATTTTTTATTTTCATTGAGGGATATGATACACATCCATCCTACTAAATACATAAACCTAGGATATTGATATTTTTGTTTTACAAGTAAACGCCAGGATTGCAAGTATTGATATTTCGAAGTATCACCCATCCTAGAATCTAAATGGAATTGCATGTCAAATTCATGAGGGTTTTTGCTATCCAAACTCTTAAAAACAATCTGGTTATGCACAAGGCCATAGTGATTATTTTTGTATAATTGATGTATGGAGCCCACAATTTGCTAAATCAGACCCACAATTTACTGTACTGAAGAGACAAAATAGTGCTTTTAGGACATGACTTATGAGAAAACTAACACCCGCACTGTATATTAATTTGCGACCTCAAAGTAGTAGTAACTTATGGGCTCAATATATTATTTCGTGGCCACACCTTATTAAAATAGTCACCGTGGCGTTGTTCAAGCTGCTGTTTGGCCCCTATTAAATGTATAAACGTTCTCTAAACATGTGCTTGCATAATTCTCATAAACGTCAAAACAAGTAGACTCAGCTTATTTTTTTCTGACGTTTGTGTTGAATTGTTTTTATATACATTTTCGTAAATGTATTTACGCTACAAAATGTTATTTGCTAATTTGTTTACACTCCTCCCAAACTCGTCCTCTCGTTCCCTTTGTGTTCTCGCGAGACACAGCGACAAGCCACGGATCCAACATGGCGGAAGGTATGAAAATGATTTCTTTCCTATTTTCACGCCCTTTCTCTTTTAGATGTGAGGGAAATAGCTTGTCGGCACAAACGGCCGGTCGTATCTGTACATGTATTGTCTTAATAGTCGAATGAGAAACATGGTTATGGTCGCACTGGCTGTGTTGAAATTGAGGCTTATGTTGAATTCCTGCATAGCTATCAGTAGTGAGTGAGTAAAGGTGGGCTGGGCGGTGGTTGGAGTGAAGAGAAACGCCGGTCGCTCTGTGGGCAGTCGGAATGCATAATTAAACATTTCCTCGGGATTACTGAGAAGTTAAACAGGTGTAGCTGGCTAGTTTGTTCGAGCAGTGGGAACAGTAGCGTTAGCTCCGAGCCTGCTGAGCGACTGTAGTGGCCTCGTAGCTGACCGTTAAAACTGGGCTACAGTCAACATGTTTCAGCGAATCTAACGGTCCCCCCTGTCCGTGCAGTGCAGCGCTTGTTTGTGTAGGACAGGTGGTCCGCTTTCCATCCCTGAGAAACAAGGGGGACTTCAAGCTCACGTTTAAAGCCCTGGGATGGCAGCTCTTGTGGTTTGGCGTTTACGATATGATCATATGACCAGTGTATGGTGGCTAGTCGGGTGCTCAGCCGCCGCTGTTGCATGTATTAAAGAGGAATTTCACCAATTTTCCAGGCCTGCCGCAGAATTCAGTTACTGAGATGTAAACAAATTTAGAAAGGTTTGGTGTGAAGTGATGCATTGTAGAGATACGTCTCTGTCCCTTTGCTATAGTGGTGATAGGAACCAGAGGTCTTAATGTCTGCTAACCAGTGTTTCTGCACATCTTAGTCTTAGTGGTCAAATCATGAAAGAAAGCTTACTTTTGGGACTGTTTGCCTTAAAATATGTTTTAGGTGTGATTCTGCCTGTTCTGGTAGCCATACGGACCCTCTGCCAGTACATTTAGCAAAATCGTTTTAAAGCTGTTTAAACACCTAAAAGGTGCTGAGTTGGATTTGGATGGATATATAGAACCCCCTATATATATACATGCATGTGTGTGTGTGTGTGTGTGTATATATGTGTGTGTGTATATGTGTATATATATATATATATATATATATATATATATATATATATATATATATATATATATATATGTGTATATATGTATGTGTGTGTGTGTATATGTATATATGTATGTGTGTGTGTGTATATGTATATATGTATGTGTGTGTGTGTGTGTGTGTATATGTATATATATATGTGTGTGTGTTTGTGTGTATAGATAGATAAATATCTGGCCCTACAACACCCTAAAAATAATAGAGGCAGACTGTATTGGGGGGGAAATGTAATATTGCAATAATTCAAGATATTTGTGCCATACATTGCTATACTCCTGATGTTTATGCACCTGATAATATGGGATTGAGTAAAACACACAGTCAAAAACTGTGAATACAATGGCTTATATTCCGCATTTGTAGATACTAAGTTGCACAGTTAAACGGGACTAATTTTGCTCTTTTATAATGAAACATGCAGTTGGTCAGTGTTCAATGAGTACTGACTATATGCACGATATGTTCAGTAACGCATACTGTATTGTATTGTGACATAATTTATCACAATAGCATTATATTCGGCCAAGATACCCAGCCCTATCTAAAAATATGTATTAGACCAGAAATGAATGGTTGTACAGTTGTAAAACTATGTCCCTGTCCTCAGGCAGTGTATTTGAAACCACTTAATATGATGTCCTTCTGTGAGGTTTCTGAGACCTTAAACCCTTTCATGGTCAGGTTTCTATCACCTGGGGTATGAACAGTTCAGACTCTCTTGAACAGAGCATTTTACATCAAGCCACTGTGAAACACTTCATATCCCAACAATGTAATTATGCAGAAATTATAAATATGCAGGAATTCCACTTTGATACAGTTATGCAGTATTGGCATAGCTGCTTAGTATAGACTAAGAGGCCCCTATTCTCTTATCTTTTGGGCCAGGCAGTTGTTACAGTTGTCTTTATCAGACTATTAGTTGGCTGTTGATGGTCCCAGCCAGCCCTCACAGCGAGCTCATCTTTATATGGAATTAATTGAACATGCTTTTGGCCTGGGTCTGTTTCATTAATGCACTACATTCTTACATAGTCAGATGACCTCGGTCAGCTCACCTAAAGTTAAGCTTTCAGTTTTGTGCGCTAATGAATGAAAGTTTTCCCCTGTTGTCCGTAATGCAGGTTTTTGGGCTCTTCTGAAGGTCTGTTCATTGCATAATCAGGTCATTGTGCCTTGCAAGCATTTCCTTGCTATTGTGCCTTTAAATTTTTTTATGGTGCCTATTGACCTCCCAAGAAACAAAGCTGCTGACTCCATTGCTTGCTGTTTTAAAAGAAAGCTGAAAGCCTAGCTTGAATAGGGTATAGCAGGCCTGTCTTTGGTTTTGCATAGTTTTAATGGATTACTGAGACTGGTGGGGGGTCTACTACACTGTAATTAGGCTTACAGAAAGTCACAGTGTTTTGTGTTCTGTGTTTTCCTAATGCTGAGCTTCAGGTGTTGTTGGGTTTGGAGCATTTATCGCACTCCTGAGGCCAAGTCAGGTGGTTAGGAGTAGCTTTGTGAACCAATCAGCATAAGCTCACCCAATCCCCTCAGTCAAGGCAGGGCAAAGGCAAAGTGTTTCCTCAGCATTCTGTGGAATGCCACACGCACGCACACACACACACTCATGCAGACGGATGACAGAAAAGAGGAAGGAAACAGGAGTTGCAGAATTTGCACTGAGCAGTCAAATCCCAGGTCTTCTTGAGGGAAGTAATCACATTCGGGACATGTTGCGCCATGCTTTTTAAGAGTATCTCAACCATAAGTACAGACAATTCCTGAAACTAAATTCTCAAACTCTTTTCAGGAAGCTGTTTAGAGTTAGAGACCACCTTTCACTTTTCGTTTTCAATCCAAATGGCTATAAAGCACGAGATATTAATTTTTCAGGAGATATGTCTGAGGAGATTAAATGTAAGATATACCACTTGCGTAAGGGAGGGGAAAAGGGAAAATAAGCTTCCAAAAAAGGACTTTCCCGAAACAAACCAGAAAATGTTTAAAAGATAAAGAGAAAATGAAATTTCTATAAACTGGGCAAGACCACGTAGACCACCTGCCCCTATCAGATAAGTACTTAATGCTTTCATTTTGATGAACAAGTCATGCTCCACACTTCAGATCTGAAAAACTCCACAGGTGTTTCTGTCCATCCTTCTACTGTGAGAAGATGACTTAACACTGTGGGTCTGAAAGGATGTGTAGCTGTCAAAGAGAAAACAGTAATCTCAGAACAATGGACTGGCCATCCCAGAGTCCAGACCTCAACATCATTGACTGCAGTTACATGTACTAAATACTCTTATAACTGATAACTACAAAATCAGGTTTTTCAGTAAATTGTTTGATGTGTTTACACGCGTTGGGTAATTGGATAATGGGAAAACCTCTAATTTTTACTTTGCCTCTGGTCAGAATAAGATGTGATGTTAACGTAATATAAGTCAAACTTAATGCCACAGTTTTCAAACACTGAGCTGAAGTGAAGCTTCGGATTTCTAGGCCTTAAGCTGATCTAAGAAATCAGAGTACACTGTTTACATGACCATTTGAATAATCAGAAAACTGTGGGAATCTGATCGTGATTGTTTTACTAAGTGCATGTAAACACACTCGATGAATACATTTAGTAGTACTTGGATTGTGAAATGCAGAAAATGCAACCAAGACTTCTAACCCTCCATTAACACCGAACTGTGGCTGTGAACTGGTCTGCACTCATCACTTTAAACAGCCTTAATGTCATTCAACCTGCACTACTGTTTATACTGGCACTGTCATATCCACTTTAATCCTGCATCTTAATTCTGCTAGTGCACACATCATTTTATTGTCCTTGTTGTCTTCATTGTCTTATTGTCTCATTTATGTCTATCTCAGGGCCCTTATTTTATTCTATTGTGTGTCTTGCATCTGTCTATTTTATGTTTATTGTTTATTACATTCAATATACTCTTGTTCTTGTTTTAGTTGTAATCTATTTATAGTTAAATGTTTATTTGCTACACCTTGGGACGGAGAGTAACGCAGTTTCAATCCTCTGTATGTCTTGTACATATTGAAGTATTGACAATAAAACTACTTGACTTGACATGACTAAGACTTAACTTTAGGAGGTGTGAAAATGTCTCTGGAGATTTTTTTTTGTTTGGAAACGAATTAAATTGCACAGGAAGGTACACAGGAAGGTACAGCTCTTGTACACGAAGGTGCAGCTCTTAAGGGGAGCATTTTACGATTGAACTTTTTTTTTACCAGATAAGGTAAAAGTTAGTACTGTCCAATCAGAAGAGAGCTAAGGGACATGGTGAGTCCTAAGTGTTAGTGATGATATGGTGAAAAAATAATAATTTGCACACTTTTCCCTTTACTCAAAGTGTAGACCAAGTGTTGTCTAAACTATTGGATTAACTATCTTGCATAGTGAAAAAACAGTGGTAGCAACTGTCTTAACGCCTTAGTTGTGACTGTGCCATTACCAATGTTTGCAGAAATCATAGTTTCAGAAACCAAAAGCCTGTTTTAGAAAGGAAATAGTTATCTATTATCTATTATCTGTTAGCTATATGTTTTCAGGCTAGTGTGTGATTATTTAGGCATGAAGTGTACAGAGTGCTAAGTGGTGGGTAATACGCTTTAATTACTTGTTGACTACTTTAGCATAAAGCAAACGAAAAAAGAAGCAAACTGAGGCTGACCGACCACACTTGAAGGAATGAGAAAGTTGTGCAATTTTGTTTTTTCACCAAACTGCAGTTTCAAGCTATCCAGCTTGGTGAGAAATCCTGCTTTGTGGATTACCCTGCAGCCTAAGGTGTGCACTGTTTGCGTCCTTGTGTCTCAATCATGTTTGAGAAATCTAATTACACCCAGCATTCTGACGTTTAATCGCCCTTTAGCTCCTCAGGAAAGCTGTTATGCCTGCTCAGGATGTACTTTCCAAAGCGTCTGCTATATCAGCAGTTTTCATCTATAGCTTTTCTCTCTGGTTTTTCTGTCTTTTTTATTTCTGGCTTTTTTCCACCACACCTCTGTGCTGACCCATTTCTCACTTGGACTTTTTTGCCTTTTGTTCCTACTTTTCTCCTTGTCCTTCCATTTCTCCTTCTTCTATACCCATTTATCACTTACTGTTTGTCATGTACATACTTTCTTTCTGTCTGCCCTGATTGCTAACCCTTTTCTCCTCATCACCTGCTCCGCAGAGGAGGTGCAGAAGCTGCAGAAGCACCTGTCCCTGCTTCGGCAGGAGTATGTGAAGATGCAGCAGAAGCTGGTGGAGACAGAGAGGAGGTGCTCCATGCTGGCTGCTCAAGCATCTGGCCACGGTTCGTCTTCTCAGCCCAGCGACTCCTTCATCAGCCGCCTGCTGGGCATCGTGGCTGACCTCTACCAGCAAGACCAGTACAGGTTTGTGCAGGGAACTGTAGTCGTAAGACTTTAGGTGTAGGCTGAATAGCAGATGGTTCTGTGTTCGACATAACAGAGTGAATAAACAAGGACACAGCCCTTTTTGACCAATGTAAAACGGGTTCCGTTTTATGATTCTTAGCCTCCTTTAAATCCTGACAGTTTTCAATAATAATAGCTGATTTTCAAGCTTGATCGAAAACGATTTATGGCACAGGTGATCTGCTAGGGTCAGAGAAGACACAGGTCAATCTTTCGCCAGCTGATCGACCTCTGAAGTGATGGAAGGCCCAAAGATATTTTTAAACATGTTTGATTTTTACACCTCAGGGCTACTTCATGAGCCCTGTGAGATGAGATGGTCAGCAGTGTAATGAATTAAGTGATTCAGGTAACATCCAATCAGAAAGCTAGTTAGTCCAGAGGTAGCACCTTATTGTAGACACATCCCTGCATCTTAGAGCAGGAAATGAATCTGCATCCCTGATCCCATTCTTTTGAAGTAAATCTGTCCTGATGTCTGGTCATCAGTGTGTAACATTAACATTTGTCCCTACCAAAAACATGTTTTCTTCAATAACGTAATTTTTTGTGTGTGTTTTAATGAAAATATTAGGGTTTAATATGTGAACAACTGTTTCAAGCTGTCTTTGGGAGTCATGCACTGGATAGCATTTTTGAGCTGTCCCTCGAAATGAGCAAAAAATGGTCAGTACCAAAACATTTGGTACAGTTTTGGTAGTGTTATGATTGTATTGTTGGTGAAGAAATGCAATGTTCAATCATGTATTTTATTAAAATAACTTAAATAAGTGATGGTATCGAAACAAAATGAGTTTAGTCTCCCAGTCAGTTAAAAATCTGAAATGTGTTCTGAACTAGAATGATCCATATAGAGGCCATCATTTGATTTTCTTTGTGCTACGTAAGAAGAATGAAGAAATGATGAGAAAGGCTAAGGCCAAGAAATAAGACTAACATTAATGGGCTTGACTGAGGGTGACTGTGGGGTGCATTCTACATGGGAGATATTAAAGAAGCTCCTGATGTGTTTGACACGTTTATTTTAGCTTTATTTCCCTGTAGGGTGGACGGTTTTGATGTTAATATGTCCCACCAGGCTGTTTTGACTAATCAAATCAGTGAGGTCACATGTCATCACTGCAGACAGCACCTTAGGACTCAGTTTTGATGCAAAAATGGATTATAATGAACGTTGCACTGTTCACTAGGGCTGGATTTAATCAGTCAATCTATCAACATTTGTTCAGTTGATTGAAAACCAATAAGCGTTCTTGGTCAAGACTCTTAACACTGCATTCCTTTTGAATTAAAATGGATGTTTCTCTGGATAAACGCCAGCACCACCATCATTCAGTCTATGCAATAAGCAATTCTGTATTTTATGGTGCAACAAAACAGTAGGAGCCACCTATTGTGGATTAAAAAAAAAAGTTTGTGATTCAGTTCAGTGTTGATTTGGTTTTGCATCGTTTTGAACTAATCAGCTTGGTTGGCTTATTATAGCAGTTGCTACGTTATTATTCAGTTGCATGTCATTATCCAGTATGAGCTGTGGTTCTGTGTTGCAGTGACTTGAAGGTGAAAATCGGACAGCAGAGGCTGAGCGCTCATAAGTTTGTGCTGGCAGCCCGCAGTGACAGCTGGAGTCTAGCCAACCTGGCCTCCACCTCCGAGCTGGACCTGTCAGGTGAGTTTTTCTGCTGTATTGCTCCTAGACGGAAGAAGATGCTTATCGTGGTTACCGTTTGTTTTACCAAAAGGCAAACTATACGATGCTTTCATTCAATGTAAAACGAATGTCATTTAATTGAACACAGCAAAGTAGGGATATTTAATATTTGACCTTATCAACTTTATTGACTTAATATAAATATACACTAGTTTTAAGTTTGTTGCTAGCAGCAAAATCCAGAAAAAGGGTGATGTAAAACTGGGAAGTTTGTGAAATGATCAGCACCACCTGTTCGGGACTCGGGCACCGTCCTCATTTCTCTTATGGCCAGCATCAATTTCCCACACTCTCTTGTGGCTGACGTCCGCCTCCTACTGCCACTCGTGGCTTTCATTGTCATATCAGTCTTCGTAGTAAGGTTAAGTGCTTTATACAACAGCAAAGCCCCCAAACTGTTTCATATGATATGATATGAAGTATCATATCAAGCAAGAATAAAGGGGAAGAAGGTAAACCTGTTCCTGTCCCAGCTCTTTAAGAACATGTTACAGGCATCAAATAAAGAATAAACACATGTAGACAGAAACACTCAGCGTTAGTTGAAACATGAAATGTCATGTGCTTGTACTGTTGTCAGTTGAATACAGGTAAAAAAGGTCTTCCAGATCGTTCCTGTCTGTTCTTGTTTTTTCTAGTTTTTATTTTATTATTATTTTTTTTTTTGGCATAATAATTTGTGGAACCAGTGTCCTATGTATTTAGTTTTCATATTCAATTTAGGTTGGTTTGGTTGCAATTATTATTTATAATAATGATATTGAAATAATGACATTGGTTTATGAACAAATTGCATATCACTTGCTGATTTGTAGAAAGCGTTGCGTCTATATCTGTGTATGATCATCAGCTTTATACTATAACATTGCATTAACTAATCAACGCCACAAAGCACAGCTCTCATAAATTCTTCATATTTATATTTGTTCTTTATACCTTCCTTCCTTTTCCTTTTTTCATTTTCCTGCTCTTCCTTTTCCTGTTTTCATTTTCCTGCTTATCCTTCTGCTCTTCCTTCTCCTGCTCTTCCTTCTGCTCTTCCTTCTCCTGCTCTTCCTTCTGCTCTTCCTTCTCCTGCTCTTGCTTCCTCTGCAACGATGGTGCGCAGAGGCCAAGCCAGAGGTTGCCATGGCGATGCTCCGCTGGGCTTACACGGACGAACTGGAACTGAGCGAAGACGACACTTTTCTCATCGACCTGATGAAGCTGGCCAATCGTTTTCAGCTCCACCTGCTACGAGAGAGGTGGGCACATACTAGGTCCTGTGTGGGGGTTTTAGTGCATTACTTGTAGGCTGCTGGTTCTTGCTTTGGCTGTCGTGTGGCTTATGGGTGTTATGGCCCTATTTTGTCTGATCAAGCATGTTGATTTGATTTGGCATTGGCATTTTGTGTGAGAGCCATGAATCACTGTGTGAAAGTAGAATCGAAAGACAGACGCACAAAAAGAGAACGGCCCAACAAGAGTGCAGGTATTCTTACTATCGATGGCCGTTCTCAAGCCGTACATTGTGCTTCACTATTTGATATGCAAGTATTCACTTGTATTGAGTCGCACTTACCCTGCGGCTTTCTGCTGTACCTGTACCAGGATAGAGGAGTCCTCATCATATGTAGCTTTTATTTTTGTGTGTGTGTAATTAAGAGACAAGCGTGACGGTACTTGCGTTGGCTTCTGCTTTGTTCCAGGTGCTTTGTATACTGTTAGGTAGTTTATTTTCACTTTGTCTGGTGATGGAAAAAATATTACATTGTAGGTTTGGCTTGGATACAGACATTTGAAGCTTGAAAGGGATTAAAAATAATAAGAACAATGCAGTTCTTTACTTTTTTATACTGCAGTTTAACAGACTACTGCCAACTTCTGCTATAGGGAGTCACTATATATAAATATTTAAGGGTAGATGTTTATTGGACAGGGCTCCAGACCAACTGTTTTCAGAAACATCCTGAAAAATATCATCAACTGTCCCGAAGTGAAAGTCTCTTTGAAGCAGTTTGAAGCCCTGGTATTATTTGTGTTAACTATACAGATGTATGGACCCCCTAGATTACATATTTAATTGATTTTCTCGGGCAAAATAAGTGCACATGTACGGAGCACAACCCCCTGCACATATTAATGCATATCTATATTGTCAGCCCCGTGGTTAATCGAATATCTATTCATGAACTGTTATTCAATATTAATATCCCTAATGGATATACGGTCAGTATCTCAGCTAAAGCTTTACAAGAATGGGCAGCAACTGCTGTAGTGTGGTAGCTGTTAGTGCACCTGTGGACAACCGTGAATTAATCTGAGCACATACAGACCTGTGTGGTTATAGTTTTTTAATGCCTCAAATACAATAAACAGTTCCATAAGCTTGCGATCAATGGCTGGTTGTAGTGCAGAACGTATCTTAAAACAGAAAAGAAAATGCTGTTTCCTAAATTACTTTGTTTTAAAGCTGCCCATCCGAGACATTTGAGCTTTTAAGAGCTTGTTTTCTTCACATTTGTAGGTGCGAGAAAGGAGTGATGTCGTCTGTGAACGTGAGGAATTGCATCAGGTTCTACCAGACGGCAGAGGAACTGGACGCCACCACGCTGATGAACTACTGCGGTGAGATCATTGCCAGCCACTGGGTGAGTCAGGCGGCCGTGAGTCATTAACACCAGCTCTTCAGCCTCCAGGCATCGTTAGCGCTCTCCATGGGAAGATTGCAGGCTGTTTCTATCTGATGCATCAGCGTCCTACACTATCTTTACAAGACCAAGAGAACACTGGGTTTGGGGGCCAGCAGTTTTTTATTGGAAGGGTTAATCATGAGGCCTTTACTTCATGCATTTTATGGTCGTAGTTTGTTGTTTGCAGGTTCTCTTTGAAGGCCGTGCAGTTAGATGACCTATTCTACCTACTGATGAAGTTGTGTGGTGACTTGTTTGAGAGAAACATCATTTTCATGGTTACAGTGTACAAGGCCTACTACCTTTCTGTATTGCACAGACCTTTGTGTCTGTAGGGGAGTTTACTCCCAGGCTGCCATGTTGTCCTCTGTGGGCCTTTAGTGTCCACTAGGCTGCACATCGAAGAACGCTGTAGTACATGTTTAAGCTTCATTTGTACTCGGCAAAGTCTGTACAGATGAATAGGATTTAGTAAATCCTGGCTCAAAGAGTGGTTTACACAATTTACACAATTTTCCACGTACCCCAAGACATATTTGGTGTCCAAAATTTGCTTCTTTAGTTTAGTGCTAAAGATGGAAGGCTAATGTTTCTAGCAAACACTAGATGTCAATAATGACCCATATTTTATCTGTAAAAACATCCCCAGAACCGTGTCCATGTTTTCATCAAGATTGCTTAGACATGTTGATGTGGTTTTGGACATACTTACTGTGAACTATAAAAATGGACAGGCCTTCACTATTAGATCAGTGCAGCTGGCGACCATTTCAGACATTTTTGGTAAAACTGTTGATCTTGAAGACATGTTCATAATTAGACATTACAGAAATTCCGAACATACTGTGAATCTAGAGTCAATATGTATATATGAATCTGAAGGGGAGTCGGATTTTGAACGTTCACCTTTAGGTCTTTAGTTCAAGCCTTAAATGTCAAAGCTCGGCCTAAACATTAGGGAGAAAACACCTCTGAAACTCTGGTTCATGCTCCCATATTGTCCTGCCTTGACTACGGTAACTTTCTTTTTAAGGGTATCCCAAACAAAACCGTTCAGCCTCTTGAGTAATTGCAAAACTCAGCTGCTAGAATCTCCTCCCCCTAAAAAAATCAGGTCATATCACCCCTATTCTTTTTCAGTTACATTGGCTTCCTGTTCCACTGCACATCCAGTTTAAACTCCTGCTGCTGACATACAGATCGCTTCACGGTCTAGCACCAGCCTGTTTAGTCGAGCCTCTGCACCCCTGCTGCCCTGAAGCACGCTTGGGTCATCTGATGCATGTTGTTTGTCTGTCCCAAAATTTAGATTGGTCACTGCTGGGGGCAGATCGTTCAGCGTTGTGCCCAATCTATGGAACGCACGACTGCTCTCTCTTAATAACTGTTCCTCACTTTCTTTCTTAAAAGCTCAGCTTAAAACCCACACAGTGCTTTTTCCTGCACTGTTATTCTTCTGCACACAGTTTTTTTGGCTGTTTGAGATTAAACAGACATTTGAGGACCCGGAACGACATTCTTGAAGTTTGTGACAGATGCTTTAGGGTATTTTACCTTGTAACAGTTTCACAGTGACTCTTTAAGTAGTGAGCTCTGGCATAGAGCTATCACTGCTGTTTTCCATTTTTAACAGCCCACTGATTAGGCTGCTGCTTCTATTCACAGCCGGTGATGTAGCTAGAACTTCCAGAAGGCCAAGAGTCTCCTGAGATTGCTCCCACCTGCTGGAAATCTAAACGTGATTGGTTAATTCCTCTCATTACCTAACTATGCTGATGGTTAACCTAATGCTTTAGGCCTTCCCTTCAACTGTTGACCAATAGAAGAGCTCACTTAAGTTAAATCTACCTAAATACCACAGAGAAAAACAATTGTATCCTTTTCTATCTAGAACTTAATAAGTAAACAAGAGTCGTACTGTAAAAAACATGATTCTGTTGACTTAAAATTAACCTAAAAATAAGACTTCTTTTTTTAGTTCCGAGGAGTCATTAGAAGTCCCAAAGGGTTCTTCTCTGGCTCAGAGTGTCTCAGGCTATGGACTAAATAACATTGAAGACCTGATGTTTTGGGGCTGTGTTTATGGAAAAGATATGGGTGATATTGACTTTTTGTGTAGTTTTAGACTTTGTGACTAGCGTTTACCTGTTAGCCTTGTGGCTCCAGTGCCTTATTGAAGTTTGGATCCCTGGGATAAGTGCTGGGGGGTTTAAATTAGATTTTTTTTTTGGTCCATCTGTTTCTTTAACTTCAACTTACCATGTTACGTAAGTTAAACAAAGTAAGTTCTAGTAAATGCTGTATATCATGTATAACAGAGGAATTGCATAAGAAGCAATGCTGTGCATGATTATGCATTTATACACAGTAAATGATGGCATGTTACTCTAGAAGTACACATCTAGTTATAAAAAGCTTGGGAAGCAGGATGATTTACTTCCTTGTTGAGTTACTAAGTCCATGGGTGACCCAGGATTTGAGAGTAACTTATACCATCCTCTGCTTCTCTAGATGTCTTTAAAATGTCTTTAATAATTTGTTTCAAATAGCAGGATTCTCTAGGTATTCACACTGTCCCTGTCTTTTGTCCAACCAACCTCAGATATGTTTGTCCATGAGAGTGCTCTATTCTGAAGGAGTTAGTGGCCCTCAGTACCTCACCCTCCTGCTGTCTCTCTGACAGCAGGATGCAGTCTTCACTGCAGAGCTGTCCTTGATGTTCAGGGGCTCATTTGTGATTCCACCCTTTCCCATTTAAATCCCTAAGGGACGAGCTCACCGATCCTCAAGGTGATGTTTGAGACCTAGATGAAGTCGTTATCTGCCCCTGCTGGTGCTGCAGATGCACACACAGTGGGAGTGTCTCTTCCTCTTTAGTAACTCTCACTTGGCTGGTCTAGACTTTAATCAGTCAGACATTGGGGTTCGGGAAACTGTATGCTGTTTGGCATAATAATGATAACCTCATGCAGGGTCAAATACAGTTTCATATATAATCCTTTGTTTTCTGTTACCGCTTTCTACGATATGACAGTGGTATGGCATGATATGACGGCTTTGCAGTGCTGTCCCTCATGGCCACATGGTGAGCTTTTAGATCCTTTTGTGTTAAAGCAAATGAGTATTAAAGTGTGAAAATCCATGCATGACAATAAGAACTGTCACTACTTAAACACGTTTCTGCAATTAATTTTTTTTGTGATTTATGTGCGTCAACTGTTCAGCTGTCTGTTTTGGCTAGCATTTTTGAGCGGGCTGAAATTGCCACTACTGAATAGCTGGTAATAATTTTTGTCATGTTATTGTTTTTTTGTGACAGAATTAAATGTTCAGTCTTTTATTTTAATAAAATAAATCTACGTAAGACATGGGGTCACTCAAAGCAAAGGAATTTTAGTCTAAAGTCCAAGTCAATTAAAAGTGTGATCATTTAAACTTGGATGTGGGACCAGTTATGACTGATCCATAGATGAATCAAGATGCATCAATACACATCATCAATACAATCATTTTTGGTAAATGTAATACAGGCCAGTCCTTAACCACCTCATGTTAAGTGTTCACCAGGATGTTTAAACCACATTGCAAGCCATATCGCAGTAACAGTGTGTCGCAGTAGAATTGCAGTATGATATTTTGTTCCTGTAATGATGCCCATTGTTACCTAGATTCAGTATCAGTTCTGTCTTGGCTGTGCAACAGGATGACCTGAGGAAAGAGGACTTCAGCACTATGAGTGCCCAGCTGCTGTACAAGATGATCAAGTCCAAGACAGAGTTTCCCCTTCACAAGGCCATCAAAGTGGAGAGGGAGGATGTGGTTTTCCTTTACCTTATAGAGATGGACGCTCAGGTACACGACCCACAGAGAAAGATGAATCAAACAGCAATGTTTGTATATAGTATGCATTTATGCCAGCGTTTCACGTGTTTGTGTACAAATTGTGCAGTTTATGGGCTGTTTTTATATAAATACGAATATGAAAAACGAAAAACATAATGTCTTAATTTCTCTTACATTTTACAAATTCAAAAATTTAAATATACATTTGAGTAATACACAGGTGCATCCATCTAACTAACATCACAACACAATAAATAAACTGGTTTAATGCTGTATAAAGGTGTGTGGTATAAATAACAGGCAAGATCTGAACTTTCACAGTGCATGTGAGTGGGCTCACTGTTTGACGAGCAGCCCTTCACTGCTGCTCTTTTTATTTTTGTCAGAACTGCTTATTTAGGATTACTAAGGTGTTTATGACTAATCAGTGACCTAATTAATAAAACCCTTTATAAGGGATAGTCTTATTGTGAAGTGGTTCCCCAAAATGCAAGACACTCTTGGCCGAAAATTGAAAGTTCTTTTGTTTGTTTTACAAGAGTTCACTCTATGTTTGGTCTGTGTAGTTGTCTTGGGTCTTCTGGTTCACACCAGAGCTCGTTATTAAGTCGGTCTCAGTTGGCTTTTTTTTGGTGGGCTCCAGATTCCTGATGGCAACGTGGTCACTTCCTCTACCTCACTAACAAAGCAATCACATTAGACTTCTTTTGTTCAGACCTTTATGCCTTTAGATTTGCAGTAACCTTAATACTTTTTAAGTGTTAAATATAACCTAAGGATGCAGGCAGACGTGAAAAGGAGCTTATAAATGAATATAGAAAAGTGTTCTGTTCATTTGTGTCCCTAACCCATATTGGTGGATTGGTACTGTTAAGGATCATTAGATGAACGTACTAACCCTGATCGATTGTCTCCGTTTGATGTTCTGTACATTGATCAAATGCAAACCCAGTTCTGCTCAACTTGAATTGAAAGGGTGTAAAACTGTTCCTTTGCTATCTCAGTTGCCAGGGAAGCTGAACGAGTTAGACAATAACGGAGACCTAGCTCTGGACCTGGCCTTGTCAAGGAAGCTGGAGAGCATCGCTACCACACTGGTCAACAACAAAGCAGATGTGGACATGGTGGACCAGAGTGGCTGGAGCCTCCTGCACAAAGCCATCCAAAGAGGTATTGCAGATGCGTCATGCTGCTGTTTTGAAGGGCTGTGTGAATCAGTGCTGTGCAGTTACTGAACTGGTGCCTCGAAACAATAATAATTTTGTGAGTTTTGTAGAGTCATTTGCTGAGTCCTTAGGACTGGTTTTAGACAGAACATTAAAAAAAAACATTAAAATAGAGTAAATACGCTGGCCTCTCTCTTGTTAGCTGTTAGTTAGTACTTCATAAGTTTTGCTTCAGTTAATTTAACTGAGAAAAGCTGAATAAAATAGCCTCATTAACAACACAGCCCCAGTCCTGACCTGACCAGTCCTGACCTGACTGTGGTCTTTCAGCATATGACAAAATTTACAGACTTTCATGTTTCCTATAAAGACATCAAACACAAACAACTGGAATAGCTAAACACTACTAAAACGATAATTGGTTTCTCCAGATTCAACACAAAATGCCATTTCTACTGGCTACTGCAGTCTCAGAATTATTCAACCCCTTTTACAACAAGTGTCTTTAGTACTTAGTAGAGCACCTTTTGCTGTTCTGATCAGCTGCAAAAGCAGCTTGCTAAAGAATCTTAGTCCATTCCTTATGGGCATGGATCTTAGTCCAAGTAATATTCTTGGGTTTTCTTCAAATCCCACCAAAGTTTTTCTATGGTGTTCAAGTCGACTGTGACGGCCACTTCAGAATCTTCCAGGACTTAGTCTGAAACCAAGCCTTGGTGGGCTTTGAGGTATGCTTGGGATCATCGTCCTGGTGGAAGGTCCAGTGACTTCCAAGCTTCAGCTTCCTCACAGAAGGCATGACGTTTTCTCCTGAGATTTCAGTGTCTGCTGCCACCAAATCTTGCTGCAGGTCTTTTACAGTCACTTGAGGGTTTTTGACCACCCTTTCTCCTAAGAAATGTGGTGTAAGCTGGGGATGCCTTTCTCTTTTTGCCACTTCCACATAGTGTAGCCGGTGTTTCTGTAACTTTGAACTTATGATCTATGCTTTCAACTATAGCTCTAGGAACATTCGTGCCTTTGTTATTTTTATCTGTTATCCTTATTTGTTCAACTCAGCAATCCCCTAGCCAGTCCAGGTATTTGATAGGTCCAGGTGTTTTATCTCAAGCACACCTGATGCAACTAATGGCTTGGAAATGTGTGCTCTTATGAAAGATTTTTATCAGGGGGTTAAATCATTCTGAGACTACAGGAGTCAATATGGCATTTTAGTGTTCAATTTGGAGAAACCATTTGTTATGTTAGTTGTGTTGAGCTATTTAAATTGGTCTTTGTTGATTGGCTTATTGCAAACAGCTGAAAGTTTGTATGTTTGCTAATAAACCTAATTTACAATGGGGGTTGCATAATTTTGATTGCACCTGTATTTATTGTAGAGAGATACTTGTAGGGCGTGATAAGGCAAAACAGTGCTCAAAAGTAGACACAGGAAACTATTTTATCAACATTACATATAAAAACCCAATAAACATATATGTCAGCTGGTTGTTATAGAATGCAAATAAAATGGTTATCACTGCCACTGTAAAGAAATCATGAGTCGGCAAGTTTCTCTAAATTAGTTACTCTGCATTAAACCACTCTGAATGACTGTTTTCATCTCAGCTGTTGAATTATGCAGAGTTTTTTCCTTTAGCTCTAACTCAGATGGAAATGTCATGATTTTGAATTTTATTAATACAGTCCAGGGTTAGATTCTGTTATTAGAATCTGATTTTATATATTGCCACAAAGCTCTTATTCTTCAGTCAGTTCTCACCTGTGTCTCTGCATCTGTTTGTAGGAGATGAGTTTGCCTCCACCTTCCTGATTCGTCATTCAGCCCAGGTGAACGCAGCCACAGTGGGGGCAGTGGAGACCCCTCTCCATCTCGTCTGCTCCTTCAGCCCAAAAAAACACAGCGCTGAGGTAATGAGTGGAATGGCCCACATCGCCGAGGCCCTGCTTAAAACCGGCGCCAACCCCAACATGCAGAACAGCAGAGGACGGTGGGTAATGTAGTTTAGCAAATAGGGTTTTTGGATGTAGGTTGTGGCTTGTCTACTAATAAGTTCATTGTTGCACAAGTTAAAGCTTACTGTTGGAAGGTTGGTCGAGCTTTGTAGAGTTTTGCTCCTATAGTGTGCCCTGATGTGCACTGTCACAATGTTTTTTGTCAGTTTGGAATGATTCGTTCAATGTTTTGTTGATGAAGATAGGATGACAGTAGTACCTAATTTACTTGCATCATTGTTTACCAGTTGTTGTTTTTTTTTTTTAATACTCTTTCGGCACACTCTCAATCATTCATCTGCTCAGGCTAAGGAGTCCAAAGCACAAGCAGCGTTACAAATTGCTCGTCCGCATGTTGTGTGCAGTTACACATTTACAGGTTTCCAAAACATAAATAGTTTAGCCTTTATTTTACCTTCTAACTAGCAATGTTAAACCAGCTGGAAGCTGGTGAACTTCATGATTAAGCTTAATAACACAGCCTAAATGTACATAGAGTACACTGCAGCATTTCATTAAAAAGAAATAAGTTCTATCTATCTCTCTCTCTCTCTATATATATATATATATATATGTGTGTGTGTGTGTGTGTGTGTGTGTGTGTGTGTGTGTGTGTCATTGTGTCCATTTAACCTTTTGTAAGGTCTTCTTGGGACAGCCCAGTACTAATTATAGTTGTCCCCTGATAATCTGTCATTAATTAAATCAGGTGTGCTGGTGTTTGAATTGAACAAATCCATGTGATTTGCTGGAGACATCAAGCAGACATCTGGACCCAAATATGTTTTCTTCAGTGCTTGCTGGCTCAAAAGGTACTGCCTACGTTTTTGAAAACAAGACATTCCGGTTACTTTTTGCTGTGTTGATCTTCCAGAACACCTCTACATGAAGCAGTGTTGTCAGGAAATGAGCCGGTGTTCAACCAACTCCTGCAGTGCAAACAGTGAGCATTGAAATTCTTTTACTACATTGTAGTTGTACTGTTTCTTATAACAAAATCTGTTTGCAGTGGTAACATTTTTTCCTTTCTTTCCTTTCTTTCTCAGGTTGGACCTGGAGCTCAAGGACCATGAGGGCAGCACAGCTCTGTGGTTAGCACTGCAGTACATTACCGTGGCCTCAGACCCTTCTGTTAACCCCTTCGAGGATAACGCACCCATAGTTAACGGCACCTCGTTTGATGAGAACAGTTTTGCAGCCCAACTCATACAGAGAGGGAGTAACCCCGATGCTCCAGATGCCTCAGGTATCCAACAAAAACTTGTAGAAGCTGCCCCTCCGGTTTCTAGTGATCAGCACCCAATACCATTACTGTAGTGGAGCTACATTATCACATTGTGACTGTTGAGGTTATCCTACACTTACAGAATGTGTGTGATTTTATATTCATGGTGATTTACTGTGCTATTGTGCCAAAGACTGGCCTGGTACTCCAGATGCCTCAGGTATCCTACAGAAACTAGCAGAAGCTGACCCTTGTATTCTAGAGATCAGCATCCATGCCATTACTACAGCAGAGCTACATCAACATTATGCCTATTGAGAACATGCTACACTTACAGAATGTGTCTGATTTATTGGCTGTGCTAATGTGCTAAAAACCGGCCTGGTGGTTGGAGTGGTTACTGATTAGAGATTTGAATGTCTCCTCACTTTAAGCTCCTGCACTTGGTGCTGCAGTGTTTTACAGCCAAGGCTGTTCTTTTGGATCCCTGAACCTGAAATCCTAGTCATGTGATGTTGTAATACTCTGCAAGAGGTTGCCAGGCACCTCAGAATAGTGGCATATAGCCAAGAAATTCGAAAGACTGTCAACTGACTTTTAGAAAAGAAAATATGTATATAATGCTTTTGTTTGTTTTGTTTTAGTACATTCATAAGAATCAGTGGTTGGTCTTTTCTTTAGGAAACTGTCTTATGCAGAGAGCAGCCCTTGCTGGCAGTGAGGCAGCTGCCATCTTCCTGGCCACCCATGGGGCTAAGGTCAATCACACCAATAAATGGGTTAGTATTTCCAAGGAAAATGCATGGCTGTTCCACTGTGACGTATGATAGAACTGTCCAAAATCAATCAGTATTATGTCTTAAAGACAGAGTCTATAGGACAGTTTTGTCCAGTTAGCACAGTTTTGATTTCCCTGCTCAAAACTGATAAATAACTGCTGAGTTAAACAGATGTATTTAAACTATGAAGTTATTTACTTAATCACATAAACAAGATAACGGTTACACTTCACAGCCCCGTTCAAATTCTCTACATTTAATAATGTCCCCCTGACTCTCCCTGACGCAGTGTAGCAATTACCTGAAACAGTTAACCAAGTGCTCAAGGACCCACGCACACACCTGATAATTAGTGCTTTCATAACACTGAATTGCATATTTCATTCAAGAATAGGCTTATAAGTGGCTTCCAAGTGGTGCAGGGGTTACACGAGAGCATAATTTGCCCAGTTTAATTAGATGTACTGCTCCACAGTATGGGGAAAAGGTCAAGACATTATTATGGTACATAA
Source organism: Semaprochilodus insignis (assembly GCA_034552555.1). NCBI lineage: Eukaryota > Metazoa > Chordata > Actinopteri > Characiformes > Prochilodontidae > Semaprochilodus > Semaprochilodus insignis. Next base: position 7,468,831 of record CM067496.1, on the reverse strand, counting down.
ATAGGTTTTTAAGTTTCAAACATTTTAAAACTTTTCCACAGCTGTTAAATTGTCTCTAAAAAACTAACATATTACTTAAGTAAGTATTAAGTATTGTGTGTCCTGAAAATGTCTTAAACTGTTTTTGCCATACTGCTCAACACTTTTCTCATCTGTTCCCTCCTCCTCGGCCTTGCATGTGTCATATTGAAGGGTGAGACTCCTCTCCACACAGCCTGCCGCTGCGGCCTGGCCGGTCTGACGGCAGAGCTCCTTCAACAAGGAGCTAACCCTAACCTGCAGACCCAGAGTGCCCTCCCTGGCAGTGACCGGAGCCAAGGAGTGTCCTTACAGAGCCCCCTCCACATGGCCATTGTTCACAACCACCCAGATGTGGTGTCTGTCATACTGGAGCAAAAAGGTAGGCATAATGGGATGAAGCGAATGAGGTAAAGACAAACAACAACATTATCATCTCCAGGCAATTATGAGAATTTGGCCTAGAGATTTTGACCATTTAATTGTGACTCTGATTTAACCAACCATTATTTAGCTCTGGCAGAAGCACAACTGTGAGTGTGTGAGATTTAGCGCCGTCATGTGGTCAGATTTTGAGATTGCAGTTTTTATATGGAGCTGAACTAGGCCTGTAGAGTACAGTTCAGTACAGTTTGTTTTAAATGACTGTATACTCAAGAAAATACTTGTTTTTTAACAGGAATGATAATGTAATTTACTGTAATATACCAGAACAAAAGACCTAATAAAATTGGCAAATTTTCAAAGAATGGCTTTTGCTCGAACCGTAAATGAAAGTTTGGTGGATCTAAACCTGGGGTTATAATAAAACAGCTGTGTGAATTGCTGTCCTAGAATTAGTATATTGCTAGTAAGACAGTTGTTGCTTTGTCTCTTACAGCTAATGCTCTCCATGCTACAAACAACCTACAGATCATCCCAGACTTTAGCCTTAAAGACTCTCTGGACCAGACAGTGCTTGGACTCGCCCTCTGGACAGGTACACCTAAAACAGGCTTACTGACTTCAAGCTCTAGATCCCCTAAATTCATGTTTTCTTTCTAATTACGTTAATCTTGCCCTTGTGAGTACACAATATTCTTGTGCAAAGTATGCCTTATTAAATTCCAGTGTTCAACAAATGACAAATGCTTGAAATTCACACCTTTCAGTGTTAACTGGCTCTCCCAAATCTTGGTTAAAGCTTGCGTAAGCATCATCACCATCACCAATCACAAGGCTGATGTGGCCTGTCATTGCTTGAGAAAGTTACAGAGAGAAAGATAACAACCAAACGAAAGCTAACCTAGCAAGCATAACAGAGCTAGGTCTGTCTACATTGGTCTGTCTGACTGTCTCTTTGTCCACAACTTTACTTTCTTTAAGACATTCCCATGTGAACAGTGATCTTCAGTGTCATACAAATCAGTTACTCTGTATTCTCTCTGCCTTTAAATACTGTGTGGTATATGTGGTACTTGTGAAAGGCTTGACAGGGATGCCTTGTTTCTAAATTCTTTCTGATACTGATCAACAACTTTCTGCATTTCTGTACTTGAGGTGTAATGATTGATTTTTTTCAATCGATATTTCAGTATTTTAAGTGTTAGAATCACTGTTTGTTTTGCACACTAGGAATGCACACTATCGCTGCCCAGCTCCTGGGGTCAGGAGCAGCCATTAATGACACCATGTCAGATGGTCAGACTCTCTTGCACATGGCCATCAAACGACAGGACAGCAAAAGTGCCCTCTTTCTGCTGGAGCACCAGGCAGACATCAATGTCAGGTATAGTTCTCATAAAGCCACATGGGACCCCAGGTTGGGAAGATGGAGTGTTTGTTTGGTCTTTAAGTTTCCGTGTAATTAAACCCATGAAGTAATATTGATTGAGTAAAAGAGACTTTCCATAGGTAAAGAACAGAAGTCCTCTGGTGGTCTGTCTCCCGTCTTCCTAAGTTCTGGCTGCCCCAGAACCTTCAAGAGAAAGAAAACAAAATGAGTGAAAGCTGCCTTCTTTCAGAAGAACGCTAAATTCAAATTTATCCAATTTTCCACATACTCCAGATGACATTTTGGCAGTTTATTTTTTTACTAGAGCTATGTGGATGATGTCGCTAACAAACACTCCAACACCCAAAAAGCCCAAGTCTGTAGAAATACAGTGTCTGCCAAAACCTCTCTCAACCTGCATTCAGGTCCTCATTAATGTTACTTGTCGAAGTGGTTATGAGCACAGTATGATTCAGTGTGAACTATAGAAATGAGCAGAACCTCTACAGGCAACAGTTTTAAACACTGGGTCTCTTTCTTTACAAAGCAGGACTGATCCTGCATCAGATTACTCTATATATTTATATGATTGTCACAAAACTGATTCTAGATAAGTACTTCTACTCCTGAGGTTTGTATATACATACCCTATTGTCTAAAGTGGCTGCCCACATCGAGTGCTGTGATAATCAGCCTAATCATTTACAGCAAATCCATATACATTTCCAGTTACTACGCCGTTCAATTCTGAATCTTTCTTCCCTTCTTAGGACACAGGAGGGTCAGACAGCCTTGCAGCTTGCCATTAGTAATCAGCTCCCCCTGGTGGTGGATGCCATCTGCACACGAGGAGCCGACATGTCAGTGGCGGACGAGAAGGGAGATCCTCCGCTGTGGTTAGCTTTAGAGAACGGCTTGGAGGATATCGCCTCAACACTGGTAAGGAGCTGGTGATGTCGATCTAAAGATGGCCATCCAATTGCATTGAGTTTGCAATGTTAGACTTGATTGTAATCCATTATATTTAATAAAGCGTGTTCTCACTTACTAGCTAAAATACAATTCTAATGTTATTTCCAATTTTGAAATTTCCACCTCAGTAAACTGCTATTACTATTCCATGAACTCCTGTCTCTCAGTTTAAAGTTTAACCGAATAGTTATGGATTTTTTGATCTAACGACACATTGAGTCGTATCCTAAAGACTTTTTTTTTGCCTGATAGGTCAGGCACGGGTGTGATGCCACTTGCTGGAGCTCAGGACCCGGAGGCTGCCAGCAGACGCTGCTGCACAGAGCCATTGATGAGAACAATGAAGTGTCTTCCTGCTTCCTCATACGCAGGTCAGCACCCAACTCCTATACGTGTTCAAAGTCTTGGATAATGATGTATGCTCGTCTTAAACTTGCATGACTAAACATGCACCTAAAATCTGAGACATTGCTCCATTGATCCCCAAAAGACATGTTCAGTGAAACCTGCAGTCTGGTTGTGTATGGATGTGGATTAAATTTCAGTTGTGGCAGTGAAGGAACACAAACCCATACATGTAGACGGTCAGAGAGGGAGGATTCTGTTTATTTTCTCTGTGGCACCATGGAGGCTTTATTTACATGGTGCTAAGCATGGAGTTCAGATGAAACCCTATACAAAGCAGCATTTAACATAATGATCGTGCACTTCTCCTTTGTGACAAATGGAGAATAGATCACCTAATGTTCACTGGGGCTTTATGTTGGTCTTTTACTTGAAGTCATGAACAATAGCCCTGAATATCTCTAGTAAGACAAGAATTTCTCTAGTAAGACAAGAATTTGTGTGTGCACATTACACGTCTTTACCGCCAAGCAGTACTTGCTTGTACACCCATATATTTCTCTCTCTTAGTGGTTGTGACGTGAACAGCCCGCGGAGGCCTGGTCCTAATGGTGAAGGGGATGAAGAAGCGAGGGACGGTCAGAGCCCCCTGCACCTGGCTTCCTGTTGGGGGCTGGAGGATGTGGTGCAGTGCCTTCTGGAGTTTGGAGCCAACGTCAATGCACAGGTACAAAAAGCTACGTCTTAGGCAACACTCCTTCTCCATTAGTTATAGATTATAGTTATAGATAGTTATTCTGCCAGCGCTGGAGACGGCAGCAGCTGGGCTACCTGTTTTATGTGTAGATCGGAAAAGTAATAAAAGCAAAAATTATAGATGAAGAATAGAATTATATCTTGTGTAGCTCGTAGAACCATGTTTCAAAACTCTACATTGAATGCATGTATTTAGATGAAACTGTGTTTTTAAACAATATATACAAAAAGACATTTGTTCAATTCCTGGAGGCCTGGTGTTCAAAGTTTGGTAATTGCCACATTCAGAAAACACTTCACTGGTACTAATCCTGTCAACAGATGAGTTGAGTAAAATGTGTTTGAGCAACCAAATTAACCGTGCTGGGCACAGGTCTTCCAGAACAGGGCACTGGATTATAGCATGCTGCTAGAAATCACAAGTGTAATTTGTAGTGTCCATATGCCTGTGTGACGTGTGCATGGAAATGGGATTCAGATTTTGGCAGAACACCTGGGTGCAAAATGTATGCAGTATGGAGAGGTTTGATTCATTTTTATAATTCACATTGTTGAAGTTGGTTTGTTGAGAGTTGAGAGTGTTTTTATTTTGTTTGTTTGTTTTTGTATTTTGGGGCTGTATTTGCGGTAGACAGACGTTGGTCCACATGGCTCCAATGCTAAACTAAAGAAGCAAAATTTATTCCCGAACTCCATACGTACCTTACAGCTTATTTCTGAGACATGATATCAGCTGCTTGTGTCTCGACATGCCTTGTGGTTGTGCATCAATGATGCCTTATTTGAATACCTGATGAAGTAAACGAATGCAGAGTTCTGATCTCCATACGGTCAAATAACCACAGCCCAACTCATGCTGTGCTGCTCACTGTAGGATTCCGAGGGAAGGGCCCCGATCCATGTGGCCATCAGTAACCAGCACAGCGTCATCATCCAGCTGCTCATCTCCCATCCAGACATTCGTCTCAGCCTGAGAGACAGGCAGGGCATGACCCCGTTCGCCTGTGCCATGACACACAAGAACAACAAAGCAGCAGAGGCCATCCTCAAGAGAGAGCCTGGCGCAGCCGAGCAGGTGGGGTAGATAAGGGTGAAATTGTGTGTGACAGCACTGTGCAAAAGTATGGCAGGGCATTTTTTTCCTGTGGGTTGTCTCATTAGATGCACGGCAGGTCTGTGTATTAAAGCAGATGGAACCCTTTTCGGGTTACTGTTTTGGCCACTTTCACATTCCATAAAATGGTACAAATCTCATGTCGCATACATCTTCATTCAAGTCATGTATACACAGACAAAAAATAGCAAAAAGGAAAAAAAAAAAAAGGAAACCAGATATAAAATAATCCACTTGCACAAATGAATAGGAACTCAAATGAAATCAAGGGGGAAGGAGTTTTAGTGGGACTTCACTGATATACTCTTTACAATATTGAAACACTCAGTGTCCGGTGTCCGCTCCGTTTATCAAAATTTCAGCACTTTGGAGTTGTACAATTACAGGCTGTAGTCAGTCTTTTTCTCTGTATACTTTACCTCCCTTTTACCATGTTCTTCAATGGTCAGGAGTCCAACAGGACCACCACAGAGCAGATATTGTTTGGGTGGTACAAGTGGATCAGACACAGCAGTACTTAACACTGGGTCCACTCTACGCTTTGTAGATGTAAAGTCAGAGGTCATATCTCGTCTGCTGCCGTACAGTTTGTGTTGGTCATCCTTTAGTCCTACATCAGTGGTCACAGGACATCTAAAAATTGATAAACAGTGTAGACACAAGAAGATGGATATGGCTGATCGGTGTGGAGAAAATGGTACTTAATGCACGACCTGATCCCGACCATCTCTTATCATCAGATAAACTGTACTTATAAGACGAGCCCTGCTTCTTCTTCAGAATTGAAAAAATTCCTTCTATTCATCCCTTCATTGTAAAAAGACAACCCAATATCATGAGTCTGAAAGGATATGTAGCTGTGAAGAAGGTATTCTCAGAATGATGGCCCTTAATGCCACTGAATGTATTTTGACTTACTTGCATAATGCGAAGCAGAAAATCCAACCAAATTTTTACTACTGGACTTGGTAGTGAATGAGGTCCAAACATCATTCAGATATGGCTGGCTGTAAGTTTGTACATGTTTGTACATGTCTTTCAGGAGTTACTTGTTCATATACTAATGGATTAATTGGAACATAGTGATGCTAACCACCATGCTTCTGGTAAAGGCAGTTAAACGAACAGCAACATTGCTTTAAACATTGCTTGCAAATATCACTGCTACCTTTTAGTGCACAGTAATTACAGATACGGGTCACTTACAAACATAAATGTGAACCAAGACAGAAGGTCAGATCAGAGCCGAATGTGAATGTAGTCATTAAATCCTATAACCTAATCTCAGCTAAACAGTCTCAGTTGGATAAATGCAACTCCCTACTTTTACTCCCTGCCACACACCTGACTATCCTAATCTCTCTTCTCAGGTGGACAACAAAGGGCGCAACTTCCTGCATGTTGCTGTGCAGAATTCGGACATCGAGAGTGTGCTTTTCTTGATCAGTGTGCAGGCCAACGTCAATTCCAGGGTGCAGGATGCTGCCAAGCTGACACCCCTTCATCTCGCCGTGCAGGCTGGATCCGAGATTATCGTTCGCAACCTGGTAAGAGTTGTACAATGGGGTACCAGCTGCTGACAACAGTCAATATTTGGTTCAGTTGTAGACGTATCTGGATTTAGAATTCAGTCCAGGTTGACTGAATAAAGGAAAAGCTTGGCTCAGTTTAGTTTTACCCATTCACACTGAAGTTATATGGAGTGTTTGAAGCTTGGACTGCTTTTTTAAAGAGACACAGTACAGGGTGGATACTCAGGACAAAGCTGATTTACAGGCACAGTAACAAAAACAGCTTGTTTAATTCTAAGGAATAAAGAGAAGTTGGAAAATTGCCATGTAGAAATGGATTATGATCATTATACTGCATAAAACCACATATAGTTGAGCTTAGTGGACCTCAAATGAAAAAAAATCTTTAAGCAGCAGCGTGCCATATAGTTTTATAGGTAATTTTAGATTGAAGATGATATAATATCTCAAATTTCTGGAATGTAAAAGCCTTCTTTAGGTCAGATTTATTGTTGCTACAGTTTTAAATCATGTTTCCATTATGTGTATCAGCTGATGTGATGCCATGCAAGGGATATGCTTTTAGTCTTTTATGTTAAATGTGCATCATTGAAATGTACAAAATCGCTAAACTGTGCTTATTCCTGGGTATTTGCATGGCTTACAACCTGTTTTTGGTCAGTTAGTTAGCCTCTGAATTACTGTTGTTTTCATGGTTGCTCACATCTTGTGTATGCGTGTTTTGTGTTTAGCTTCTAGCTGGTGCTAAAGTGAACGAGTTGACAAAACATCGTCAGACGGCTCTTCATCTGGCGGCACAGCAGGACCTGGCCACTATTTGCTCTGTGCTGCTTGAAAACGGCGTCGATTTTGCTGCCGTCGATGAAAACGGCAACAATGGTACGACTCCATGAAATACAAAAAATGACCATGGATCTTTAATAAATGCCAGAATATTACAGTATCACATTACGATTTAGCCACAGCTTATAATTTTGTGGAGAGGTATTTGAACATAACAAAGGAATAATCAATTACTCAGCTTGTACATGAACACACTATCATGCTCTATCATATTCTTGTGGACCCTTAATAAGTGTTATAAAGTCTTCAAATTAAGCTTAGAAATTATAGTCACAAAATGTCTCAACCCTTATTTATTCCCAGTACAATATAAAACTTTGGTCCTAAAGCTAAAGGCTAGGTAGCAGCCTGTAGCATCACTAGCAACTGACTGCTTGATAAGTGACTGCATGTGAGTTGCATTATTATAGAGAGATGAGGGAGAGATGCACACCGTTTATTATTATTATTATTATTATTATTATTATTATTATTATTCATTTGTGTAATGGCTTGGTTCTTGTTTCAGCTCTACATCTGGCTGTGATGCAGGGTCGTCTGAATAACGTGAGAGCTCTTCTGACTGAATCAAATATCGACGCAGAGGCCTACAATCTCAGGTACAGTAGGTACCACACACATCAACCACATGATCACTCTTCTGTCTGTTGAAATTCTTGTGTTCAGTCTTTATTGTTAAACTCAAACGTAGGGTTAGGCAATATAACAATATTTTATTGTCATGAGGATAATAATATGAGAATGAGCATATTGTGTTTTTTTTTGTCGGCAATTAAAGAGCTACCGACTGAGAAACAAATTGTTTAAACATGGAATAAAGTGCATTGTACACATAGTTTTTGTGCCACTACTGATCTGTTTCAAATAGTCAAACCTGTAAGTGTTGTCATTTTGCCCACCCCTGCTTATACGTGTTGGTTATCCTGGCTCCATGTTGGCTGCTCGTGTCTTCTTCCATTGTCTGTGAATGGAGTAAAGTGTTGGCTGTCCCTGACTTCTAAACATGTTAACATCTCATGCTCCTCTCAGGGGCCAGTCTCCAATGCATGTCCTTGGGTATTACGGGAAGGAGAACGCTGCAGCTATCTTTGAGCTGTTCTTGGAATGCATGCCGGAGTATCCTCTGGACAAACCAGACAATGAAGGGAACACAGGTTAGATTACCTAAAATTCCTGTTTGCTTTTACTCCAAATTAATTTTGGCAGAGATGAAGTGTTCATAAAACATAGCTTAAATAAGCATTTATGCTTTAATAGATTCCACTGCCTAATGTAAAAACACTTATTGATTATAACTAATTAAATACTGTATATTTGAATATTTTAAAATATACTATGCATATTAAACATTTCCTGTGTTGCTCTTCAGTTCTTCTTCTGGCCTATATGAAGGGAAATGCTAACCTGTGTCGTGCCATTGTGAGGGCTGGAGCTCGTTTGGGGGTCAACAACAATCAGGGCATCAACATCTTCAACTATCAAGTGGCCACTAAGCAGCTCCTCTTCCGTCTATTAGGTACGAGAACTGCAGGTTTAACATTCAAGGTTCATCCAACTCCAGGATGTTGCACACACAGCATGATTTATTATTTTTTGATTTAGATTTATTATATGTGTGTAACTGGTGAACTTGAAATGTGAAAATGTGACAGTATTTCAAAAAATATTTGTCTGGAATAATTCAGTTAAAGGCGTATTTCTTCATCATGTTTCATATCTCGTATGGTGTAGATATGCTGTCCAAGGAGCCTCCATGGTGCGATGGTTCAAACTGTTATGAATGTGCTGCCAAGTTTGGAGTCACTACAAGAAAACATCACTGGTACGTGACCAGATGTTCCCAAAATAGACTGTGAATACTGTAAATATCTCACTCTCTTCTTCTTCATTTACCTCATTCTCTCTCTTCCTCTTCCCTTTAGCCGCCACTGTGGCCGTTTGCTCTGCCATAAGTGCTCCATCAAGGAGATCCCCATCATCAAATTCGACTTGAACAAACCAGTCCGCGTGTGCGACATCTGCTTCGACGTGCTAACTTTGGGTGGAGTGTCCTAACACATCAACAGATCAAATAGGCCATGTGTAGAACACATAGCACCTGCCAGAACAGGGACAGTTAACTAGACATGGTGGATGGAGAGAGGGGGTACAGGTGAGAGCCCTTGGACTATAAATGTATGGAACACAGCTATTACTACTATTGCAGTCTTTTTCTGACTAAAAAAACGTAACAATGTATGTATGTACAAGCACCAACATCTACCAAGGATCACAAGTAGTGGAATGCTACCAAGGAGGAGTTAGTAGACCTAGTAGTAGAAGCCAACGGGAAGAGAGATGGAAGGGGCAGCTGCAGAGGGAAGGGACTGACCATTCTAGACCTTAATTAGACGTTTGATGAAGTGTCAATCATCGTTTCTGAATTGATTCCGAACACACCGGTTTTGTCGGCGATCCTTGCTGCTGGATACGAAGGGATCTAAACTGAGCAATCCGCTAAGTGGAGTGGTCATCTCAAGAGACAGTTTGAAGCCTTAATCGTGCTTGTGTTTTATTTCTTAGTCCAGGACCAGGAGCATTTATATACCTTTACTGTTTTCTTAGACCTGTCCTGTCAAGGTCTGGGGAAGGAGTCTATCATCCGAATGGACCTTTGATCAGTATGATAAACACAATGTCGACTGCATTTCTGTGGAGAATATGAATTTAAGTTACTGCCATGATTTAGTCTTTGGCTGTGTCAGTTCATTGTATGATCAACATTAATCTTTGAATTATCTGCATATTAAACAGTCCTTTATTTTTTATCCTTCCAACAGCGTTTTTACATCGCCGTTAAACATTTGCCCTTGAGCTGTCTCCTTTTCTAACCCCAAGAAAAAGGCAAAACTGTTTTGGTGTTAAGCCAGAAAGTGATGCTCTTTTAGGTTTTAGGTGCAGAAGTATGATCAGTTGCCTACTATGCATATACATATATAATTTTTATCATTGTCATAATCATATTTTCACTTGTGATCACCAAAGGATTACATTCCATTTAATTTTTGCCTATAAATGAGATTTGGTGGATCATGCTTTTTTTTCCCATTCTCATTTTTTTTTGTTATTCAGATGCTTCAGATTTGTGTGATGTACCTTAAGCTGGCCTGTCGTTTTTAATTTTCAACGCTAAACAGCTGCACTTTATCTTTTTTTTTTTAACATTTCTGATCGTATTTTGAAAGGTGAATGTGATGTTCAGGGTTGAAGGAGGCCAGTCCACAGTCCGTTCGAGCTAATGTTGAATTGTACAGTTAATTGTATAATATTTTTGACCACTACAACTGTTTTGTACTTAAATGCAGTTTGCGCTTTTTTTTTTTTTGTCAACATGACAAACCTAAAATCTTGCCTCTGTTGGATCTTTTATGCACACTGTATCGTATCTGTATGCTCAGATATCTAGCCTGTCACTTCCTCTAGTATCCTTTTCAAGAAAGGGGGGGCAACTTTACATTAAGGTCATCAAGACAATTAAAGAAAATTGATGAAAACTGTGTCTCACCGACTCTTCCATGTTTACTCAATAATGGAAAAATGTAGATTCAATACCACTGTATTCTCATTTCTTACAAATTGCATTGTTAAAAAGAAACACAAGTTGTATAAGAAAACGAGTGATCTTCAAATAGAAAAATAAAAATAAAACAAAATCAATTAAAAAAAGCAAAAACAAGTTCCTGAAAAACAATCATTTACAAATGGACAGTCTGAACAATTAAATCTAGTTTTTCAGTACCTAATTGTCACCTCACCTCAAAGAAATTTCCAGTTTTCCATACCGTCAAATTCTTAGTTGGCTGTATTTTCTGCTTCTCATTAGCCAAATAATTCCACACACGTTCAGTGATGCTGAGATCTGGACACAGGGGTGGTCAGTCCATTGTTCTTAGAACACCAGCAGCTTCTCTGTTTGATCTGAAAATTTCATTTCATTTCATCAATCTCTTCAGCGGAAAGATGGACAGAATCTTAAGTATCTTAAGTGTGTTAAGAGATCCTGAGTATCAGATCTCCTCTCTCTCAAACATTAGACGTTTAAGTACTGTTTGTCTGATGGGGACAGTGCTGGTGGTTAAATAGGTATTTTAAACTTATTTTGACCTCCCTCTTCCTTTATGCCAGTGGATTACATTTAATCACAAAGTATCTCTTGCTAAATGAGCTTTGACAGGAAATTAAAGAAATTAAGGATGCTCTCTGACTTTTGCATAGCATTCTAATGTTATATAGTGTTTTTTACAAGCAAAAACAATTAATTACTTGATTTGGTGCAAAGTACTTTGTACATTTTATATACTCTGATCAGCCATAACATTAAAACCACCTCAATGTATCTACACTCTATTTCCATTTTATCAGCTCCACTTACCACACAGCTGCACCTTGTAGTTCTACAATTACAGACTGTAGTCCATCTGTTTCTCTGCATACTTTATCCCCGTCACCTTTTTTCAATGGTCAGGACCCCCACAGGACCACCACAGAGCAGGAATTATTTGGATGGTGAATCATTTTCAGCACAGCACTGCGTTGACACTGATGTGGTGGTGGTGTGTTAGTGTGTGTTATGCTGGTATGAGTGGATCAGACACAGCAGTGCTGCTGGAGTGTTTAAACACCTCAGTGTCACTACTGGACTGAGAATAGTCCACCAACCCAAACTATCCAGCCAACAGCATCTTGTGGGCAGCGTCCTGTGACCCCTGACGAAGGACACAAACTGTGCAGCAGATGAGCTATCATCTCTGACTTTACATCTACAAGATGGACAGTGAGTGGACACAGTGTTTAAACACTCCAACAACTCTGCTGTGTCTGATTCACTCACACCAACACCACGTCAGTGTCACTGCAGTGCTGGGAATGATCCACCACCCATATAATACCTGTTCTGTGGTGGTCCTGACTATCACGGCACAGGGTGAAAGGTTGATTACAGAGTAGTATGCAGAGTATACAGCGAGACAGATGGACTACAGTCTGTAATTGTAGAACTACAAAGTGCACCTATATATTAAGTGGAGCTGATAAAATGTACAGCGAGTGTAGATACAAGGTGGTGTTTTTAATGTTATGGCTGATGGGTGTATATGGTATATTATACAGTTACTTGGACTGTATAGCAGCAAGTCATGTATTGTGGTTTTCCCAGACTTGCCTTTACTCTTTTAAGGCTTGATCTACATGTAAACTCAACATGTTTATCAGTAAAAGGCAATCCATGCTGTAAAATCTGTCACTTGAAGTGATGGTTCCTACAGTTAACTGTTTAAGCCTGGATTAAGATTACACTCTTCGACATGTTTTATCAAATTTAGCATAGAAACTTAGACACCTAAGCAGCCTCATTAAAAATAACAGAAGATGATACAGTGATACTGATAATGGATGCTAATTTAATGTCACTTAAAACAGTGGTCACCAGCCCCTGCTCCTGGAGATTTAACCTCCTGCGTAATCTGGGTCCAGTCCCAGTCTGCCACACCTGCTCCAGCTAATCAACTTTTTCAGAAGTTCATGATTGACGGAATCAGATGTACAAGTCTGACCTTAACTGCAGCTCAAAACCATAAAGATGTGTTTCACCAGATTGGTAAAATATAAAGCATCTGTCTATCGTCCACGCTGCCCAAATAGCGTGACAAAAACAATTGAGACATAATTCAAGTTTTAGCTAAGGAGGCATGACTCCGCGTAAGGTGGACAGTCCTTATACTCCTGGAGATTTGGATTATTCGATTGTGTTTGATCATTTAGTCGCACGCACACACAGCGCGTGTTTCCTGAACCAGGTGAGAAGAGCATTCTGGGAACTCCAGCCCAATCTCTGTCAACACCACCACTGAGAAGAGAAGCAGAAACAGAGCACTGTTATTTTATCTATGTCTTACTTATTGTCCAAATCCATTTCAGTTCAGTTTCTGGGTATGGTACTGAAGCATCACCTAATATATGCATAGATGCCACACAGATACAACCACCTTGGGTTTACACTCACTGGCCATTTTATTTTATTTGTGCCCTTAGTAGGTTTAAAATTACAGTCTGTAGCCCACATATTACTAAGGTGGGGCTCCATTTTCAGCATAGCTGTAACACTGAAGTGTAAGTAGCATCATGTAATAACTGTAGTAACTGTACTAAGTCATACAATCACCATGATATGTCATCAGAGATTATGGAAACATGCAAATGAAATACGCTAGTAAATACATATTATTTAGAATTATTTTTAATTAATAGTTTAATGTTATGCTTGTTTATGTAGGTGCAGTGTCCTCAACCTGGCAGCCTGAGGTTCTAGGCTGCGGTGGAGGGCACGGAAGACTGAATATTGTGAATGTGGACTGCAGTATTTTAAACGCTTGCTGTCAGCATTACATATCGTTCAAGAACCAAGCGTGTTCACCTAACGGCGGTCTTGACCACTGGAAGGAACACACACTGTGCATAGAAAAGATGGGCTAGAAGGTGCACTTGTCTAATAAAATGGCCAGTGCAGATCAGTTTGGTCAATTACCTTTTAGTGGAGCACCAAACGCGCCCTCCACTGGCAGAGCTCCACTCGGAGTTACAGGATGGATACAGCTGGTTTTCTTCCTCAGCCTGCGCTTTCAGTCTCAGCCCCTCAGCCAAGGAGGCCTGCACCTTCCGCAAAGCATCTGTGGGCTGCCCGTTCTCTGTGTAGAATCGGCCAGTCAACCTGCCTGCGGCCCAGGGGAATCCAAAACAGAGAAAACATCCCTGGAATGAGCTAGATGAAAATGATGGCCACTGATTGCTAATGTTCTGGAAACGAGACTGGAATCCATCCAAAATCATTTAAAAGCTTACTGGCATCGTTGCTTAGGCCTCAGAAAGGTATATTTACAATAGATTTTCTTTTTATGTGACCAGGAACAAACACCAGGGGGGCATCCATATATTGACCTGTAGGGGTGTACAAATTGTACTCAAACCCATTTTTGCCTAGCAGTATATATAGTTGTTTGCAAAAGTTTAGCAGTCCCTGGCCAAGCACCTTTAAAGCGCTTTAGTCCTCAATCCCCAGTTCAACAGTCACAGATGGAGCCTATCTAATGGTAGTTGGGAGACCATTCCAAAGTTCAAAACTACAGAACAGTCAAAAGTGTTTGGGATACAGACCTTAAAGACCTCCAGGGTGCACACACAAAAACCATGTCTGCAACAAATGAAGGTTCAAGTCTATTTAAAGTTTGAAAACCCACAATGCTATTTATACTGGATTCTGTAATGCACTGGAAGCCACTGCACAAACGCTGAGACTGGAGAAACGTACTCTCTTTACTTTGCACCAGTTAATATGCTGGCTGCACTATTCTGAACTCACTGTAGATGAGCTTCATTAATTCTGAAATACAGTGCATTACAGAAATCCAGTCTAGATGTAACAAAGGCATGAATAACTTTCTTTTCCACATTTGAATTAAGAAATAATTTGGCACATGTCACAATAACTAATTTTTCCTATTAATTAACTGCTGTATTTAACTGTAATTGGCTTTAAGGGAAGCCCAAACTTCTACACAGAAGTCTTTTTATTGTAAATGTATTGTGCTCTTGCTATTTATAAAGTCAAAGGAAGTCTGAGGAGCTGTTTTAAAGAAACAGAAAAACTGAAATTTCCTGTTTGCATAAGTATTCAAACCCTTCAGAAAATGCTGATAACTTTCACAGGGGCTGAATACTACTGCAGGACACTGTATTAATGCACATACACAGCTTATCCCAGTGGTGTCTAATCTTATCCACAAAGGGCTGGCGCAACTGCAGGTTTTCATTCCAAACAAGCAGGATCGCATCAGATTCCACTCGCTTAACTGAAAGTCTTCCGAGGTCTGAACACGTGTGCTCCTGCTTTGTTGGAATGAAACCCTGCAGCCACACCGGCCTTTTGTGGATACAACTGGGCATCCTATACGTAAACATTCAGTTTGTACCAACTGGTGTGTAGTCCTTTTGGTAGAAAGTCAACCAGTCATAGAGTGCCACTATCTGAGATGGGGACAAGTCTGAAATGTCATCCGACAGCCCAGGTTCAGTGAAATCACCCGTCACAAAGGCCCTCGATGCATCTCTTCCTGAAAGTACACAAATACATGTTTTATGGAATTGATTAGCCGATGAAAGCCTAAGCTGTTACACAGTGGGAATAACTTGCTAATAATACATTGTAGCAAAGCTAAGAGGGATTTCAGATGATCCTGCCCTGGGTTCCTAGACTGCTCATCTAATCTCGCTTGGTTGCATGTAGTAATAAAGATTAACTGACATTTAACCTGAGAAGCCTCAAATGTCTGAATTACTCAATAAATTACTAAATTACTCCAAATTATAACAATACCTAGCATGCATATACACTCATCATCAAAAGAAGAATTGCACAAATAGCTGCACACAGAAGTAATCAACCGACAAGAATGAAACCTGGTGGGTAGGTTTGACATTGTGAGACATGCTAATTATTCAAGTTTCACGCTCGGCTGTGCGTGTGACGTAAGCAAAGACGGGCCTCATCGTCATACCTGATTGACTACATAAGGTCACCCTGTTGTGCATGCTCCCACAATTGCGGACATTCAGCCAGCAGTGATTAGTGTCAGCACCATGACACAGGACTACATGCACGCAGACTGTTACAACGACTGCCCTTAACACCACATCAACGTCGCCAAAGACTGCACTGGTGTCGTGCCAGACCGTCACGGAGTGACACAGAATGGCAGCAGGTCATTATTAGTGACAGGTGGAGACAACCAACCGAGTCACCGTGGTCAGTGCCAAGATGAACGGTTTGTTGTCAAGCGTCACATGTCCAGAAGGCCTGGTGTCACTCCACCTCCACCCCTACCGCACAATCTGCAGGAACTGTGTGAGAATATTCAAGCTGGACAGGACACCATTAGGAACCTCTACAACTCCATACCGAAAAGTACGCATATGGCATTAGCATACATGGCAGCCCAACGCCATAATGAGAGACACTGCTTCTGTATGCATATCTCAATAAATATTGCCCATATCATTTTTTCATGACTTATTGTCCCTGGTAACCTTTATCTTCCTTTCTAATAGCATTGCAATCCCACACTTCCTTCTGGGTGAAACTATTTTTTGATAATGAGTGTACCTCATATATACAACCACTGAGACCCCCTCCTGCCCACCACCATTAGGAAATCCTGTCTGCTTGCATAGCCACTGATATTAATAAATACAGACATATTCTGCTTACTAGCAGAAATATTATACATCTGGCTTCCATCCGCATTAAAACCTTGAGCCCATCCTCAATCAGTCATTGTTTCAAAAGTGGCCCCCACCTTTGAGCTACATCATCAGAAGAGTTTCTTTACACCGTTAAATCTCACGCTACAGGCTATGATGACACCAATGTGGGAGGTGAGCAGGTATATTCTCAGATGAAGCAAAGGTTACATCTTTCATTTCCCCTTTCAAGGGGAATTCCACCAATTTTCCAAATTTGTGCATAATGGTTAAAATCTGAATCATGTCGTCCAGCGATTGATTTTAATCCTCTGATCTACAGAAACTTAGCAACTCAGAATTGCTCACAGTTCAGACATCTGGATAGTTTCATAGCCTCCAAGTGCTCCTTGATGTAAAGTTACTACATTATATGGTTACGGGCTAAAATCTGAGACACTGTTATATACTTTAAAAGGCATTCATGGCAGAGGAGTACATGTAAGCCAAAATAGTCCCCAAAGTACATTCATTTTAGAATAGCAGCAAAGGAAAAAAAGAGTGACCGAGAGGTCTCTGAAAGTTGGGCCTGGAGGTTATAATGTAGCCAACTTCTTGTTCAATTTGCCCGTTCCACCTTAAATGTATACACATTTAAGGTGGAACGGAAAAATTCGAACAAGAATCCGCCAACTTAGACTCGTATTATTAT
The DNA here is from genome assembly GCA_034552555.1 of Semaprochilodus insignis. Classification (NCBI taxonomy): domain Eukaryota; kingdom Metazoa; phylum Chordata; class Actinopteri; order Characiformes; family Prochilodontidae; genus Semaprochilodus; species Semaprochilodus insignis. Next base: position 7,451,516 of record CM067496.1, on the reverse strand, counting down.
GCAGGCTTATTTGGATATGTTTGACTATCCAGACCCTCTTTTTTCAGTCCATATCATCGTGTTTTAATGTTCTTCAGCTTCAGTGGGCTTGCTAGCCGAAAAGCTAGCATACCTGTAAAGAAACGGTAACCCCCGTCAGGACCGTAATGCCTGCGTCCCTTCTCAACATCAAACACCTGTCCCAAAATGGCGAGGTAAAGTCCTTTACTGTTTTCCCTCCCGTTGTAATTTGAGAGCTCGTCTTGGCTCAGCAGCCTTCCCGAATCTGGCGCAACATCTACCGAGGACTGAAACAGCCAGCCGGCCAACCTGCCCCCATACAAAGTCAGCGTGCGCCACTGAGGTGCCGTCCATACGGCTAAACCCGCAGCAATTAGCACAACCAAATGTTTTAGCATTGCGCCAACCATCTATATAGTGAATTGCAACAGAGAAAACGTCGGACTGAGGAAAAACAAAATGAAAAACGTCTTAAGAAAGTAGAAGTGTTCACACTGACAGTTGACATCGCAGTGTGTTTCCGGAAAGTTCTAAAGAATCGGCTCGTTAAACTGAATCGAACTTCCCATCGCTGATAGCACGCGAAAGAAAATACAGAATCACTGAATCGGACTTCGGTTCATGAAAAAAAGAATCGACTCGTTAAGAT
>CM067496.1:7423314-7450859 GCA_034552555.1 Semaprochilodus insignis | reverse complement strand
CGGTGGCAGTACTGGAGGAGGCCACTAAGGGGAGCGCGTTTCCGCGGCGAGCCGTACGGAAGACCCGAAGTTTGCTGACGAAATGTGACGTCGCCGGCCTGTAACAGACGTTGGTCAGTGCGAAGGAGAGACCGGAGGCTCGGGGAAAACGGCCCGAAACGGAGTAAACACCGAGGCCGCGCAACGGCATGGGGAATGCGGAGAGTGGCGGCTGCGGCGGTGCTGCCGGCGCCGGCAGCGGAGACGAGGAAGACGTGGAGGCGGAGAGCCCGGGGTTCGCTGACGGCGGTGCTGGTGGTGGCGGCGGCGGTAGTGGCAGCAGCCCGGCCTGTGGGGCCGCAGGAGCTGGCGCAGGGGGCTCGGCGAGGGGAGCTGGCGGTGCGGCTGTGGCGAGAACCGGTCTGCCCTCCCCCGAGGTCCTCATGGAGCAGGTGAAGTTGAGGGAGGCGGCGGGCCGCGCGGGCGAGGCTGCAGTGGCTGTGGCCGCCTCGACTCTGGCAAGGAACGAGAGCGCTCTGGTCCGCTGGCTGGAGGAGCGGCTCGGCCGCGGAGAGGAGGTTGTGAACCTGGAGCAGTTCTGCGAGCTGCTGGAGAGCCGAGACACGCTGAGGGAGGAGTGCGAGGAGGTTAGGACGCTTTCAGCGGAGCTTTGCCGACAGAAGCGAACCATTATTATTGTTTCAGATTTGAGTTTATTTACATGTTATTTACATACAGGCCAAAAATCCTCCCTGGCCCATAGGAGGAGAACTAAGAGTCTTGGACTTCAAGGGGAACTTCACCCATTTTCAAACGTTTTGCATAATTAAATGGTTGAGCTGTAAACAAAGTCGTTCAGAGTGGTTTGGTGTGAAATGCTCTGGTCTAGAGAAACCTGCCTAGTCAGAATTGTTTACAGTGGTGGTGATGGGAACCAGACGAGCTAAATGCCCCTGAAAGCCCCATCACAATAAGTTACTATATGAGCTATCTCACATCTCAGATATCTGCAGCCTGGTGTCTGAAATGTTGTGCTTTTGTATTTGAATCTATTTAGTTTAATTCAGTCATGGTGGAGAGACACATGCATGGTGCTGTGAGGCAAAATAGTCCATAAAGATTTTTCCGGATATGTGACTGTTTTACTATAATGGACATTGCATCTAAACACTCAGAAGACATGTGTAGCTTCATTGGTGGTTTTGGATAGTAAATAAAATGGCTATGTTTGTGTTGTAAACATGGGGTCACCATGTTTACAATGCAGCCGTGTGTGGTTACTATCACCACCACAGTAAAGAACTCACGGTCTCTCTATAATGATGTCTCTGTAATGAACCACTTCACATCAGACCGCTCTGAATTACTCTGTTTACCTCTCAGGGACTGAATTAATCAGAAATGAAACAGAAAATATGGTAGTATTACCCTTTAAGTTATCCAGTTTACTGAGAAACCCCTTCCGCCCTAGAGATCAGAAATGCTTATTTTAATTTTAGGGGCTGTAAACACAGAAAGAGCGTCTTGAGTTTATATGCACACTCATAAAGCTGGATTTCTTAAAGGTACATTCCAGCTTAGAAAAATTTTCATGCTGTGTATTACTCTGTAGCATGGCATTACGTCCATTCCTTCAATGATTTTCATCTATCACCGTTCTTTCACTACACTACCCATAATGCTTTATGTTATGCACAACCTTTGTGACACACACACACAGCAATACAGTAATACTGTTAATGAAACCACACATGCACATGTTTGTGTGTGTATATATATTTATAAACAACTACAGGCATAATATTTGTCTTCCTAACAGTAACATTAACTAGATTTCCTCCTGGATTAGCCGGCAACCCGGAAAATATATCTTGCCAGCCGATACTCACTTATCCACGTCAAAGAATTTTTCTCAGCAGTTCCTCCCAGCTTCATGATGGGTCCTCAGACAGGAGTTTACCCGGTGTGTAAACTGGAAAGTCTTGCTCTGGAGGCCGTTGTGGTACCACTGTAGATGAGATGAATGGGCATGTCCACAACAGATGGATCAGTTTATGATTTCGGATGGAGTGCCGTTCCTGTGGGAAATAAAGTTTATCTTAAGTTTAACCTGGTGGCTTAAACCATAAGTCAAGTCTGTCCGGAGAATGGCGGAGGGATTCCTACAGTTATTGGACATTGTATGCATTTTGTGGAATGCAGCAGAATCTCAAATACTTGACCTAAAGAACAGAGAAAGAATTTGCATTACCACAGATATTTGTTTACATGCCACAAAGCAAGATTACTTTCTCTTGGCTTTTACTCCCAGTTTAACACTTTCCTTAATGACAGTCAGCTGGCTGAGTCATGTTGTGCTGTGCTATGCTCAGAGCTTCTGGTGAAGAGGAAGATCATTTTGAAGTGGCTTTATGTTTTGCCTTTATCCAGACAAGCCTGCTGTGCACAAACGGTTGAGTTTGTTTTGTGTATTGTTGCTCTTAAATGGCTGCAGTTGGCCTCTGTCCTAAATGCTGGACTCAGTGGGACACTACAGGTAGGCTATTCAAGGACACACCCTACGTAAACTTGCCTTGTCATACAGGTCATACAGGTCATGTAAATATGTAAAATCCATATGTGATCTCCTGTGGAGGGCTCGACTCAATTACCTAGCATCTCAGACAAAGGAGGAAAAGTACTGAACCTTTCAAAATGCTGCTTATGTACAGTACTACGTCACTGATTTTCGCTGTCTTTCATTTAGAGAATTACATTTCCAAATTTCTATACAATTCGATCCTTTAGATATAAACACAGACCAGTTTAGTGTGAAATGGTGCATTGTAGAGAAAATTTAAGTCTTGATTTCTGAAGATGGGAGCCAGTGTTTATGATGTCTACAGCTCCGCACCCTCACCTATTCTTACAGTGACGTCTGCTGTATCAGTTTGAGGCAGCTTCACAAGCTAGGCTCGAGCAGGCTGTTTCATACTTGTACGTTTTAGCTCTCTGTGCGTTGTGGAAGGCATGCCAAGCTTGCTGGTAGGTGGGCAGTAAGGCTTGTGTTACGAGATAATGTCACCTTTTAAAAGAGAAAAGCACTGGAATTTCAGTGAGGCATTTTAGACAGCTGAGCATCGTGGAGAGAGTTTCTGACCCTTGGCCTGTACGTTGGGCTTTATAACATTGTAGACAATTTATATGCACAAAACGCTTAATAACCCACCAATGGAATGAGCAGAAACATACTTTTTCAGGTACACCGCTGTATTCCATGATTAACTTTGCCTATAAAAGCTCGGAAGACGCAGATGTAGGTTCACTGGTGGATTTGAATAGTAAATAAAATGAATGTATTTGTGTTGTAGACATGGTGACCCCTGGTTCCTCTCACCACTGCTATGTGATTAAACAGTCGGAGTGGTTTGACATGAAACACTCTGTTCTAGAGAAACTCATTGAGTCAGAATTGGTAACAGTAGTGGAACCAGTCGTCTGAATGTCTGTTTAATGGATCTAAAAGCTCCCTCACGGAAATATATTATGTGAAAGTGGTTACAAATGCGTTGTGTGTCTAATAGTTGTGAAGTAAGGTTTAGGCCTTTAACACAATTTTAGGGGCCCTGTTATGCTGTTAAACTTTTCTTTGGGTGCTGTTGTGCCATACGCCGCCCTGCATGGACCTCTTCACCATGATTGGATAAAAAAAAATTTTTAGGCCAAAACCTTACTCAAAACAAACATCACATACCTCCGGCAGCATATTTGTAAAGATTTCATGGAATAGCTTTTCATGGAAGTCTTCAGACATCTGGTTCCTATCTCCAGAAATTTCAGACTCAGTTTCTCTAGAATGCAGCGCTGATGTTTTCATCTTAACCGTTGAATTCTACAGATTTTTTTAAGTTGTCTGTGGAATTTCCCCTTAAAAGTAGCTCTTTAATGGTGTAGAACACCAGTGGAGCACGGTGTACTTGTAGACTGTTTATAGATCCTTGAGATGGTATTTGGGATAACCAGTTTTTTTCCAGAGCAATGTGCAAAGTGGTGTCAAGGCTTATGCAGTGGTATGGGCTCTGTTTCAGAAAAGAAAGTGCTGTGATGGCAAACCTTTGCATTATCTTCCTTCTCCATCTTCCTGTTCTTCTGACCTTTGGCGCTCACTTTGAAGGCTGCAAGAAGAGTATGATCAGACGTTAGCTTTAAATACTGTTGTCTGAAGCAAAGCTTCTAACTAGGAGTATTAGGACAGACTGACTCCTTAGGGCACCAAAATTTGTGTCTGCTGTCTGTTTTTCCAGAAGGATTCGGCTGTGATTACAAACCGGTCACTTCTATGAGTGAAGTCATAGCCGCATGACATCATCAAATTCCTGCCAGCAACCATCCCGGAGAACTGCTTGTCTGTGTTGTCATAACTGATTACAGAATCACAGCATCGTTTGCAGTGTCACTCATCCTCTTATGAGTTGCCACACTGATAGAAGCATGTTCCGCTGAGGGGACTTTGCTTTGTTGTGCAAGTGCTGGTTACCGGCTTGTTTTGGAGGGGCCCCGTTTAGTCCTGCTATGCACACAATGCATTCCTCTTTCGAGGCTTTTATGTATTTTTTTCGCCTCGTCTTCTCCCCTTTTGTTTAGCCTAGATTTGGGCCACTTCATTGCAGAGATGTTGGCATTGTAAATAGTTGAACGCTACTGGTAGGCAGATATCTAGACAAAAGCCGATCGTGCTGTGGATGGATGTTGATGCTTTTTTAATCCATTTTTGAGCATATATTCCCCTGTAACTTTGTCACTGGTTATACAAACTTCTTTGTTAGCCTTGGCTCGATACTTAGTGAATATTGTGGTAATTTAACTGCTGCTTATATTGTGCATATTTTCATTCTGTTTCAGTTTTTTTCCTGCCTGTATACGTAGTTTGCTTTTATTTGTACAGTTGGTCTTATCTGTGGTCAGTTATGTGCACAATGGAAAATATTTACTATCACTAATTAACTACTAAGTAAAAGTTTTTGTCATTTATAGAGATAATTTCTGCATATTTTCATGTACACTTATGGTGCATTTGCTGAATTTAACATTGTTGTTAATACAAAAAATGCAGTCTGTGTAAAAGTTATAATAAGTTTGTATTTTTCCTGTTTTTCCCCGATATTTCTTTATTTTGGAAAATAAATAGAAATGTTGCGTAACAAAATGCTAAAAAACGCTAAATTTATCATGTGTTAAAGGGGGATTCCCCATATTCCCCTTTCTCAGAACTCATTCAGAGAGATTTGATGTCAAATGATTCACTGTAGATGAACTGACCAATTGGAATTTCTTTCCTGTGCTGGTGAATGGACTGCATTGTGTACAGTGTAAATGTAGACCTTTTATTTACCACCCAAAATGACAGGTGAACCTACACACATCTGATTATTTGGTGATGATGGCAAAATTGTGGTAAATCTTAAAAAAAAAAATCTTCTGGGTTTATTTTGCCTTCCAACGACCTGCATGTGTCTCTCCACCAGAGACATATGTTATAGGCCATAACCTCACCTCAGAAATTTACGTCTAAGACGTTGAGTATTATTTTTGTAACCATTGAATGTAGTACGTTTCTGTGAGGGAGATTTTCTAGAACCTAAATGCCTTAAATGTAGAACCAGGGATTTCAAATCACATCACTCTGAACACATCTTAGGCCTAACCGTTTAATTATGCACAGATAAAAATGATGGAATTTTACTTGAACTTGATTTACCTTAAGTTAGCTTAAGTTAACATGTATCTTGATGGAGGTGTTAACTTTTGTGTTTGACTGTATATACTCTAAGCAACACTTTGTGACAAAGATTATCTGTCTGGTAGCAAGGAATGCTGGAGAATGAGGAACTGAAACAAAGAAGCTCTGGTACGTGAGATCTGCTCTCTGGTAGAGAGCATAATGTGTGAGGTTGTCTAGAAGAAGGGCGGCAACTGACCAGTTTGAGTTTCCACCTAGACGAATTCAGTGAAGCACTAGATCTCTGTGCAGAATGAAGTTATCATTATAAATATTTAAGTAATATTAGATACTAGCCCAGCTGGTAATCATGTGGTAATTATAAGGACACTTTCTCTGGATCTGGACCCAGACGTTGTCTTAGACATTGTGTCTGGATCAACTTGACATTGTTTCTTTGTCAGAATTCTGCAGACGATACAAGTTTGTCCAAATTAACATTATTGTCCAGTTTAGCTAGATGTTAGGACCTGATGCAGACCAACGCTGTTCGGACCAGTAGGCTCTGTGTAACATGTATCCCCCTCTTGTATTTGTGTAGGCTTTTGCTCAGTTCGATGCTGAGGGCGATGGTGTTGTTGAGGTTGAGACCATGCTCATGACTCTGAAGAACAGCAATGGAGCCAATCTGCAAGGAGAACTCAGTCATGTGATAAGACAACTGCAGGCCTGCTCGCTGACCCCAGGTATGAATAGACACCCTTAGAGTTGGTCTGAGGCTGCCTTTTACCATTGAAACTTTCAGACAGCCAGGAACTTTAAAACCTACACCAAGCAATTAAAAAAATAATCACAGCTGCATGCAAAACCTTCTCTTGTCTTCTTCTGACTAATCACTAGCAATACATGATTTGGCCTTGTTTTGCATCTTTTTGTTGTTCTCCTGTCAGGAGAAAATGTATAACCTAGATCGGTCTTTTCCAGGATTTGTGGATATATTCTCCAAGTCTAAGGACAGACTAGGAGCACATGCCTCAAAGATTCTGAAGTTTCTGCATAGGAACCGCATCCCCAGCAGTACCATCCCCTTCCCTGCACTGGAGGGCTACAACAGCATCTGCACCATGAGGTCTTCCGTAATGCAAGACTTCCTGGATTATCTCCTGCAGAAAGAGAAAGGTAGTGACTAGTTTGTTTATTTTTATGTTTATTTATTTATGTATATAATCTGTAGTTTGAAATCACTTGTTAAAATAATAATTGGGGATGTCAGTATGCCAATAAGTATTTTAAGATGTGTTCATTATTTCAAGCTTTGTTTAATGCAGCAGTAATTTATTAAGTGGCTAATATTCTGTAATAATCAGTCTATAGACCTGTCTTGATAACTTATCTGCCAGGAAATTTGATTCCTACATTTCCAGTTTGAGGCATTCTGGACATTAGTGTTATTTTATAGCTTTCTTGGTCATTATAGAATCATCTACAGCTCTGTTTATAATTCTGGATTTAGCTAACATTTCTTCATGTTTTATAGTTTCCTGGAACTTAGTTGAAAGCTAGTAAGTTATGGAGTAATAGTAGCATGTTAGAAACATTTTATATGTATCTGTATTTTCAATAAATTGGCTTTATACTAATGAAAACAGAAGGCCTTATTCACCAGCCACTCTTAAGAAGAAATTTCAGTAATACTTCCTATAAATCCAGCAAATTCATAAGGCACTCTATGCATTTATAAGGCAATATATAGCCTAAATATAACCTTATAATACCTGGCATAGGCTTGTATAATGTCTCTTAAGTAGTTATAACATTTTATAAAGCAAGAGGATTATAAAGTAGATTTGATTGCACATTCTAATATTTATTCATAAGAGCAATCTACTTTTGTTGTAATGCATTCTAAAACTTTATTGAGCTTTAAGTCTTTATGTTTTAAATGCTAATTAATGTTTTTTTTTCCCCCCGAAAGTTATACCTGCTGAGCATTAGAAGTGCTCTTTGCAGACTCTAAGTGAAGGGAGATAATATTTTTTTTAAGGCTTGAATTAGCAAATCTTGCTTGAAGCTGTAGCTGTGAAGTATTAAGCTTAGCTGCACTGCACACCGAACTAGCAACATGCAAATGTTATAAACCATACACACATCGGCACCTGTGAATTCTGACTCATTGCCAGACTCCTGACTCCTCTTGGTGTACATGTGCCTCATGCAAGCATATGCATGCTATGGATTACTTTGTAAAGAAGTATGTAAAGAATGAGTCATTCCTCACTTTTCCTTCACAGCAAACAGCACAACAGGACCTAAAGCCAAACGCAGAGCCTCACAGTGATGGTTTAATTTAATGTAACTAAAGACCCAATGTTTTGCCGCTTCCCTCAGGGGTATGGAACACCATTCAGTCATAGTGATCAGTATAACAAAAACTTTAAACACAGTCTTAATTCTCAAGTCTGGAGCAGTAAGATACCGGTGCTCGTGTACTCTGAACACTGTTCACTCAGAGTTTTGTCTTTACTTTGTTAAATTAGAGCCACATTGAGATGACAGAAAGCTACAGTAGATGACATCACTCAAAATGTACACAGAGAAAGGGAGTCAGTCATTTAGATAAACAGATCTCAGCTAAGAGTATAGCCTTGACTTCTTCAGCTCACTAACAGAGAGCTGTTTGTAAATTTACAAATGGATGCCAAGTGTGATTCATGATGGGGAATCAACTTTTACCAGCAAAAGAAATGAAGAAAAATTAATAATAATAATAATAATTGCAGTGAGCGGTAAGCAGCACATGACCACTGTTATCGTCACAGCTCTAGTTTTAACATTATAAAATTACATGCTTTTGTTTTTATAAAATGATTGCATGTAATTATATCTAGTTGTAAGTAATTAAACAAGCTTACACATGATGTTGTAAGGTATTATGTATGCCATATAAAGCATTCTAAATTCAGTATGAATAGAGGATTCACAGGAAGTTTTCTCCTTATGCAGTTTTCACACAAATTCTGACTTTCACCACTGTTTTCCTATCTTGGAGATATTCTTAAGTAAGAACGGAATCAACGCACACTCAAGAACACAATGGTTTGAACAATGCTGCGGTTTATGAACGTGTCATGAATCTGACAGACTTTTTCTTAGGGCTTTTCTCAAGAACCCAGACTTAAGAGAATACAGTTTTCACATTGCAAGAGGTCTTTGTGAACTACCTGTTAGACCAATCAGAGGCAACCAAACATTCATATATTGTGAGCATCACAACCCCAACTTGCTGGCAGTCCAGCATGCTACAGTCATGTGCCAGACCTCATTTAGACAGTTGTTTTTTCTTCTTTATATATGAATTAACATCATAATGATGTGCTTTCTTTTTTATCCCTTAAAGACCTGGACATTCAGTACCGGACAGAACTGAACCAGGACCCGGAAGTGGATCGGATCAAAGTCATCTCTCAGTGCTACAGCTCCATCGAGGCCTCTTCCAATCCTGCTGACGTCCATAAGATGACCAATGGCGAGACAGTGTCCTTCTGGCAATCTGATGGCAGTGCACGCTCCCACTGGATAAGGCATGGTGGCTTCTGAAGTCTAGCTTCTGTTTAGATTGATACAGATTTACACTCATCACCAAAAATACAGTTGCACCCAGACGTCTGGCATGTTGCGTTAACAAACTTGGCGGGCCGACGCCATTGCTCATATCAGTCTAAATTTATCATCATTTATTTTTCCTGATAACTCGGTATCTTCCTTATATGTTGCAATCAAACCACTTTTACGCAGGTCTCGTTTTCTGTTTTACTCTTATGTCTTCTGTGCTGCTCTTGCAGGTTAAAGATGAAGCCGGATGTGGTGCTGAGGCGACTGGCCATCGCCGTGGCCTCCAATGACCACAGCTACATGCCTCAGCTGGTTTCGGTGTCAGTGGGGAAGAACAGGCGCTCACTACAGGAGATCAAAGATGTGCGCATCCCCAGCAATGTCACAGGCTATGTGCCCCTGCTGGACAACGCTAACATTAATCACCCATGTACGTGTCTCCTTCTTTGTTGAATTTGAACTTTTTAATGTGAAAATGAAGCTTACTGTACTATAGTAGATTAGCTTAGATTACTTTATCGTCAGTATACTTCAGAGCCTAGATCATGTCACTACGATTCCTTATTTGAATGGATGTATCAGGAGTTGAATTTTGAAGTTGTGCTTATTGTGTTGTCAGTGTGTTATGTCTACTCTGGAGACCTATGGATAATGCTACATATAGGCTACAACAGGCTAACTATCCTGCACATTACAATGATGTGCTAACTGAAACACTATTATATAACCATACATTTCAGACTACTAGGCTACTACTGCCAACTTCCATGTTCAACCATGTTTGGTGCTTTGTGTGGCATACGTTATTGATGCCGCCAGTCTAGTGATGTGGGAGGATCCAGTGGGGGATGTCTGTTTGGGGCTATTTGGGGCTTTTACTCAGAGAAAAGCAGCTTAGACCCAGAGTTCCTAATATGCGCATGAGAGGTCTTCAGAGGTCTTTACCTTTAGAACCAAATTTCGGGGAAGATCCAGGTACATGACATTTCTTGCCTAAAACATGCAGAAAAACAAACTATGATAAATTGACCATTAATCCAGGGAAGTAATACATTGATGACATATATTTTTGTAATATTTTAGTGAACATAGTTAAACGGTATTTGAAATCCTGCTTTCTGCTTGTACAGACGTTCAGATCAACATCAAGCGTTGCTTAAGTGATGGCTGTGATACACGCATCCACGGCCTGAAGGCTATGGGCTACCTGGTCACTAAGAGTAAAGAGGTGTCCGTGTCGGACGCCTCCGCTATCTGGTACCTCTCTCTCCTCACCTCCCTGGTAACGGCATCCATGGAGACTAACCCTGTCCTCGCTCAGACCGTCCTTCAGAGCACGCAGTGAGTCAGCAACAGTAGCCTTACTAACGTCAAACTGCCATACAGTCTTGAAAAGGGCTTATTTTCACGATATCTGTGATATTTGTTGCTGGAGGACGCAAGTGTCCTATTTGGGAATGCATGCTGTGTCAGTTCTCTGTTTGGGGCTTATCTGTGTAAGCCCTCTTCCTAATGCTCCATAATGAATGTACTCACATAACCAAATGTATGAGTACGAGCCAGTGATGAAATGGATGAAATGCTGCTGTTATTGTGTGTTTTTCTAAAGTAGTTGCTTTGCTCTGTTCCTTCAGAAAAGCCTTACAGCACATGCCCCCTCTGTCCTTAAACCCATCCTCCACTGAGTTCCCCAAGTTCTTCTCTCCCAACATCCTGGAAGAAGTGGATGGCTTCCTCCTACGAATTGCAGAGTAAGATCACTCTCCCTCATTCAAGAAGCAGTCAGCGATTTTGGTTTTAGACTGTCAAAGAAAGACAAACTATGAAGTTTGAAAAATTATGGAGTTCATTTATTAGTCAGAAAACTTAAAATGATGGAAACAAAGATATTGGCAATCCGCAAACAGAAAGAGATATGTTTCTAACCGATAAAACAAGATTAGTGTCACTCTACACGCCCCTTAGCATTGGACAGCCACTTTAATTCACTTGTCATTGGTTTAGATGGGTCGTTTTCTTTTCATTTTGTGTAGTTTTACAGTGTGAGCTGTCATGGAAATGAACCAAAGTGTGCGAAAACAATGATAATAGAAAGCAAGGTCAGCTGCTCTCTGTGTGGTGATTAAAACCATAATTCATTCTGATGTTATAGACAGTACAGAACTTTGTCAAAGTTTATCTTGAAGCTCTCAGCATAAGAGGTCAGTGCATTACAAAGACTGATATAAAGCAAAGAAAGAATATCTGTTTTAAAAACGCAGACAATATATTATAACAGTTATAACAGTCTCCACCACGGAGAACGTTCTAAAGACGTTTTCACTGGGTTGTCTATTTTATCAGGCCAATTTACCGTAGAACTGCAGGCTGTAGTCCATCTGTTTTTGTGGATAATTTGTTAGCCTCCTTCTAACCTGGTCTTCCATGATCAGGACCACCACATAGTAGCGACACTGACGTGGTGGTGGTGTGTTAGTGTGTGTTGTGCTGGTGTGAGGGGATCAGACACAGCAGTGCTGCTGGAGNCCTTGTCGATGTAAAGTCGGAAACGATAGCTCATCTGCTGCTGCACTGTTTGTATTTCAGGATAATTGTTGAGGACTGTTTTTGTTCTGTTCAGTTTGTATTTGCTGCTCCTTCCAGTGTTGTTTGCCCTCACTGTGTTTATGTAATTATAGACGGCAGTAATCAGTAATCTGGGTAATTGTACGCTGCAGTCAGCTGTTGTTTACCAAGCTTTTTGTTATATTAATCTTTCGTTTGCAATCCCTCATTCTGTTTTCCCATCCTTCTTCCCTGCCATCATGTCCTCTCTTCCTTTCTTTCTCCTTTTTTCTGTCTTTCTCTCCCTTTTGCCTTTTACGTTCTCCCCTCATCGATTTCTCACTCCTTCTCTGTCTGGTGCTGTAGTTGCTGTGTGACTCCGGACGCCGAGCTGACTCTCTTGGCGTTCGCCCTGGCTCGGGGCAGTGTGGCTAAAGTACTGCTCTCTCTGTCTGGAATTTGTGAGCGTGTAGACTCGGAGTACCACGCTGCCTCTCTGCTGGCTTCCATGGCCTCAGTTCGCCTCAGGCTGCTTTACCGAAATGGTAAGTTCCCTACAACATATTACAACAGATGACAATAAATGCGGTTTGAAATGTTGGTCAAATTTAGTTATCTATCCATTGTGAGAAATATTTTAGCTATTAATCAGCTTTGCTGATTCTGATATCATTGTGCCATTTTGATGGTCTTATATACATACATGTTCGTTACGAGGCTTCACATCTCCATGCATATGACAGCATTTTGATTTCCTCTCTGTCTAGTAGTTTTGTATTAACGTCAACTCTGCTGCTGCGCTGTCTTAATCTCTGTCTCATGCTGTCTGATTTAGGAAAACCTCTCCAGCTGCATCTGCAGGCCTGTGATGTGAAGAGCCGAGATGACAACTGTGGCCCAGAGAGTATGCTGACTGAGCCGTCCACAGGAGATGGTACTGTCAGCACTCCTGTTTTGGCTTGTTTGGAGTGTTGGAGGTGTTTTTTGTAGTGTTCCTGGAGGTTTTGCAGTTACTTTATAATGTAGCAGTAAGACTTTATTTATGGTATGGTAGCTTGGAATATTTTTGAAGTCACTGCTGTTATAAAGTAGAGTTACCTCTTACCTCTTCAATCACATAACCTCTTTTAAATCCTTATTTAAAACGAGGGTTTTGGACAGTACCTGACGTGATGATGTGTATATGGTCAAATATATTAAGAGTGTTAGATGATCTTTCATACAGAGCTGAAATTTATGGACTCTTTCACTTGTGCAGGCTTCCTGACGGAGAGTGGAAAAAGGAGAGCCAGTGTGATTCTGTCCACTGAGGCCCAGACGTGCTTCCAGGTCACACAGATAAGAATCAAAGTAAGTCAGACTCAATAGAGGTGTTTCTGCGACTATGTCTCTTGGCTTTACTACTGCACCACCGAGTAGGGTAATATAATAAAGATCCATGCTTTTACATGTACTGCAGGGCCCTTTTTGAACATGGTCAGTACTGCTGGATGATGTGTCTTCTATGCTGGTGTACTGTAATACTACTTTTCAGTTTCCTCCAGTTCACTATGTTTTCAATTATATAATTGTAAGATAATCAGACATTATATCCATCATGCAGTGTCGTCATGCAGTGTCGTCATGCAGTGTCGTCATGCAGCGTCATTTAAAGCTATTAGTTTAGTTTTTGGACCTGCGATGAGACCTGTTAATTGTATGTTACTTGGTGCTTCAAATTGTTTTGAAGGAACAGTTAGAATTCCATAACATTCAAATGTATACCGCGTTTCTTTTTTGGAAGTTCATAGCAAATCATAAATATATCCTTTGGCTTAGTCATTGCCCCAGCTCCACATCTCAGCGTGCGGAATCAAACATCAGGCAAAGTCTAGTGGCCTCACTGTGTGACAGAAGGGGGGGACCCACGAGGCGGGATTCAGAACTGGGTCGCTGTCTCTCGGGTTCTGTGAGGCTCAGACACCTCCTTCCTGTCCTTTTATGTGGCTGTAATGTTAGTGGCATTACTAGCCTAGCCTATTGCAGCTCCTGTTTCAACCTGAAAACAAACAGTCTCAGGAGGAGACAGTAAACTGATACCAAGCATAATTAGTGAATAATCCTTTAACTCATTATGATTATACAAGTAGAGTGTAAAAATGATCTTGATCCTGGTATTTATCGGCTCTCCCTGTGCGGTGTTCTGTAGTACAGCTCTGATATGTGCGCCGTGACATGGCACGTCTGATGTTTAGTGACGGCTGTCTTCAACAAAGAAAACAACAGGAGTGCCATGTGGACATACTACATGGCTTTGAAGCAAATAAGGATGTAAATCAAAGGATGTGAGCAAGGTAGTATGCAAACTGTGTTTTAGAACAGTTCCTGCTGGGGGTGCTAGTGCTATAAATCTGGTATAACACCTGAAGGACCAGCATACCAGACCTATACAGAGAGTTCCAAGAGGTTGATGATTATTCCCAACATAACTGAAATATTTAACAAGGTCTTTTTGCATTTTTGAACAAGAACAGTGATTTACGAGAGAAGTCTTATGTTTATTTGGATGTGAGTATCTAATAATACAAAAGATAAAAATTAAAAGGTGTTCTACCCAGGAAACAACTGACAATGGGATAGTAGCATCTCAGAACCTCAATGTTTGACCAACTTGTGGTTTGACTCTGACTTAGTCGACTCACCCTAATCTTAATCAGTTTGTGACTTGACAGGCTTTACGTTTGATAAATGTACATTTTAATCAAATTCATGGAGATCTTTATCAATATCACATGGAATATGCAGTGTGAAGCATCATATCACACTTTATTTTGCAACTGCGGTGTTAAACATAGTTAGCATATGATTTTTCATAACAGGTAGCTCTAGTATTTATTTAGTATTCATAATCTAGCTCATTTGTACATGTTGGCCATCTTAAATATTAACTGACTGTTTTGTTCTTGTGTTCTCAGGTGCGTAAAGGGGCCATAGGGGCTAAATGTGGCCTAGTGTTTACTTACAATGATTTGGAGGCATTTGATGCAGACAAGCACTTTAGGAGGTTTAAAGTGTACGACTCCTGGACCTTCAAGGACTACAAAGAGTTTGTCCAAGACAAGTAAGTCACACACAGTGCTTTTTAAGCTTCTTTTATTGCTGCTGTTATGGCTGAGAGAAATACAGGCTTTGAGATGATATGCATGTATGGATTCATCTCTACTGTACAGATGTAGAATCCAAAGGGGCATAGCACATGGCTCACGCTGTTTAGGCTGTATTCCTGCATCTCTCAGCTTAAGGCTTCTATAGGCTGGGCAGATGTTATGGAGGTAGATTTTCCCGTTACATCCTCACTGTTCAGGCATGCTGTGTGAGGAGCCAAACAATGACTAGGAAAATTATGCCATCCTACCTTCAGGTCAGAAGCCCAGGCCCACTAGCTCCTTAAGCTAACTTTCCCCCTCTGGTCAGTTTGATTTTATTGAGGTGTGTAGACAAGCTGTGGCTTAGCTCCACATCGACTGGCCCACTTCACAGGCTAGCCCAGGAGTGGAGCACAATATATTTGATGGAAGACACCGCCCCTTTCGACCTCTGCTTATTTCCCCTTATTCCAGCGTGTTGTGGAGATGAAACCGTTTTCCCATCACGTGCCATATGCGGACGTTTCAAAGCTGGACATTACTGGCATGGAGGAGCTTGGGCTGTCCACCCCACTTGTGGTGGAATATTTGGTGGCACATTTACACCCATACAGGAGAGCGACTTATTCTGCGGCTAATCTCTCCATCCCAGGAAGAGCAGAGCAGTTTACTGGCTCTGTTTTTCCCAGAAGGTTTATAAAGATTTAGCTCTGGCTGTCAGAGCCCGTAATGTTTCCATTCTTCTCGCTGCTTACCAAGCCCAGTTCCTGGAAGAAATAGGCAAGCGGCTAGAGCTAGTGGTTAGGCCTCCGAGCAAGATGACCACAACCAGCATCTCGAGACGAATCTAGTCTGTCTCCTCTTAGACACATGTCTCCTCCTCCTGCAAAAAGGATGAGTCAGTGTGCTCTAAACATTTTTCACTGTATGGTGGTCATGTTAAATGCTCCATCCCACGTTTTAAACCCTGATCATGTTATGAATCCCCCTCCTAAGCTCTTCTTGGAGCTGTGCTCGCAGTTACAGTCACGCAATGGGTTTCAGCTATGTGTGACTTGTCTCAGACTCTGTGTGTTTGAAATATCTGAAAGTTAGTGTTGCTGCATGGAGTTCTCTTGTCTCTTGTCACACAGGCATTCCAATACAAGAGCAGCAGAGGTGAGCGAGGAGGAGCCTGTTGGATGGTTTGAGCTGGAGGAGGACTGGAACGATGTGGAGATCAAACTGCAGCAGTGCCGCGTGTCAAATGTAGGAATCCCCTTTTTCTTACAGTGTCTCTCTCTTCGGTTCTCATCCTCACTGCATTTACTATGAAATGTTTTATTGCATTAGTGTTACTGTTATAGTTTAATTATAGTTTTTAATCATTTAGCTATGGTTTTTAGTTTAGTTTAGCTTCCAATTCTAACCCTCTTACTTTCTAACCCACCAAACTGTGAAGTTGGCATGCGTTCCTCCAAGAGATATAAAGTGCCTCCACATCTTGTCTTACTACTGTAGTAAGGTTGTTGGAAAACTTGAAGTACTTGGAGGATGTAACAACTTCTGTTACTTTAGCTAACAGAGGCCCACATTGGCTAGCAGCCTTGTGCTGACTGATGGGGGCATAGCGCGAACTCCTGACCAAACTTGATCTCTTGATAATGCAGTAAACAGTAGATTGTTGTGCCTTTTAGGAGACCCCCTACAATGCAATGGATTATTTTCTATCAAATAGAAATAGTATGGTATCATACTGTATGATTGTATCATGTGGCTTGATGCTTGTCAGTTTGGACTGTTAATAAGCGAGTGGTGTAATAATATTTACAGGTCAAAAGATGTTTGTTTTTCAGTGTCTCATGGTAATAGGACATTCTTCCAGCAAAACGTCAGTTGTTCAGGTGCTTTGTTTGGAGCACATAAATGTTTCATGTCAATAAGTTTATTATGGACCCAAAGTTTTGAGTAGGAAGGAGTTACTGTTAAGAAAGTCAGTCGTTTTGGCTGCAGGATTTGGAATGAAGATTCGTAATCGATGCATGTCTGGTCTTTCATGGTTTTTGTGCCTCTGTACTCTCTGTAAGCTTGCCATGTATTACGAAAAGGCAAACACTCAAGCAGTCTACCCATTAAATGCACTGAACTGAATCAAAGCAAAGGGCAGCTCCACCCAAACATGCCCTTTCGTCATAATAGGAAAAATGACTTTTTTCTTTAACAGTTCCTGATGGTGAAGTTCCTGTGCACAAGGCAGGATTCGGCCGACCGGCTAGGGGTCCAACAACTGGCCTTAAGTGGCTACACGTGTCCAGATGCTGAGAGACTGGGGATGGGGGAGGAGCTGAACGCGCAGCCGGAGGGTAGCGACTGTGACCTCGTCTCGAGCCTCACACTTGTCAAGAAAACCCTCTACTTCATCCAGCAGCTCACGCGAGACATGGTGACACAAGCGCACATGCTTCACTCTTATGTAGCTGTTATACATAAATAGGACTTCAATGTTTGTTTTAATGAATAAGGAGTTATCAATGTTTTTAAAGCTCTGTGTCATCAAGAAAGGTGTTACAAATTAATGTCTTGTGTTTAAAAAGTGGTGTCTGTAATGTCAAGGCAGATCATTTGGGGAAAATAAAAATAGATGTATTTTATTACAGTAGGTTGTTTAATGCATTGGATGCATCTGTACCTGTTGTTTTTAGGACATGTCACTACACAAACAGAAGGCTCTCTTAGACTTCAGTGGCCTGAACCTGCTGCTGTTCTGGAACTTCTACAAAAAACTCATGTCTATGTGAGTATGCACCATCCACGCGCTAACATTTACAGCGGTCATCTCTCCCAGAGTTTAGCACAGCTTTGTTGATTTTCCTGCTCAGACACACCTGATTCATTTCTAGATATGTGCCAACAATCAGGGATACACTGAAATGAAAAAGGAGAATGTTCTGTTGTTTGTATTTCTCAACTACGAAATGTTTTCATATGCATCACTGGGGCAATTATCTGAGGAAGGAACATCAGTGGAAGGAACATCACTCCACAATCAACCTGGCATGCACAAGAGGTCCTCACAATCTGTTCACACAGGTCCTCACAACATTTCCAAACAGGAGTTTCTCACTAGACTATTTTTGCCAGGCAGTCAGATAGTTAGTTAGAAGAGAAGTGCAAGGACATGTTGAAGCTTGTTTGAAGTTACAGAACATTTGGAGAAGCCTCCTGTAGGTTACTTGGAGAACATATTGTGGTCAAAAACAGTATAACGCGTATGTTTAGAGAAATGGCTCCACACGTGACCCTAACATTACCATACTATACCAGACCTTCAGGGAATTTCTGAAGTGGATGCAGCATTTTATTAGGCCGCTTTTCTTCTTGTGGTACTGGCCGAATCCAAATTACCAAAGGGAAGATGAATGAAATCATGTTCTGGAAAATTGTTGAAGAGTCTGTTACCATCCTTCAGGACAATGATGATGATGAGATGTTGGTGGACCTTCCAGGAGACTCTTGATTGGTTCCATTGAAAGAAAATAAAGGTGCTTGAGTGGCCCAGTCAATAGACAACTTCTGAAAAGAGCTAAAGATCAAGATTCACTCACACCCCCCCTAGCATCTTCAAGACTGAAAGACCATCCGTGTAGAACCGTGGGCCCAGTATGAGATCAGCTTGCAAACAAAGGGCAAATGATTCTCCACAAAGTGTTATTCCAGTCTTTTTGAATGCATGTTACTTTTCTCTGGATTATAATGTTAAGGTTTCTTTTTACAGGTTGCCTATGCCTTCTTGTGTTTATGTTCGTTGGTTTTCACCGATTTCATATTCACGTTTCACTTTAAGTAGTTATATATGCTTAGCATTTGCGATATCCCTGCATTTCCACATAATTCAGTCCTTTTTTGTGTGTATTGTTTCTATTCAGAGATGGCGATGAAGCAGTGCAGACCCGGATTCTCCTACTGCAGCTCCTTCAGAAGTGTTTCCCAGCTCTTCCTGCCTTACCGGAGTCCCGGGGGCCCCTGGAGAACACTGCATCATCGTCAGCTGCAGCATCTGTGAGCACAGACGTAGACCCTGCTGAGGCTGTAGGGGTGCTGTACAGTCATCTCTGTCAGGGTACAGACCGGCACACCGTCATTCTTCTTCTATGCCTCGCCATATGAAATGTGTTTTTCCACTCCGGTGCAATTCAGTGTATGCCTGCATAGTGATGCTAGCATGATTGATTGCATGTAATTGAGATATGGATATTCATGTCAGATTTGATGTTTGTATTGTTTTTAATGCAGTGGTGGATGGACCTGAGGGAGAATCTGCTGTAGAGAAAGCTCTGAGGAAAGAGGCAGCGAAGGCCATTCTTAGTGGTGCAGCCATCTTCTACCCGGACAAACAGAGCAGACGAGACAGACTCTTTGACATGATGGTATGCAGTCCTGCAACTATTGATGATTTTCACATTCAAATATTGTATCAGTTATTAAAAATGGGGATAAATCATGCTGCTATGATGATGATGTTGGTGGTGGTGATGATGGTGGTGATGATGGTGGTGGCGGTGGTGAGGGTGGTGATGATGATGGTGGTGATGATGGTGGTGGTGGTGATGGTGATGATGATGGTGGTGGTGGTGGTGGTGATGATGGTGGTGATTATTATTATCAATATTATTATTAATAATAATTATGAGAGTTGCAGTAAATTGTGAATCCAGGTAAGAAGGAGCATCTTGTTAATTAGGTCAAACCTACATGAGCTTGTTGGACTTACTATTTCAAAACCATAAGCCTTAATATGTAGTTGGCTCCCCTGGCAGTTTTAGCGTGTCTGTTCGATTCAGATTCGTCCATCCGACTGCCAGATAGTGAAATGTGATTCATCACTTCAGTAAACATGGTTCCACTGTTCCAGAGTCCAGTGATGCCGTGCTTTACACCATGCCAAGCTTAGAGTTGTGCATTGTGCTTGTGTGCAGCTGCCCTGCCATGGGACCTTAAGTCATGAAGCTCCCGATGCACAGTTCTGCAGTTCTGATGTCGCTTCCAGAAGCAGTTGCAGTTGGGTGGTTTTTGGTTGCTACGTGTTTCTAAGTTTGCATGGTCTGCATCTTCGTAGTTGAGGTGTTGTTATATTTCAAAGTAACAGCTCTGACGAGGACAGATCTAGCAGTTCAAACATTTTGTGAACATCTTGTGTCAAAGATGGCAACCTATACAATAAGCTCAATAATGAGGGGTGTCCACATACTTCTGGCCGTATTGTGCATTTTGCTAGTGTTCCAGAGAAGAGCTAAAGCCAATACTGTCTTCTCAAGTCTCATAAACTGTGCCAAAGTCTCCAATGAGTCTGGCATGCAGAACCGGCCCCTGCTTGCCAGTGGTGGTTTCATAAAAGTGGAATTAATCGAATATAATCAAATATTTATAGCAGCCCTTATGCAGGGTGTGTGAGTGTGAGTGTGTGAGAAAGGGAGAAAAGTCTGGGATGTGTGAGAGAAGGAAGATTGTGCACTTTATTTTGTGTTTTTTGTGTTTTTTGTTTTTTTTGTTGTCTTTTAGAAGAACATAACAGAGGAAGAACAGCCAGATTCAGTTAAGCTGACGTTTGAGTCGCTCTGCAATTATTTCAGGTAAGAAATAAACACAAACACTTAAGCGGCACAACTACACAGGTGCTACTTAATTGTTTTAATTGTTGTCTGGGAATGCAGTAAATACCTAGCATTAACATCTCTCTCTCTCGAGTGGTTGCTAATCTGTCTCCAAACACCACTTAGGCCTGTTTCAAACATACTGGGCCTGTGCCTTGACTTGGCAGTCAGCAAGAGTAGGCAGTTGCAGTTGAGGTAGGAGGTGAGAAGAGAGTCACCAAGTTGGGCAGTTTTACTGGCACCATCCTACATGAGCCAGCAGCTCTTGTGGCATTCACATACTGCACCTCACATGTCTTTGTAGAAAACAAATTTGAGTTTAACATGTGAAATGAATAGCCACAGCTGTGTGCTGTATTCACCACTGTCGTATGTCTAGAAAAAACATAAGATAAGGGAAGAAAGTCAATATGTTTTTACTGG
Source organism: Semaprochilodus insignis (assembly GCA_034552555.1). Taxonomy (NCBI): domain Eukaryota; kingdom Metazoa; phylum Chordata; class Actinopteri; order Characiformes; family Prochilodontidae; genus Semaprochilodus; species Semaprochilodus insignis. Next base: position 7,429,848 of record CM067496.1, on the reverse strand, counting down.
TGTGTTGTGGAAAAGTTAGGCGTCACTGTCACGGTGAGACACATTCTTTTGATTTAACCCACAAGATTGAGCTCAGATTTAAAAAATGCTCTTTAACGATAACCTTTATTAATAATTTTTCTATTTGGGCAAATATTTTTGTATTTATTATTATTTTTGTTTTTTGTTATTTTAACAAGCAGTAGCAAGTTGCCATACAGTTTTTAAGATGCTTATTAGATTATAAAAGTGATACTCAAAATATATTTGATGTATCTTAATTTATTATTTTCCTGGACTAATCATTAATGTTTAAGCATTTCAGAGTAACCCGTGTCATCATTCACTTATGTTCATTTGTTTGTCCCAGCCAACTAAGACATTTGATTTAACTTGGCCTTCTCAAGTAAATAGCCCTGCTGTAGAAAATGGGCTTTAAGCCTTTCCTTTTTATGTGCCCCACTTACCCTGCAGCAGTGCACACTGGAATAAACTATGAAAAACTGCTGAGAATAAAACAGTAAAAAATATATATATGTATATTATTTAAATGCATGTAATTAATGGCCAAGTACTAGCTAAACATTTCACGCTGGATAAACAGATATGATACAAAATATACATTATTTTATGTGAGGTGTGTATTCTAACTCATGCTCCGATGGTTGTCTCTCTGTACAGTGACCAGGACCCAAGCGGTTTGCTACTGCTGCCTCCCAAAGGAGCTCCCGCTGACTTTGACATCTCCCCTGTCCTCACAGTCATGGACACTTTGCTCCTTGTGGCCACTAAAGAGGTTTGTTACTTCATGTTACACATACACACACACTCACTTACACACTCTCTCTCTAACATGTGGAAAAGCCCATTTCACACCAGACGCAGTAACCGCAACCAGTACGCTCCTAGGTTAGTCAGTGTAGCTTTCTAACATCGGCTGCGTGTGTCTCACTTTGCTGTGGAGGTAAGATGCATGTAAAACGTAAAATACACTATGAGCATATATGTTTAAAGCTGCGTGTAGTCTTTTTTGGCTGGTTAACACTGTTTAACCATCACCAGGCTCATCATTATGGATGTTTTTAATAAATACAGTTACACAGACTATAAACAGAAATGAAAGATGCTAAACCTTTAATTGATGAGTAGTCTGTACAGTATATAACTTTCATAATATGATTTTACCCCATAATCTTGTAAACCTGATACAAAATGACAACTGGATTAGAGTTGTTTCTACAGACTGCAGAGATAAATATAAAGTTTAAGTTGATGTCTGATTTCCTGCTGAATGTGTGCAGTCAGTAACACAGCAGCTCTTTCCCATCTTAGATGTTTTATATTTTCACGGCATTCATGCTGAACCCTAACGCTTCCACACAGTGGGCATAACTGCAGTGACTCCTGACTCAGTAGACAATAAGGATATTTATCTGTCCTCTCTGGCTCACAACTTAACATCAAGCTAATTTTACTTTCCCATTTCAGCTCTACCCTCTTTTCTGTTGTCTGCTTCTGTTTATTTGTGTTCATCCTCTGGTGTTTCTTTACTATTCTAGACATATTTTGGTTTTTGAAAACCACTATATTTGCACATTTTTTTTTCTTTTTTAAAATGTTGTTTGTTTTATATTTTGTATTACTCGAAAATGCAGTTGAAATGCAGACAACTCTTTTGCCTCGTGACCTGTTTTGTGAATATCAACTTTTGTCTACATTGTTTTTGTCCACTTTATGTCATTAATGGTATAGAGTCTGAAACATTTGCATGTTAAGTAGAAGTTAGTTACTTGACTGTACATCTCTTTCTCTTTTCTTTTTTGCTGCCTGTTTGTCGTGTGTTAGTGTGAGGTGATGATGGTGGACTCTAGTGGAAGACCCAGTCGGAAGGTCTTGCTGTCTCTGTTCTGGGCTCTTCAGGGAAGTCTGCTTTCTTGGTGCTTCCTGCAGCTCAAAGGAGGAGCGGGCACAGCCACTGAGCTAGCCAGAGACATCTTGATCAGATGTAAGCCTTGTACCAATCCTAATCAGAGTTAGAAAATTCAGTTCAGAAGATTTTTTTCTTCCCCCAACTGTCTAAAACTTACACTAGCCGGGATAAGAACCAGCACACAACACCTAATCTGATATATAAATACAGAGCCATTACTTGGCATTACTATTCTCCATTACTGTTGCAGGGAGTGATGAGTTTGTTTTCCTTGCTGTTGATGTTCCTGAGCAGTTTTACATGTAACTGAGAAGGTGTGATCTTGTGCTTGTTGTTGGACAGATGTGGATCAGTTCCTGACAGGCACCAGGGCCACCCTGAGCAACCTGCTAGAGAACTACTCCAGCACCGACATCACAGCCAAACTCGGTGGCTCCATCCTCGCTATGGCAACCAGGCAGCTGGTACGGACCTACTTGGAATGTTCTTCTGGCGTTCTTCGGAATGTCACTACATGCAAGCATGTCATCAATGGATGGGCCTCTATGGAGCTAAACTAGTTTTTAACTCTCTGACTCTTTGAAAAGTAGAAGGTTGTGTTTATAAGGCTGTGTTCAAGCTTTTCGTTACTTCTAATGCAACGGAGCAAGTTCTCAGATCCAGAGTGACCAGAATTCAAAAAGAGCACCAACAAACTGTGAATTGTGCTCCATATGAACTATTAATCTTGCTCGGAAGTACCCTTTAGCGTTTGACAAACCCCAGAATACGTTACCAAGTACTTCTTGGTACACATTGCTGCTATCATGTTTTTCTTGCTTCAGATTTTTCCTTCTTTCTGTCAGCGCCACCTTAAAATAATTTAAAGTTAAAATAATTGAGATGTCTTTATTTATTCATTCAGACATCATTTCTAAATACTGCAGTATACATTATTACCACTGTACCACCCACCCTTAGTTGTCACAGTCAATATGGGACTAAACTTTGTCCTACTCACTAACACATTTCATGTCTCAACATCATAATGAGGTCTGCATGGACATCCATTTAAAAGCCAGACCTGACCTGATCAGGCCTGACCGGTACTGCTAAATTTGAAACCGGAACCGGTTACAGTGTTACAGGGCTTTGTCTTGTTACTAAGCTTAACGTTAAGTGTTAGAAAGTTAACTGAAAAAACTTGACACCCTTATCTAATAGCTGATCTTTGGACGCAGCAGGCACTTTCTTAACATGTACTACCGAAGAGATAATGAGTGCAGTGCAATGTAGAGTTACGCAAGCTGAAGCTTGAGCTTAAGCAAGCAGTTCAAAATATGAAATACGCAGTGTATGGGGTCTTTCTAACACCGTATGATATTTGATGATATTTCTAACACTTATGATGTTCGTGTTGTCCAGGCGATTTTCTTGCTGGAGCTGTGTGCTCTGGATATCCCTCACTGTGTACTGCTCAGGAGCTTCTTCTCTTCGCTGGAACTACTCAAGGAGCTCTCTAGGAGTACTGAGGATGCCCCAAAGGTCAGCTGTGTGTGTGTGTGGGGGGGTGGGGGGGGTTATTCTATTGATCTTTAGATGCTGAGTGTCAGGTAGTTTTACGAAATCTTCTAGTTGCTAAATTGATTAATAATTTAAGAAGCAGTTGCTTTGACTGAATAATGCAAACAAACTAGTATCAGAACATGAATGTGATATAATAATATCATGTGTTATTTATCATGGTTGGTGTAAATTCCTACATAATTCAGTCATTGAGATGATACAGAGGTTGATTAAATTGTGTGTAGTAGCGTTATGCCAGCTCAGATATTTTTTAAAGGACTTTTGATAGAGACCAGGTGTTGAGATGTAGTAATATTGGAAAATATAACAATTTCATTTGCTGTCTAGAACAAGACTTTGTAATATTGATAATGGACAACTGCTGGCAAATCTGAGGAATAGGCATACTATTTTGCCCTTCCTTGTATATACAGTCTTATAAAAATGCATGTGAAATGTATTTTAGGCCAAGATCTTTTGTTAAAACTATAATAAAACAATGTCTCTGGTATAACTGATATGAAATGGTGCATTTTAGAAAAATCAATTTCTTTACGGTGATGGTGGTAGGAAACATGGGTCTCGATGTCTATGATAAAATTATAGACATTTTATTTACCATCTAAAATGCACAGGGAACTAACAGCTTGTGTTGATGTTGATAATATTAAAACAGTTAAAAAATAATTTGCTTTGACCATTACAGTGTCCTGCATTTACCATTGCACACTGTACATAGGAATGTCCGACTGCATATAAAACAACGTTTATGACTGAAATCTGTCGCAGAACTATCGTAAAACATCATCTCGGGCTCCAGGCAGTCTATTTTTAACCTGTTCATGTAATTTGTTCGAGGGAGGTTTCGAGTCTGTGAGTTTCTCTAAAATGAAGCATTTCACAGCAAACCACTTGGACTGAATGAGTGTTTATGTTTTAACCAGTGAGTTGTGCAGGAACGTTGGGAAATTGATGGAAGTCCCCTTTCAATGTTATGTTATTGTAGGTTGATCTTGAGGCCTCTCAGCATCCTCAGCAGCCAGTGGTATTAAAGACGTGGACGATGGAATCTCCACATGACTATGAGGACAGTAAGCACGAGAACACGGTGTTCCTCTGTCCCGGGGCCACCTACTTTGAGGTGGAATTTGATGACCGCTGTGAGACAGAGAAGAGGTACCTAAAACTTAATACTGCTCCCTGCTGGAAGCTTTAGACACAAATCACTCATTTCCTCCCGTACAATCTGCAAGACGTATTGTTTTTTATGTGTTAAAAAGTGAAACACTGGCAGACCATTTTCTATTGACTGTTTTATATATTCGCAGGTATGACTATCTGGAGTTTACGGATTCAAGAGGAGGCAAAGTGCGATATGACATGAAAGTCGGCACTGAGAAGTGGCCAAAGGTGTGATGGGTTTTGTCTGACTGACATCAGCTTTTTGTTGTAGAATTGTCATTGTATTTTCTCCACCAGAAGCATCTTATTTTAGTGTTTTCTATAAATATATTGACGTTTTTGTTTGTCCTGTTTTACAGAAAGTCACATTCAAAGCAGGTCACCAGCTCCAGTTTCTTTTCCACTCGGACAGCAGCAACACAGAGTGGGGCTACAAATTCACGGTGACAGCCTTTGGTCTGCCGGACATTAACGTCTCCTGGATCTCTGACCTCCAGCTCCTCGTCTCGCGGCTGATGGGCCGCCTGGCCTCCCGAACCATGGCCCTTAAATCGATACATGGTATGCTGTCTCTGTTGATACAAGTGCAACTTTTGTTTTTGAGGTCGTAGTTTGTGTGATTGGGTGGATCATATCAGGTCATACTACATATCATATTACAGATTATTAATTCATATTATTTTAGTTTATGCTGCCTTAGGATCTTTGTTTAAGGAAGTATGTCACACTAAGAATGACCATTTCAGATTTTAAGACACAAGAACTGATTCAGCACCCTGACTCACCCTGTGAAGCATTTAAATATGTTCTTCAAAAGTGTGATCAGGCCACAAGACTTTCCACATAAACATAAGTACAGCGTCTGCTGAGAAGGGCTTCAAAATGCAGACTGTTCTCTGTTAAATGTCTGTGTTGGTCAATATTTAGATCTAGTCCAGGGGCCTCCTTCAGGAAACATTCATATGCATGGAACAGATCTTAAAATGATCATTCGTGAAAGTTCCTGTGTAAGTAGTGGCTTATATCACGTGAATTTGACGTGACAATGTGTGTACATGAATGCACATTATAACACACTACACTACACATTACACTCCTCATCAAAAGAATGGTTGCACCCAGAAGGAAGTTTCTAATTGGAATGCTATTGGGAAGGAAGATGAAGGAACAAATTGCCAGGAACAATAAATGATGATAAATTTAGACTGATATGGGCAATATTAATTGAGCTACACATACAGAAGTAGTGTCTCTCAGTATGGCGTCAGGCCGCCATGTTTGCTAACACAACATGCCAGACGTCTCAGCATAGAGCTGTAGAGGTTTCTACAGGTGTCCTGTGATAATCCATCCCATGCAGCTTGAATATTCTCACACAGTTCCTGCCGATTTTGTGGTAGGGGTTGAGGTGGAGTAACACCTTGTGTATGGCCCGCAATACATCGATAAGACCATTCCACTTCCTGCAGCCCTACAGCGCGACCCCTGTCTATTTTTTTAACAATGAGTGTAATATAGTAAGCTATCAAGCGATTTAAATATTTAAACACGATAATTTGTATAGTTACATTTAGTTAATTAGTTGCATTTGATAAATAAGCAGGTTGTTACATGTGGCTTGTCTGAGAAATGTTAAAAAGTAAGAAGTACTCATCATGATCATAGTAACAGTAATAACGGCTTGCAATGGTTTGATTTTGTTACAAACTAGTTAGTGTGCCAGTATGTGATTATAAACATTAGTTACCACTACAGCCGCAAATCAAAAACAAGGTAGTGCACTAAAATATACTGTTATATTCTTAAATTGTGTTTTAGATTCAACATTAAAAATCTTCAAAATCAAAATGCATTTTATTGCCTTTGCTACACCGCCTGGCCAAAAAAATGCTCCCTAG
>CM067496.1:7267287-7418414 GCA_034552555.1 Semaprochilodus insignis | reverse complement strand
TAATATAATAATATATATAATAATAATAAGTAATAATAGTATAATATAATAATAATAATGATAATAATAATAATAATATAATAATAATAATAATAATAAGTAATAATAAGTTTATATATATAATAATAAGTTTTTACAGGAAATATATGCTCAGTCTGTTAATTATGACCTCACCTTCCTGTCTTCTTTCCTTCTGCAGTGGCTAAGCATGGGCAGTCTTGTGTAAGTGAGGACCTCATGCAAGTCTACTTACTCGCCGACAGCATTAGGACATGGATGGTAAGCTTGAGTCTTGCTTGTTCATACTTTCAGTTAAAATGCCTGTGTTTGAATTTGTTTTTTTGAACTGTGTATTTCTGATGTATTTAGTTGGAGATGAAACAGCGCTCCCTGGTAAGCAAAATTAACATGCCCGGGGAGACGGGGGATGGCCATAGCGAAGTTACGATGGGGTCATTGGGTGAGTAGCCAGTAAATATTTTATTAAGGAGTTGTAAAAGTATAAAAAGATTGTATGGAGGTTACAGAAGGAATATGACTGAAATATAATATTGCCTGATAAGTTCAAGTCAGCAAATAAACAGTGGTTGTGTATTAAAGCAGGACTCTTTGTAGTGGATATGCACACCAAATCATATAATTTGACCATGAGTGCCTGAATATTACCATACAACAGTATATGAATTTGATAAACATTTTCATACCACATTTTCAAATATCCACAAAGTATTATTTGAGATTGGGTGGCCATACGACGTAAGATTAGCATTTTGTCAAAACAGCAATTAATAGTTTTTTCCTAGCCTTATCGTATATATACACAATATCAGATATTAGGTCTCGTCAAAACATTGTGCTTTTTTGATGTTTGAAATGTGGTCAAGATTTAAATTTAATCTGAGAATTAATTATTTAAATAATACTGACTCAACATTAGTATATATTGATATGACTCAAGCATAGTAACTTGAGTACTGTTAAAGTTGCTGGCAGTTAAGAATAATTCCTCCTGTTCTCAAAATGTTAATTATTGCATATTTTAATCATATATATTTAGTAAACAGAGTCATTCAGAGTGGTTTGATAGGAAGTGGTTCATTGTAGAGAAACAATGATGGGAACCAGGGGTTGCGACGGCAGTAACCCGTATATAGACTTTTTATTTACTATCCAAAACCACCAGTGAGCCTACATGCGTCTCCAGTGATTCTCTGTACTGCTAGTAATGGCAAAATAGAGGTACGTTTTAAAAACTAAAAAGGTTTCCTGTGATGACTATTTTTGAGTCCCTGAAGGGTTATGGGTTTGCATGCACGTTTTGCTTCATTTTTCCTTGATAAGTTCTGTCCTTGTTTTAATATCTTTTAATATTCGTGATTACCAGGACAAAACAATGTTTTTCTTGGGATCTCCGGTTATTTTTATCATTAACACAACAAAATAGACATTGTTTTATCTGAGATTTTTGTCTGGTATTTGTTGCATTGTGATAATGGCATAAATATGAGATCTTGAACACAGCACTGGTTCTGTTGTGATAATTATGTAAATAACTTAATAATAACTTAATCTCAAGAATTCAGATCAAAATAACCTGTTTTTAGAAATCCATCACCTGTTCAGGGCTTCCATAATTTTCCCCTGCAAGAATGAATTAGGAAAAAAAGTATGATGTAGCTTTTATAGGCGTTGAACTCCTGTTACCACCACTGTGTACAGATTTATCTAGAATGTCACATTTCAGGTCAGCCCACATGACTGGTTTGCCGGCTATGATATGACACTAACTGTAGCTTAGGGAGCTAAGAGTGTTAATATTTAAAGAAAATAATATTTGACACTTTCTGCTGTCTCATTTTCTCTCTCCAGCTGAGATCTGCATCAGTAAGAGCTTGCTGTTATTCAGGTTCAGCCCCAGTGTTGGTGCCCCCGTACCCCTTCCAGATCCTGAATCCTCTAAACCAGCAGAGGGCGCTAACGCTATCCATCTTTTGCGCTCTGCCTCCATATCTGAAGAAGATTTCCAGCCCTGTCCATCTCCTTCCACCTCCCATAGTCCCATAGGGGCTGAAGCTTTACCCTCCACTGGGACAAGTCACCCCATTCGTGTGCAGGCACAGGTGTCCTCTGCCTCAGACCCTGGAGCCTCCAGCAGTGCTAGCACCAGTGCACAGGGTTCCAGAGGCTCCACTGAGAGCCTTCACTCACAGTCCGGAGAGCCTGCGTCCCCACTGGCCTTCTCTCGCAAGGCGCCCTTCAGCCGTGGTCGCCTGAGGTTGCTTTCCTACAAATCAGTGGAGGAGACCCGTGCTGTTCCATCCGTCAAGGAGAGATTCCCCATACTCAAACACATCATTAGCTTTATGAAGGACATGGTGATTAGTGAGACCAGGTATGTTACTATGTGGCCATTGTTGCCTCATTTCATGTGTTTCATACATTCAAGTAATATGCAAAAGCAACCTTTTCTAAATTAATTGTTTTTTGTTTTTAGATGTAAAGAAAACTAACATGTTTACCTGCATCCACTAATTCACAATACAGCATTTTAGCCAAGTCATTTCACAGTGAAGTTACGCTTCTTAATTGAGACACTACCACGCAGCCCATGACAGCAGAGCTAATTTCTATACGAAGTCAGCCTGTTAAATTATAAGAGATAAAGAGAGTTCTATTTCAAGAATTCCTTGCTGTGTCTCACTATGGTATACACCCTCCCACATATGCCTCAGAAGTCAAAATCCATTATGCCAGCTGTGATCTTTGTGCTTCCACTTATTATTTATTATATTCCACTTATATTATTTATTCCACGAATTATTCCGCTTATTTTCCACTTATTGTAACCACTTATTTGATTCCCCCGTTCATTTGTAGATCAACCCCATTGAGATTTTTAATTCTGATATTCTCAGGAACATCTCCTACAAATGTTTACTTAGCAGCTGTTTTGAGTCTGTGACTTTTTGCACAGTGCTGTAGACCTTGACATGTTAATGTAAATTTGTTGTGTTAATGACATTGTATGTGTTTGTGTAGTGTTCTCCAGACCCTCTCCTTGAAGAAGTCCCAGGCTGTGAGTGTGTGTGAAGTTCTGGAGATGGTGCAGCAGTGTTTACTGTCCCTAGGAAAACCTCATCTCTTCCAAGCACCCTGCATTTTGTTCCTCCAGGAGTTGTTGGCCTGCCAGAAAGATTTCACAAAGTACGAGCTCTCTATTCAGGCTGCTGTTCAAGGCGAATTCCACTCATTTATGAATATATATTCATAATTCAGTGGTTAAGATGTTTACACAGTTAAGTAAATGCGTAAGCATAATTGGTTTAATCATGATAATCTCTGCTGTTCTCTCTCTTTCTCTGTCAGTTATTTCTCACAGTTGTCAGGCTGTGGAACCGAGTTAAGAGAGCAGATCAGACGTTCCTATCATCATCTAATTCTTATGCTGGTAGAGGCTGTGCAAGGCTTCACTGCCCTCAGTGACAAGTGAGTCTGGGTGTTTTATACTGCCATTTAGTCATGAGTATTTGTGAAATTCTTCAGCATACAAAATAAAAATCATACTCTGTGTGTGTGTTTGTGTATGTGTGTGTGTGTGTGCATATGTGTGTATGTGTATATATACGTATATATATATGTATATATATATGTATGTATATATATATATATATATATGTATATGTGTATATATATATGTACGTATATATACATACACACATATGCACACAAACACACACACAGAGTATGATTTTTATTTTGTATGCTGGGCAATTTCATACATACTCTTCTTCAAATATTTATTTATTTATTTATTTATTTATAATTGTGATTTTATGGCTTATATTTTTATGTTGAAAGCCTGTTTTCCTTGTGAAACCTATATCCCGGTCCTAACTGCTTCACCCTCCTTCCTGTTGCTGCTCAGAGTTCTGTTGCCTGCCCTGTCATGTGTTCAGACATGCCTTCTGCACCTGCTGGATATGAGCTGGGAGGTGCAGGATCTGCCTCTGTTTCTGGACATCAAGCTGCCTGACCTGCTGCTGACCATGTCTCAAGAGAACATCAGCGTGCATGACATTGCTATCAGGTGTGTGGTGAAGCAGAGCATCCCTTTTGAACTCCTTATATTGGGTGGATGGATAAACAGACGATTAAATAGGCAGACTTGCAGAGAAACAAACGGATGTACAGAAAGAAACCTGAAGGTTGATGTGTGAATTTTAAATTGGGGCCACTCGTAACTAATATACAGTATACAGACGTATACAGTTACTGACACGTGACAGTTGAATTATGTTGCGTGTGTAAGTAATTGTTTTGCATATTTGCGTTTCTTTCTTCAGTTGCGTCTGGTTTATCAAAAGTTAACATGTAAATTATCATTATTATCAGGAACATCTTCCATTTAGTTTGCGTTTGAAATTAATGTAATGCATGTTAAACTACGTGAGAGCCGTGTACAGTCGAACTGCAAACCTTAATAAAAGTTTCAAATCTCCCTTACACTGTTAATCGGTAAAAATCAAGATATGAATACATCTCTTCACACATCATTTCTTTAAAAAGGTGAATTCTTAAACCAAAACTCTTCAGCTTGCTTTGTGATTTTTGGAAAAGTTTTGCTTCTGAAAAATTAAAAGCAAGCGCCTGGATCCTCACAAATAACAGGAAAACTATTTGCCTAAAGATAGTGTTGATGGTATTACCGGAGTTTAGTACACAGCCTAATCAGCACTTTGTGACGAGGCACAGGTATCCTTATTGCCTCTAAGTTTATTGTTTCCTTCCTCATCTAACTTGCAGTCAGTGGACAGAAGAGGATGAGATTGCAGACTACGAGAGGAACTCTGAGTGGATGGATGAGTGTATGGATGGCATGTTTGAGAAGTGGTTTGACAAGATCTCGCAGGCTTCACCGGAGGACAAGAGAAAGGTTAACCCACCACAAGCACATGAACAAATGTTCTAAACACACCAAACAGAACTTGTGGTGATACAGTTCATTTTTGTTGGGAGGAAGTTTTCCTTTTTTTTTGCTCTTATTAGTCTATAGATGTTATGGAGAGAATACTGGCTTACAAAAGTCCAGGTCGCAGATAACAGGATGTAGTAACAGATGAGATTTAATCCTGTGTTTATGGAGTCAAGACAAACACACTGCTTTTGAAAAGTCTTGTGGGACATGTTGTTTGTTCTGATATTCTGAACAAGACACCATTTAGTTACCTTAATTATTGGTTATAGTTTATTAAGAATTGAATTCATATTGCATGCATGAACATTTAGTAGCATTTAAAAAAAAAAGCATGTTATTGAACAATTTTTACTTAATACTTAAGTACTGGCTTATTTACTAAATTGCATTTGATCATTATCTAATGATAATACAGAGTTTCTCAGTGTTGTATTATTTAATGTAAGCTGAAGCGTTCTGTGTGTGTGTTGGTGGGGATCTTGCATATAATGACAAGATGCTCCTAAATACTGAAGTATCGTGTTTTTAGTCTTTTTCAGTGTTCAGGATGCATGTGTTATGCCTTCCCTTTGTAGGTGGCTTTTAAATAAAATTCCACTGTATTATGGCTAATTTATATCCTATTCGGGATCTAGGCAGGGTAGATGGTTTAAGAAGGTTTTCTCTCTTCAAGTGGAAAGTGTCTTTGTCTTGAATTGGTAAATAGAGGGAAAATGTCAAAGCTTGTTTTAATTCCACACGATGAGCCAGGCCACGTAAGCTCTTAGTAAATATTTAAACTGAATTCATCCTAAACTGCAAACTTGCCTTTTGGCTTTATATAAACCTCCCTGAGTAAATCTCCTTTCCCTGTTTTTGTTAACCCCAAAATGCCATGTTACTGCATGAACAGACCTACATAACATACAAATGTTAATTCTCTTTGAGTGGATCTGCGTTTCTTCTATAATAATTAGAAAATAATCAGCGGCACTTTTGTAACTATTGCACTCCTCTCTGCCCAACTCTCTGTACAGATGCACATGTTCATTGCACGGTACTGTGACCTGCTGAACGTGGAGATCTCATGTGATGGCTGTGAGAGAATTGCTCCGGGACACCGCTACCGCTGCCTACAGTGTATGGACATGGACCTCTGCAAAACATGCTTCCTAAGTGAGTCACAGTGCTAGTAACTTATGATTGTATTCCCTGTAGATGTGTTACATTGTACATGTTTTTGGTGAACGTTTTTATTTTCTGCAAGTGTGTTTGCTCACAGACTGTTTCAGGATGTTCCTAGATATCCCACCAAACAGAAGACTAAATATTTCAAAGTAAACTTTTTGAGAGGAAGTTTTGGGAGGTATTCTTAAATTCCTCTATTTATATTCATTGCACAAGCCACAGCAGCTGAAGAGTTTGCCAAGACATGTTTGAACCCTTGCTAATTCTTGGACTGTAGTCTCTTGGGAGCTTCAAAGATAAAATAAACACCTGTAGACTGAGTAGAATGAGGAAAATGTAGTTTATTTGTAGGTATGAGTGTAGGGAAATGTCCTGTGTATAGTATAGGATTCCCCTCGATAACCTAGCATGGACCTTCTAGAAAAAGCATTATGATCAAGTTCAAGCTGATGCCCTTTATGAGGTCTTGACCAGAGGTCTAAACTCACGGCCATTAAGACAGGGTTCACCCCCATTTTTGCAGCTATTAAGGCTTTCAACAAGATTTTAGTGAATTTGTGCACATTCTGTTAAAAGAGAATTTGCGAGGTCAGGCACCAGTGTTGGCTTGCTATCTGCAGGTGTTTCAGTGGAGTTGAGGTCAGGGCTTTGTGCAGGCTACTGGAGTTCCTCCACATCGAACTTTTTAAACCATGTCTTTATAGAGCTCACTTTGTGCATAGGGACAAAAAGTATCTCACTGGTTTGCTATACCAACGTTTCCCTTTGTTGGAACTAAGAGGCCTAAAGGGTGGTCACGGGCTGGAGGTTAGGGAACCAGCCTTGGGTCGCTGGTTCAATTCCCTGAATAGACAGTAACGACTGAACCTAACCCTCAAATGTTCCCCGGCCGCTGCGAAAAGGGCTACCCACCACTCCGGGCAAGTGTGCTCAGTGCCCCCTAATGTGTGTGTTCACTAGTGTGAGTGTGGGTGTTTCACTTCACGGGTGGGTTAAATGTGGTAGACAAATTCCTCTGTGTGCAAACACAATTGGCAAAAAAAAAGTTCTAATTTTAATTCTAAACCCTGAAAAAGTGCCCCAGACCATTATCCTTCTTCATCCAAACTTTCCTGTTGACACTAGGCATTCCAGTAGGTAGCATGCCAGATAGTGTGCCAGATAATGAAGCGTGACTGCTCGCTCTAAAGAATGCGTTTCCACTTCTCCAGAGTTCAGAGGTGGCATGCTTTACACCACAGCCAAAGCTTGGCAGTTTGCATAGTGATCTCAGGCTTGTGTATAGCGAGCGGCCCGGCCATGAAAATCCTTTTCATGAAGCTGCTGACGCACAATTCTTACGCTGATGTTGCTTCCAGAGCCAGATTGTTTCTGTTGTTACTCAGCAACCCCTGTTCCCGGCAGCATTGATTTGGCCTGAGGTATCTTTGCTCATGCTTTGCTAAAGATTTGCAAGAACCACCGGAAATAAATATGGCTACAATCAGCCAATGAGATATCAGAAAGCATTTACAAGGACTCAGTTGTCCCGTAGTGCCAAATGTGTAATGTCTCTCTCCACAGGTGGGGCCAAGCCAGAAGGGCATGAGGATGACCATGAGATGGTGAATATGGAGTACGCCTGTGACCACTGCCAGGGCTTAATTGTGGGCAGCAGGATCAACTGTAATGTCTGCGAGGACTTTGACCTCTGCTTTGGCTGCTACAATGCCAAGAAATACCCTGACAGGTGAAGTGTTTTACTGAAGACCCGAAGTCTACAGGAGATCAAATTTTTCTGGATTAGACTTATTCATTACGCTTGTCTTATTTTGCTCCAGTCATCTGCCCACCCACCGCATCACAGTATATCCCATGGTGACCATCCGCATCAGTGACCGGCACAGGCTGATCCAGCCCTACATCCACAACTACTCCTGGCTCCTGTTTGCAGGCCTGGCCCTGTTCACGTCCGAGCTGAACAGTGAGCTGGAGCTGGATGGTGAACCGCTGGATGCTGTTGCTCTTGGTTACGCAGCTGCCCTGCAGACTCGCTGCTCCGAGCTCATCACAGAGTGTCTGATGAAAGGGCAGACAGGGAAAGGTAACCAAGATGCTATTTTAATGGGACCGTATGATCATTACTGTGGTTTTGGGTTTAAGTCATTCTTATTGATGTGTTTTGACCAATCGTGAGAACTTGATGTGTCTCTCCTGCTCTCCTCTTTACTCTCTTTCATCACTATTTCCTCGTTTCTTTCTCTCTAGGACTGCGAGCTTCAGCCCTTTTGTCCTTGCTCTCATCCAATGAGTCAGCTACCGAAAGTGAGCTGTGTCCCACCTCTCCAGAGTCCAGCCAGGAGATCAGCACCACGGACACTTCCTCTCTACCCGGCAGCACTGCCGCCATCTGCTCTCCACCACCCCTTAAAAACAAAGTCGGTTCCTTCACAAATAAAGTTGGTCTATTTGTATGTATATGTATGTGGACACAGCAACACAGTTGTGCACAAATAATCACTATTATATATGTTTATTTAAACACAAAAGTGTTTACTTAATAATATAAAATATGAGTTTTGGTGGTTTCAATTATTAATATTACACACTGATTTTTAGACTTTGGGACAGATTTACTTCAAAAGTTGGGATCTAGCTGCTCACCATGTGGCCGTGAGAGACTATGGCCTAAAAGTTTTGTGTTTCAGTAGTGGCAGGTTAAACTAAAAAATTAATAACAAAGTACTATTGAGTATTTTTTGATTTATGAGTTTGGGACAACCAAATCTTAATAGAAAGTAGTTGTTGTAGTAGTAATAGTTGCCTGTGAGACAGACTTTTATTTTTAATAAAATTCAGGTTTTAAAAGCTTGATAGCTCCTAAAGGGTTCGTTTACATGTAAGATGCAATGGACTGCTGTATTAGTGTCATATTATATGCTTCTTCCAAACTGGTTTTATGTTGTTTAAAATGTTGATTCAAACCAATTGAACAGCAATTCCAAATTTTAAAACGCTGGTGTTTATCTGTATATAAATCTCCTTAGGTGATAACTTGCTCTGTGGCGCTTGAACAGCTTTATTCTAGACACGTCTGTAGGCTGCATTCATTCTTCATTAGCCAGAGTTATGGTAGTGTTGTAATTGTTCTGCATGTTAAATTTGAATATGTTCAGTTTGAAACACTTGCATGTTTTCTAATTAGTTAGATGGATTTGTCTTGTTTCTCTTACAGAAGGCGATTACTGATGCACCATCTCTTCCTAAAGCGGCTTTGGTTCCAGAGGAGAAAGAGGGGCGAGGAAAACTAGTTTCTCAGGATACGCTGGACTCTCCCAGTCTTAGTCAGACGTTGTCTGTGTCCAGTGAGGACACTTTGTCTCCAGGCCTCAAGGGTGAGAGAGGATGGAATATTCTACTGAAGATTAGACAGTTAGTTCTGACAGCACAGTCTGATTGATAGATAGATAGATAGATAGACAGATAGATAGACATGATGAATCCATGTGCCTGTGTCTTATGCTATATGTACATTCTCTCTCCCTCTCTCTCAGCTGCAGAGTTAAACGGTGATAACTCTGAGACCCTGGATGTGTGCAAGGATCACGAAAACAGGACTGCAAAAGTGCCCCTGCAGGAACATGTGTTTGCTGAGTGCTCCAGGGAGAGGATTCTGGGACTGTTGGCAGCCATGTTACCTCCAGCTAAACCTGTAATTTCCCCCCCTTTTGTGTTCTGTGGTTTTATGTTTTGCTTAGTGTTTAAATGATGGAATATCAGTAGTCACAAGTAGTCGTCTCAAGTAAAAAATCTTTACTATTACATTTTTAATAAAGAGAACAGGAACTGGGCAGCATCACAGAAGTTGACAACATTTCAGTGACTGACTTCATTTAGTCTTACCCTTAGATGCTACATGTACATGTGACAAATGTCTAAGACTGAGTAGATCTCTATGTACAAAGTCGTCTGAGAAGTGAAAAGATAGAATGTTGTTTTGCTTTCCCCTTTGAATTTTTACAGGGCAACACCATTTCCTTGTCTAGCCTGAGCCCCGTCCTGCCGCTGCTGTTCCGTGTGGTCATCTCTAACGCAGGCTGTCTGAATGAGGCCTACCACCTCACGCTGGGGCTGCTGGGCCAGCTCTTACTGCGCATCTCACCCAAGGAGGCCGATGCGGCCGTGACTGAGGCTCTGTCTGAAAAATACGATCTTTTGGCACTGACTGATGGAGCTGCCCCTGAAACAAAGGGCTGGAAGACCACCCAGCTTCTCTTCAGCCTCGGGGCTGTGTGCCTGGACAGGTGAGACATGCATTTATCACATTATGTGGTGTGTTTTCAGTCGAGTCAAAAAAATCTATAAATCTTTGTTTTGACCGTCTCATGGTAATTGGTAATTTCAGTATCAGTGTAACATTTAGGATCCCAGTAGACGGTATACCTCATTTTGGTAGCGAGACATTTGCCAGTTTCCTTTAAGTGCTTCTGATGGTAACGATATGCTCAGGAAAGCATACTGTGACATAATGTGACCGTTATTTCAATAATATAGTGTCCACCTCTAATAATATAGAATCATACAAACTGGTGTCATGATACTATATTTTTTATTTTTTCATTATACAAAAATTTCTGCTAACTATGTGCTTTTAAACCTCTCTGTGTGCTTCATTACAGTCGCATTGGCTTGGACTGGGCATGCTCAGTGGCAGATATCTTAAGGAACCTAGATACCTGTCCCCAGTGGTGTAACGTTATTGCAGCCTTCACTGATCACTGCATTCAGCAGTTACCACAGCACCTCAAACGAACCAACGTCTTCACTTTGCTTGTACTGGTGGTCTTCCCAGAGGTATGAAAACACCCCCACACATACACACAGATCATTGCTGCATGGATCAACCTAAGGAGTGTTTTATGCCCAGGCATTTGTTTAGTGACTGGTTCTGTTGTGTGCCTCGGTTTATGAGCTATGAGCCATGCTAACATGTGCCTCATCTTGCTGAAGTTGATTTATTTATCTTCCATCAAGCATCATTAAATAAGTATACAGATTGAATGGCCTTAGGAACAAATAGCTGCAGTCGCTAATGGCAGTAAACGCTACATTTGATGATCTAAATATACAGTGATGCAATTCTGCTGGTATTCTAAACAAATGGCTGTTGGCTTTGGCTTTGGTTGTAGGTGCTGTGTATGGGGACGCAGTTTTTGTTCATAGACAACGCTAACGAACAGCACAACGTCATTTTACTCAAACACTTCACCGAGAAGAATCGAGCTGCCGTTGTGGACGTGAAGACCCGCAAAAGGAGAACGGGTAAGAGAGACCGCAACCATAACACGTTTTATTTATACTTGTATATCATAACACAAAATGTGCCACATATTTAGCTTGTTTATTGTTGCGGTGTAGTAATTCTTTTAGAGCCTGTCTGGCACATTACTAATCTGACACTGTAAGTGCCTGTTTATAGTGAGCCCACTGTTCCCCATAGTCAGAAAACTGTGATTATAACCGCCAGTTGGCCAACTGATGAAAATCTGAGAAAATATTACCCCTGAAATAATTACATGCCCAGTCACTCAGCCCGCTTTATTAGAATCTGAGGCCAACTTTGGGTTTCAACTCAGCTGATTACTCAACCTTTCCACAGTCAAGGACTACCAGCTGGTGCAGGCTGATGAGAGTAGCAGCAGTCCGGTGAGTTCATCTTTGTCGCACAGCTCAGCCCATCCGAACCGCTACTTGAAGAATTTCATCTGTATAGTGAGCCAACTACTGCAGACAGGGGTAGAGAGCAGTGCCCCTGATGCGGTGGAAGCCACCTGGGTTCTCTCGCTTGCTCTGAAAGGCCTTTACAACAGTCTCAAGGTAATTGTCAGGCACAAATGCACATACACTTATGCGCTTTCATGCATGGTGTTTTTATTTGCTGTAAATTTTTAGGGCATCACTAGAGCAAATTTGTCACCTCTTTGACCTAGCACTACATAGGTGGTCTCCTTTTGCTCAGAATATAGCAATATAATGTGTCACATTTTTAAATATCATGTTCAGTTAAAATTGCGTAACCTTTATATATGACTTACTTCATTGTATTATTCATGCTGATGTCTGTATGTTCGAATAACTCCGTCCCACGCTAGTAGACATGCGACTAAAAGTAGAATCGTGTCCCTCGGCAGAAACATGGTGGAGAGCAGGCTCAGGAAGCCATCCAGAAAGCCGGACTCACCCAGCTGCTGGTCCGCAAGTGTAGCAAAGGCACAGGTTTCAGCAAGATGTGGCTCCTGCGTGACCTGGAGATCCTTTCCATCATGCTGTACTCCTCCAAGCGGGAGATTCACTCCATGGCAGAGGACAGTGACGGCACTGAACGCGAGGAGGACCGTGAGAGGGAGAAGGAGCATGACTCTGACCATTCTAGCTGCTGCACTGATGATGCTGACCCCAACAGGCCTGACCCACTGGAGGGGCTGGATGAGGAAACAAAGGCCTGTTTCCAGGTTAGTGAGATTTTTACACAATTTAGTTGTTGCAGTTTCCACACAGTATTTGGGTGTCCCTATATTTATCAATGCAACAAAGCTGAGAGGGTGAGGTGGAACTTGAAGTATTAGTCTGAACCTGACAAGACCAGGTCACACACAAATTACATTACCAGATCTTCTCTAGTGAAACTAATCCAGCTCAGTTAAGGCTTAAGACTGAAGTATGTTGATTATCTCGCTTCTGACTGGCTGGCCTGTAAAGTCTGTCATAACTTCAGTATTAATGAACATATTAAAGTGCTGTATTCTAAAGACGTAGTTATATGTCAATATGTTGGCTTTTCAGACCTGATTAAAGCTCTAGGGTGTCAACTAGCACGTGCTTCTTCACTTGAACTTACACTTATGCAACCTCAGTGGACAGCTGACTCTGTACAGAGAAGAGCGCTGACTGCATAATTCTTTTACATGACTCATGTTGACTAGTATCACACTGATTGATTGATTGAGGAATTAAGATATAGGGTGATCCTTTCCACTGGGGTTGAACAATTTGAGGAAAATATCTAAAAAAAAAAAATGTTTCTTTTCTTTCTATGACTAATATTGTGACTGTGATTTAAATTGTGATTTGTCTATAAATTGAGGTTCATGCACTTTGCGGTTATGATGTTACAGTGCATGGAGGTTTGGTTGCCTCTGAAGCTCTGTGCTATTTCCTTTAAATTTCTCCACCTAAAAGCTTAAAACATTTAATAATGCAGATAATGGAAATTGCAGCTCTAAACTCTCTTAAATTGTATTTTCGATATAAAAACTTTCCGCCCAGACAACAGCAGGTGTACGCATTATTATGATTGGTTGCCGTTAGTGGTTCTGAAAACAGACACTGATTTTCCACAGGTATTGACTTTGTTAATAAAGCTTATATCTCTGATCAGTTAACTGAGACTACTACTTGCCAGCTAGTCAACTGGCAACAATCTTAACCTTGAAGTGCTTGTGTGCTTACAGCTTACCCATGATGCTCTAAATGCCCCTCTGCACATCCTGAGGGCCATGTATGAGCTCCAGATGAAGAGAACGGACTCCTTTTTTCTGGAGGTGCAGAAAAGGTAAGGACCCTTTCGAACGTAATGGATCATTTTATGTTTAATATATATATTTGTATATATAATATATATATATTTGTTGCTCTGTGCTAAATTGTGCAGTACGTTTTGCTGAAAAACGCCATATTTTATTCCCTGTTAAAGGATGTGTATAACTTGACGTAATAAACCTAGAGATATGTTAGCCTTCTGTGCATCTTTGACTATTGTAAAAAGCTATACAAATAAAATTTCCACATAGGTTCGATGGAGATGTAATAAAGACAGATGAGACGATCCGGACGCTGGCACAGAAGTGGCAGCCTGCCAAACGCCCGCGCTCAGAAGACCGGATTGCCAAAGCTGTAGACACGGATATGATCATCGTCCCTTGTGTGGTATGTCTCTGATACAGTTGGAACAGATACCACAGGAAGACTAGTTTTAGAGCACATCTGTGCTACACTGATACCTGTTAGCCTGGGATTAGTTTAGACTAGTTCTGCAGCCATGCATCTTTTCATTTCTAACAAATTCATCTTTTCATCTTCTCATTTGCTTTTTTGTAGTCGAAGCCCAGTCGTTGTGAGAAGGCTACAGAAGAGACCAATGTTGTGACCCAGAAGCTGATCACCATTACGGAGAACGACCTGCAGCTCAGTTATGCCAAGCAGCGACGCACCAAGAGCTCAGCTCTTCTTCATAAAGAACTGGACGCGCGCAGTAACAAGTCGGTCCGTCAGTACCTTTTTAAGGTGAACGAGGCCATCGCAATCCTCTACGCAAGGCACGTGCTGGCATCACTGTTAGCTGACTGGCCCTCCGGCGCCCCCATCAGGGAGGAGGACCTGGGGCTAAGTGGAGCTTCTCACATGGCCTATATCCTAGACATGCTGATGCAGCTGGAGGAGAAAACATTGTGGGAGAGGGTGAGTGAGGGGAGGGCAGCATGTGTGGACTGATTTGCTCTTTATGAGGACAAAATCTTAAAAATTGTGGTGACTTGTTTACTGGAATATTTTTTTTAATGTAAAATACAGCTTTTATTGCATTTGATAACAATGCTTTGTTTACTGATAAGCATAAGTTTAGATAGATGGTATAGATGATTAAGGAAAAAACATCAGGTCAGTATTAGAAAAGAGAAGGTGGTATCATCCCATCTCTGGCTCAGATGAAAACGTCTACATATGTGGAAATTTATGCTCATGCCTCTCTGCGTCCTTCTGTTCTGTCTCAGATTCTTCAGAAAGTGTTGAAGGGCTGCAGCCAAAGCATGCTGGGTAGTCTGTCCCTGACAGCGTGTCAGTTCATGGAGGAGCCCGGGATGGCTGTGGAGGTCCGCGAGTCCAAACACCCATACGATAACAACACCAACTTTGAGGTATGAAATGTGTGTCTGCCTCATGCTGCTCCCATTCAGAAGTTTATTTAGGACACACACCAAATCAACGTTTAAGAGCTCCTGCCGACTATGGCTATGATTGCCATTTGTCAGTTCACTGTTGCCTCTCGATTCACCGGAACACATGGCTGGAGTGTGTCCTTTAAAACACACAGGGATATAGACATGGGCTCCGTTTTAAACTTGATGGCATTGAAGAGTATATGGTACAGATGATGAAAGACTTGCACAGTGGATATAGAGATGGGCATGGTTTAATCTACAAGCAGAGTATATAGGACGTGAGTAAAAACACAATTTAACCATGCAGGTACAGTAGTATTGAATAAAACACAGAGTATACAAACAATAACAGAAAGCAGTACAAACAGACATGACAAGTACATATGGAACAGAAGAAAGTAAATCAAATACTTACATTTAACTACATCAAAAATACACTTGCATAACTATATTTACACATCAGAGTGAAGCATAACAGCTCCAAACAGCCTTCAGTTCACATTGCAGAATATGATGGTATTTTATCACAACAAGCTTTTCTAATGATATTGTTGTATTTTTTTAATGTGGCACTGCAGATTCTGTTTTGTCTGTTTTAACTTATTAAATCTCAAGAAAACTAAATATCATGATGCGTATCATGTATTGTTAAAGTAAATTTTGAATATGAAGTTTAATGATGTGTTATTGTTTGCCGTACCGCCCAACTCTAGTCCACGTTACTGCAAAGGGCCTATTAACAAAATGGCTGCCTGTGACCCTTTAAAACATTAAAACCCCGCCCTTTCCTGTTGCAGAGACTGATGGTCTTTGGAGGTTATGTGTGTATATCAGGGGACCTTCAGACTTATTGTGCAGCTGCTTTTAGTCATAAAATTATGTTCTTCTCGTTGGAAATTCAATAATCGCATATCTATTTGGACATTTAAATATCACAAAATAATTTAAATGATTGTTCTTAGTACTAACACTTTGCTACTCACATTTTAAATCTCTTTGCAAAAGGCATTCAGAGTATAGAGTATTCAGAGTGTAGTTAAAAGGTTGGAGATTTTCTATTTGTATAGTATATAATTACAGTTAATGCAATCATTTCTAGTATGTATGTACCGTAGCTTAACTAATCTAGATTATAGATAGCTTGTCTATAACTAAGTTACATCAACTGCAAATCATAATATGTATTGAATACATTCTTCTAATGCAAGTGAAAGTCACGGTACACTGCATTCCCGAGTTTCCACTGTCAGCAGGTTTTTACACTGTGTCTGAAATCCTTTGCCTCTGTTGTTTCAGGACAAGGTCCACATCCCTGGGGCCTTTTATCTGTCCATCAAGTTCGACTCACGCTGCCACACCGAAGAGGGCTGTGATGAACTCCAGCTGGCCAGCAGCGCTGACTTCCAGCAGGACCTGCACACCTTCAGTGGCTCCTTCCATAAATGGGCTGATGTGGAGATACCAGGTAAAAGACTGTGGGAGCTTGTGCGCTCTCACAGCAGCAGTGCTTAAAGCAAGATAACACTACACACAAGTCCACCATTTATTTGTTCCACTCCCAGTTAAAATGGCCAATAAGTACAAATTACTTGTTTTCCAAAAGATATTTCTGAGGAGACATAATCCACTTGGATGAGGAAGAGGAATCGCAAAGGAAAATACATGGGGGGGGGGGATGCATAAAAACAGGGCTCATAACAAACAAGACTACTAAACCCTTCATCATCAGATAAACTTAAAGATTAAAGAGTTAATTTGTGAAAGACAGGAGAAAAACCAAAGTCCATAGGTCTTCCTGTCCATCCATCCACTGTGAGAAGACTCATCAGCTCAACACTCTGGGTCTGAAAGGATATGTAACAGCGAAGAAGTCGGCAGAAACATCACGGAATGTATTTGGAATTTCTTGGATTGTGAGAAGCAGACACCATAACCAACATTTAAGACAGAACTTTGGAGGCAGGAAAAAAAACGGAGCATGTCCCCTGAAAAGAATACAGGCTCTGTTACTATTGTACTGATTCTGTGGGTCTCAGAAGCATCTGTCAGAGGCTTCAGTGTTAGCTCAGACATGGTGCTGGCTGTAACAGCTGTGTTTGGCTGCTGTATGTGTATGTTTTGATTGTACTTTATTTCTCCTGTAGGGGACACCCTTTACTACAGGTTCATATCAGACATGAGCAACACAGAGTGGGGCTACAAGTTCACTGTGACCGGAGGACATCGTGGACGCTTCCAGACTGGTCAGCAGCTCATACATTCATTCATTCACTGTGGCATTTCCCTCTCTGTCTCTGGTACTCTCTATAGAGGGCAGCATGTTAATGATAGCTCACTTCTCTTTCAATAATTATATCTTTTACGGAAGATTCACTGATATGAAATATTTGGTCCGATACGATAATCACTAATTATTACCTCCTTGTGGCCAGTGGTTTGGCTGGTATTAAACTGATCGTTTAAATGGATTTAATTTGAATTTTAATTGTGGTGTTATTTTTTTATTATTTTTTTATTTATTTATTTATTTTAATTATATTTGTGTATATATATTCTGTGTTATTTAACAGGCACTCTTCTGTCAAGCCATAAAGTATTGTTTAGAGATAGGCAAGTCTTTTCAGAGCGTATGTGAACACACAGATGACAGGCTAATGGGCTGAGCTGATTCATATAGGATGTGAAAGGTCATCTCTAAAAATCTATACAAATTGCCTTCATGTCAAACACAGGAACACCTCGTTAGCCTATCAAGATTATTTGGAGATAGAGTCGATAATAAGAAGTGCACCCCCGCCCTTTTTTCAGTAGTCATTCCAGTACATCAGCCACCTATAAACATATATATGTGTGTGTGTGTGTGTGTGTGTGTGTGTGTGTGTGTGTGTGTGTGCGCGTACGCGCGCACGATGCATCCTTATGTTTTAGTGAAATAAGAGCCCACTCGAGTTGCTGTGTGCCCACTCGAGTTACTATGTGTGTTTCCGTTAAACACAGTTTAACCCCTGTGTTTACAGTATACTTCACATCTCCCTGCTCTCACCAATGTGTAAGAAAAGGTGGATACATCCCCAGAGTATGTGTAATTGATTACTGTGGCTTGCACTTCACCAGTAGCAGATGCGCACTCTTCACCTGCGCCTCTGCCGCTCTTAATTACCACATTAATTGAGCCGTGCCCCTGTTTGCCCTATGGCTGAAATTATGATTCTGTCCAGGAATATCAAATAGCTTTTCCAACCCTTGTTGTGAGTACTTTGAGTAAGGAGCTGTGAAGTCATTTATCTTTAGCTGTAGTACAATCAAGGTAAACTTGACCACCCGTGCTTTCTGTGACCTTTAAAGTAAGCGGTGGAAAGTGAGCTGCCATGATGAACCAAAGGGTCAAACACTTTGTTATACTTCTGTATTGCTTTTTCTGTTATGTTTATAGGACGAGTTGTGATCTGACCGCTGTTGCACGCGATTGCTATCAGTGAGGGGAAACCAAGTTAGTGTGGTAATTTTGCTTTATGCAAACTATTGTTGATATTTCCATTCCCTTTTTCTAAAACCAGGTTTTGAGATCCTGAAGCAGATGTTGGCTGATGACTGGGCTCTTGCTCACCTCCCGTTGACTGACATCTGGGAATGGCAGGTGGGCGTAGCTTGTCGTCAAACTGGGAGCCAACGGCTGAAGGCTGTTCACCTGCTGCTGCGGATACTTCAGTGCCCTTCTAAGTGGTATGTGTTTAGGTCTCTGTCTCACTGTTACACATTTCATTTTGGACTTAGAGGCCTGACACACATGGCCATATATATAAAAGCAGACAGAATCAAAAGATTCTAAAAGATTCATGGAGGTTCATAAAAGACTATGAAATATTTATAAACTGTTTCTTTTTTCATTCTCTTCTTTTTGTCTTTTGTTAACCCTGCAGTTCTGTTGAAGCTTGAGCATTACACATATGTTTACTGTTAATATGTTTACTGTAGTATGACAGGGTTACACAGCAGATTTGTCAGTCAAAGCTGCTTCAGCGGTAGTGTGTATTTTTAGAACCACACCAATGTGAGTTAAATTGCCACTTTATGTAGTGCATAAATGTGGATTGACATCCAGCTGCACCCCCACAGACCTCAGCTGGGGAGGAAGAAGCCCTAGTGTGGTCGAATGTTAGCCAACTAAGTCACTCTTTTAGAATAATTTGGGAGCAGTTACGTGCAACTAACGTTGATTTCCATAAACATTTAATCTGTTAATTGTGGCTTGGATTAATCAAGAAGACGAAAGGTGCATCTAATACTTTATTATTATGTTGACTATTATGAAGATGGATTGAATCTTAAAAAATAATCTTTTTTTTTCTTTCATTTTTTTAGTTTTGATAATTGTATATTACTGGTAAAGCATGAATTGTAACATGCATTGTAAATGTCAACCACCAACCAATTATCAGCAAATGCTATATGTTCATCCCCTAATGCAAGGTTTCTCAACCCTGGCATGCACATTTTAGTGCTTTCCCGCTCCCAGCACACCTGATGCAACTCACCAGCTCATTGACGAGCCCTTTCAGAGTTGCAGGGGGTGTGTTAAAGCAGGGAGTGAACAAAATGTTCAGGACAGTGTACCTCCAGGACCAGTGTTGAGGAAAAACTGCTCTACTCATTGTGCAGATATGTATTAATTAGTTTATGTTCAGATGTAATCAGCCATGTTAGACATACGGTGCCTTAAAATTGTGCCATTACCATCGAGTTAATACCATTAACTCGAGTCATACGGTTCACGTTTGGAAACTAAGGTGCAAAAACAATCTGTTTTGCATTAATGAATTTCGTGAAAACCAACATGTTTACATATACCTACCAGTTCATCCCACAGCAGTGCTGTCCCACGCATGCACACTTAAGTTGTAGGAAGTGTTTCAGCCCAGACTGGGTTTGGATGAAGCTCAATACAGGCAACAAGTCAGAACAGAGGTAGTTTTGCGTATATCCATCTTTAAGGCACTGTAATCAAGACAGCCTGATTAATTATGAGGGATAATTAGAGATTGGAGAACCAAAGTATTATAAAGTGGCTCTCAAGGGGGGAAATTGAATCTCTACTCTGCCATGCATCTTCCAGAAGTTCAATGTTCAGTTTGAGTGGGAAGTGTGTACAACTTGAATAAGTATAATTTAGCCAATTTAACAGTTTACATAAAAATGCAGTTCATCACTTCAGCCAAGCTTGCGATAATGAAACCTTTACTGCTGTTTTAGAAGTTACTACACTGGGTTTTCTGCCATGTGTATTTTCTCTATTTGCTCACCCATGACCGTCAAGACAGTAGTGAGTCTTGCATGGAACTGTGTTTTCAGAAGTGAAGTGTTCCCATATTTTTTTTCCCCACTTTTTTTTGTATCTACCATCTGCATTTCTCTTGTATTCCCTCACTCTTGCAGTTAGGTGGCGAAGTGCCAACTATTTCATCATTAAGCCAACTAATTAATAACAAGAGCCTGTGAAGAGGACGTCTAAATAGTTTTAACACAATTTAAATCAACACTACTTGGCACTAAAACACTTAACACTGTGAAAAACACTAGGCTGTGTAGGAATATCAATAAGCACCTTTTGCTTAGTCAAACAAGGCCTGATAAAAGTTCATTAAGGCTGAATGAACATTTTATTAAGCTGTACACACCTAAGTTTAGATACTGCTCATCTGACAGGTGTTGTTCACATAGCATAAGCAAATATGCAATGCCCCGTTATCAGTTGCATTAGCTTTTGGAAGAGGTATTGCATTTTAAGCCCTCACAGTAAAACATCTTCATGTCATAACCAGTTATAGAATATTATTGAAGAATAGAATTTAGGATATATAATTAAGGCCTGTAATATCACAGAAATATTACTGTAATGTAGTCATCTTAAAGCCCAAACATATGTTCATGTAACACAAAGGAAGGGCTGTTTCCATAATATTGAAGAAATGCCTGCTTGTTCCGGTGGGAAGGGCTGTTGTTGTATTGAAGTCATCCTCTAACTCGGGCCATCCTTTAACTGCTAGTGATCGTCCCAGACTAACCCCTCCCACTCTGAGCTTCATTCTGTCAGGTCAGCCCTGCACTCTGAGGACAACAGGTGCAGTTCAGCTTAGTAAAACAGAACCCCAGGCAGCAACCTGAATTCTCGCTCTCTTTCGTTCTGTTTGGCTGAACTTGGGTAACTTGCTATTTCTCACATTGTAAAACAGTTTTTACAAAAGTATCGAGACACTGAATTCAGCTACTTTAAAGCCGGCTGTGTGCTTAAAGCAACAAAAGATCACAACAAAGTCAGAATCAACTACCATCAAATAAACTGTGTAAAGTATACGTAAACTTGGTGTGAGGTGGACCGGTTGCAGTTCAGGGGACATCTCAGCTTCCATAAGGTGGTATTTAGGAGTTCAATTTTACTATTCAACCTCAAATGACCATATCATTGCGGGCGCAAGGTGTACCCATTAAATTGTGCACTCGTTTAATCTTGAGTATTTTATGTAAATCATTTCCAAAAGAACGGGGTGATCTGGAGCTAATTAAACAGCAGTACCTGACACCACTAGTGCTCTTGTGACTAAATGCAGTCCAGTGCCATACTTGACCCATATATGTTGCACCCACAAATGTATTCATAACAGTGTTGCTAGATTGGACAGGCTTTAAAAAAAGTTGGCTCGAATTTTTCAGACTTAATGAGAAAATGTTGTGCACAACAGGCGCCCTGTTTTCCTAAAAGATCTCTCAGACAAGTAAGAAAGCTGTTACGTGTTACGTGGGCCAGTAAGGAAAAAATAGACTTTAAAATATTTTTTTTGGTTTTGTTGATTAAAGCGAATGCTGTATTTCAGCATAAGAAACTCATCTCAGCTGTGAAACATAGTGGTGGCAGTATCACAGTTTGTTATGCTGGCACTGGAATAGAACAGCTTGCCATAATTTGATGATTATATGAATTCTGGATTCTGTCAGGAAATTCAATAGGAAAATACCATGGGATACATTTGTGAACCGACTCAGCTTCTAAACACACCAGTCAGTCTAGAGAAGAATAGTGGCAGCAGAAGAGAATTCTGTAATTTTTAATAAAATGGCACACGAAGAGGACCTGAAGCATAAAGATCACTGTTACTGAGTTTAAGCGGTTCTGTTGGAAGGTATGCAGAAAATTAAACCGTGTTGACTAGTCAACAGTTACAGCAAATATTTGGTCGAGGTCAAAGCTAATAACACCGGTTGCTGACAGCAGAGGTTTGCATACTTTTGCTAGCTGGAATCTTGATAATCAATTAATGTTTGAAAAGATATTCAATTAATGTTTGCTTAATAAATTACTACACAGTTTTACTGTTTGTATAAATGAAGACCTGATCAGCTTTTAGGTAAGGTATAAATTCATAGTATTTGAAATTTCTAACACCCATGTACAAGCAATTTGTGTGTTGCGGTAAACCTGTATCTAGGGCAGTGGTTTTTACCTGTGGGTCCTGGCTACCCAGTAGGCTGTAGCAGTACTGTAAAGGGGCTGTTAAAGGGGTCCTTAACTGCAGACGTACTTACAGTATGATGTTATTTAACCAAGCAATTAATTTAAATGCAGATTTATTTTTGTGGTTATTATTCGCTAAAACTGACCATCAAAATGACCTAAATATTTGGGTTGCATTTAGTGATTAGTCTGGAAAAGTCTTTGTGGTCTGTATTTTGGGTCATGAATTGACCCTGATCTAGGGTTTATACATTGGTTACCCTCATTACCTAATTTGTTGTTGTGTATGTGGTATACTTGGTTATTAACTGTGTGTGTGTGTGTGGGTGTGTGTGTGTGTGTGTGTGTGTGTGTGTGTGTGTGTGTGTGTGTGTGTGTGTGTGTGTGCGCCTCAGATTTACAAAGCTTTTGCATAAAACACTGGCCTCATGTTTCCTCTCTTGATTGTTGCCATGGCAACAAGGTCACATGCCACTGAGACGATTTGCATGTTTTCCATCGTATCTGGACTCCATGGCACAATCAGCCCTACAGTCTGTATGAGAGTGTGATGATCTAAAATGAGGACATCAAGCTCTGTGGTGTCACATGGATAAGGTTAAGGAGGAATAGACCTTGCATAAAAAGGCCACCTGCCCACTTGTGTCTGAGGATGGTGCCTCAGTAAACCAGGGCACTGACTTAATGTGGGATCCCCCGGCCTGTCGGAAGAGAAATGGCCTTATTCTTTCCAGTGTTTATGTGACCTAGCAACATGCATAGGCATATATCACAGTCTGTGTCTGCTTAGTCTTGTTCATGACCAACAAATTATATGTGTATGTCTTCCAGGGGCTGTGATTTGACCCTCCTGAGACCCCTGTGGCAGCTCTTTACCACCATGGAGAATGGTGTAAGTCAGGACCCCACCAGCATCACCGTCCTTCTGCCTCTTCATCGTGCTCTCACTGAGCTCTTCTTCGTCGCTGAAGCCAAGGCCATGGTGAGAGACTACCCTTCACAAACAAATCCAATTTCTCAGTCATTAATAGTAGTAGTAGCAATAAGTTTATATGTATTTATATAGCACAATTCTCAAACTCAAGGACAGCCAACAGAACTTGCGCTCACAAAAACACACGGACTTACATTTTCCTAGCTGAAAAGGAGAATAACTCCTGTCTAGTTTTTTTTTAAATTGTGATCTAGTCAGACTTACTGTTGCTGTGCAAAATGCCTGGTTCATGGGCACTAAAACTCCACTGTCAAACTCCTGTGCCCTTGCCAAACCCTGCTACTGCAGTAAAAAGTCTCCTGACTAATGTCCTGATCAAACTCTGCTACTGCGGTAAGAAGTGTCCCGGCGCTCAATCTAGTCAAACTTTGCTTCAGTGGTAAGAAGCTTCTCGGCTAACGGCCAAGTCAGACTCCGCTACACTCCATTATCACAGTAAGAAGTGTCCCTACTCATGGCCTAGTTAAACTGCACTAGCACAGTAAGAAGTGTCCCCACTCATGGCCTAGTTAAACTCCATTATCACAGTAAAAAGTGTCTCAGCTCGCAATCTGATCAAACTCCACTACCACAGTAAGAAGTGTCCTGTCTCACAGTCTAATCAAACTCCACTACCACAGTAAGAAGTGTCCTGTCTCACAGTCTAATCAAACTCCACTACCACAGTAAGAAGTGTCCTGTCTCACAATCCAATCAAACTCCACTACCACAGTAAGAAGTGTCCTGTCTCACAGTCTAATCAAACTCCACTACCACAGTAAGAAGTGTGCTGTCTCACAGTCTAAGCAGCCTTCACTACCAAAGTAGAACTGTCCTGTCTCACAATCCAGTCAAACTCCACTACCGCAGTAATACGTCTCCCAGCTTACCATCTAATCAAATTCACTTACCACAATAAGTAGTGATCCGGCTCGAGGCATAGTTAAACTCCACTATCAAGACAAGAAGTGTCCTGACTCATGGCCTAGTTAAACTTCGCTTCCGCAGTTAAAAGAGTCCCAGCTCACAGCTTCGTCAAACTCTGCTACTGCAGTAAAAGTGTTCTCGCTCATGGCCTTGTCAAACTCTTATCACGGTAAGAAGTTTCCTGGCTCGTGGTCTGTTCAAACTCTGCTACTGCAGTATGTAGAAATGTTCCTTCTTACGTCCTCGTTAAATTAATACTGCAGTGTGAAGTGTCATTAAATCACGATGTCATGTAGTAAAATAATAATAAGAGAAATGCTTTTCTATAAAAGCCTACAGAGTAAATAAATATATATGTTAAATTCATTTTAAAGTTTGTTGTTAGGAAGTTCTTTATGTTGATGCAGGTTTGTTGTGACAGTAGTCATTACTGCTTTACACACATCTCTGAGAGTGAGAATAGCAAGGTTCAAGCCCAGCACAAGGAAGCGCATGCAGGGCTTTTAACGCTACTTCCCGCCAATCAAATTACAGCACTCTAGCACAGCCCATGAGGTTCATTTCATTCTTTAAATGGCACACCGTGTTTGTATCAATGACTGTGGGCACATCTCATGCATGGGAGGTATGTTTTTGTATGAGTATGAGTGCGTTCTGGGAGAAGCGCAGAACGTCCAGATGAACCCATGCAGTGTTGTTGGGGGAGTGTTTATCATGTCCACCTGTTTGCCAGCTACTGTCTGACCAAGGACCATCTGTGAGTGTGTATGTTAGTGAGAGAGAGAGAGAGAGAGAGAGAATACTTTGCCAATAGAGGGCAGTAGCACATCTTGACAGGGTTCACTGTGTGTTTGTGTGAGAAAGAGAGTTTGAAATTGAGATCCATAAAAGGTGTAAAAGAAAGGAGTTTGCTATATGTTTAGTGAGTGTTAATTCTACCCCCATGGTTTGTTACCTGTGGAGTCACTGAGTGTTTTCAGAACAGAGAAGCAGAATGACTTGTACATGGATCCTTGAGTCAGACTATCACATTTTAAATTTTTACTAATTTAAGGATTAGGGTTGCACTATCAATATTAGTGCTGACACTGGTATGTAAACACTAATGCATCAGCAATAGAGAATATGATGAGTATAAAGCAATTTCAGACACGAGTATGCTTCTGAGTAATGCATGCAAGCACACTAGTAATCAGAACTAAAGTATCGGGGCATTGGCGGTGGTGGTTGTCAAGCAGCAGTAAAATGCTCAATGCAAATCAATAAGGTGTGATATAGTGGTTGGAATTCCTCCTAAGGCATTCATTTTACTGTTATGCCAAATATAATCCAGATAACACCCTGTAGATACTGTGTGAAACATGCTAATGGTAGCCCTTTCCCTGAATGGCTAACCTAGGCTTCCTGCAGTAATCATTCATCTCTTGCTGTGTACTGTCCAGGTCCAGGTTGTTACTGAGGGAAAAAAACATTAAGACATGTTGAAGAAACTTCCAGTATTTTGGGGTGATTGTAACCTACAGGACAGCAGCCTGCTAGCAGGGCTAGTTCCATAACGGTGGTGCACTTTTTGAGTTATTTGTAGTTCCACTCTGAAGCCCAGGTGCACTGTGTGTTGCAATGACTGTATGTTTTGACAGTAGTCCTCTTAAAAGTACAGCTTTTAAATGGCAAATTCCATTGATGGCTGTCTTGATAAACAAATTGTAGTGTTGCAGTAACTGTAAATTATCCTAAGTAAATAATAAATAACCTGAAGTCATAACTAAGCAAAACACAGAATTGGTGCTGGCAATATCAGTATTATCACTAAGGTTAGCACTGTGTTAGCACAAGAAACGAGCTGAATCGAAGTGGAAAGATCTCTAAACAAAACCTAACAAAGTGGTGTGAAAGTGATGAGTGGTTTTGAAAACGCATAAGAGTAATAAATGTAACTATAACAAAATGCACTGCTATTTAAATGGAAATATTGTTTCTTTAGAAGAAAAATTAAGCAAATAAGACAATAGTAATTAATTGTGATCAGCTGTGTGTTTTGGACAGATAGTTATCACTTTAATAACTGAATTTTGTGATCTAATAGCAAAAGTATGAAAATATTCTTACACAAATGTACTATTATTAGTATGGAAAACTTTATGCTACTAGCTCTGAATAGGAGAACCAGCTTTGGAGATCACAGCATTTCAGCCTAAGTGCCAGTGCCTAAAAATCTACATTATAACAATTGTGCTTTACTATGGGTAGGTGTTCAATCCCATTACAGTTACAATGCGCGTTTGACAGCAAGATTCCAGATGCAGGGTTCTAAAAGGTCGTTCATGGTGACATTCTGACATTAGGATAAACAGGTGCTTGCTTTTAGTTGTGTAAGTTACATGATTTAGGGTTACTAACTGCTTCCTGTCTGTTGATAATTAATATATATTTATTTTTTGCTCTCTTTCCCCCAAATAATCTGAAGTCAGACTTTGGCAACCATTTTAGCATTAAAACCACCAGTAATGAGGGCCTGAACCATATAACTGCTGACAAAGAACACAGCATTAATCACTAGGACGCTTTCCTCTTTTATCAAAAGGATACATTCGGCAAACTGTGAACGTTTTTCCCATAGATGGCATTAAGGCCAGTGTGGTTGAGCTAAAAAAGCGAAGGTTTAAACAGAGAGCCAGGAGATGAAGAGGAGTCTGGCTTGAATCAGGACGATGTCTCCTGCAGGACATTTTTCTGTCCCCATCCTACTTTTAGTCTCTCTGTATAAACAGTGTAAGCTTGCGAGCATCAGCAGTTCTTATCTTGCTCAGAGCAAGCTTTTCTACAGAGTCCTTCTTTTCATAACTTGTGAATATATTCAGCAAGAAATGGAAAATCACTTGGTTGGCATGCAAGTCAGACTTGGGGTGTTTTCACACTTGTCTTGAACACTCAAATCCTCACTTAGGACCAATTCTGGGCTTGTGTTGGGGGATGGGTCTAATATCACAAGTTCTTCAACAGTTCTTCTGAGCTGTGAACTTGTAAACTTCCATCAGTGGACTTAGTGGCTATGGTAATAAACAGGTGGCGATTAATGCCTCATGTTTCACTTCACGCATTTTGTCCACTAAAAATTGCTTTGATTATTTTTTTGTCATGCTTTTTCCTTTTTAACAAACCTGCTTTGTTGAACACAAAACAATCAGACAAACCAATTTTGGTGCAGTTCAGTAACTGCAACAGCTGCGATAGCTAACACGCCTGTGTGGTGACCATGATGGTTCCTCCTGCTGATGGTCCACTTGACATCATCATCATTGTTGCTGTTCCATTGGTTTAAACTTGCTTTTACTACTACGACATTTCACTTGGAAAACTCCAGACCATTGTTTTCAGGAGGGCCAGGAATCAGTTCTCTGAGGCCTTCGGGCTGCTCTCTGGCTGGAAAACGGCTTTTACACCCAACCAAATGTACCAAACCTTTGGAGCAAATTTCAGGTCTTGAAAAGGCGTGAAAGTGCCAGCTGCGACCGTCAGCCTTGTGGTGATTTCATTGACCATATGAGAACTTCGGTTACAGCTGTCAAATATATTAATTTTTGAATGTTTGAGCATGACAACAGAAAAATTGTATAGTTAAAATGTTGAGCCTGCCAATCTGGCAACCCTGGTCTGGCTCTGAACAGCGGTGAGCAGTTCAGGACAGTATAAACACGGTCTTAATAAATAAAAAACATGGTGACTTCTTGCCAGTGAAAGATTTTAAGCTGTTCAAAACCATTTTATGCCAGAGTGTACACTAAACGTAGTCATGTTGGTCAATATAAATAAAGCGATAAAAGCTTAATAGCTTGTATGTGTTCAACCTAGTTTTAAAAATCCCTACACTGTTTTTAGAAAAACAATGGCGGTCTTGATGAATTAATGATGATTAATTGGCAGTTTGGCTTCAATTCTTCTGCTGTTCTCTGTAAAGAGTAAGAGGTTTTTGCATTGATTTAGTAGTTTATTATTATGTCATGTTAATAGCGTTTTTCTTTTTTTATTTTTACTGAAATAATATTTCAGTGATAAAAGTGAGGAGCAAAATGATTAATGAAGATAATTAGCACATTTCTTGATTACTAGTATAATAATCAATGACAGCACTGATCAGATCTGATAGGGAGCTCCGTTGTTCAGTGAGATTTCACTCTTCGTTTGAGGTCACAGCTTGTCTTTGGAGTAACTCTGTTTCTTCCTCTGTCCTTCAGGAGCAGGGCATTCTACAGGAGTATCTGCTTGCTCTCACCACCAATGAGCAGCTCCTAGTTCGCACAGCTCAGGTAAGGCATCCTCTTACATCCTCTTTTTCTTGCCCATGTTTCACTCATGTTATGAACACCTGTGGTCAAAGGACGTTTTGTTGCGAACTTAAATATGGCCTTGATACATTTTGGTGCGTTATTTCTGTTTGTTTTCTGAGCTGAGTCAGTGTCTGGGTACTTAACGGCCATCTTTGCAAACGCCAAGACCAGACTCCCACCTGTTTTGCCTACCTTACATGCATTAACACTCTGTAACTTAACTAACTTTATAAGGTACTCCTGCCTTGTATCTAGACTCACTGTCAATTTAATCGGCTCCACTTACCATGCAGGTGTACTTTGTAGTTCTACAGCAAGACCCCACAGGACCACCACAGAGCAGGTATTATTTGGCTGGTAGTTCATTCTCATTACTGCAGTGAAACTGACGTGGTGGTGGTGTGTTAGTGTGTGTTGTGCTGGTGTGAGTGGATCAGAGACAGCAGTGCTGCTGGAGTGTTTAAACACCTCAGTGTCACTGCTTGGTAGAACCAAAACTATACAGCCAACAGTGTCCTGTGGGCAGCGTCCTGTGGTTGGCGTCCTGTGGTCACTGACGAAAGGCTTGAGGATGACCAACGCAAATTTTGCAGCAACCGATGAGCTATCGTCTCTCTGACTCCTATCATCTCCTCTGACCCACTTCTACCAGCACAACATACACAAACACGCCACCACCACGTCTGTGTCACTGCAGTGCTGAGAATAATCCCACTCAAAATGACCTGCTCTGTGGGGGTCCTGACCTTTGAAGAACAGGGTAAAAGGGAGATAAATAACAAAGTATGCGGAGAAATAGATGGACTACAGTCTGTAATTGTACAACTGTGAAGGGCTCCTGTAGGACAGACATGGTGGAACTGATGAAACGGACTGGAGTGTAGAAAAAAACTAGGATCTTTGCCGCCTAGTGCTTTAAACGCTAAGCCTGTTGGGTCATTTTATTGAAGGGTGGAGTGCCATGTTGCGTGTTACAGTCTTTCCCACCGATCATTCAACCAGTGAATTCTGTTCACACTTACAGCTGTAAAAAGAATCACTGCTTTAAAATAAGTGATTAATATGAAACTAATGTGATTAATCACAGAGAATGGTTTTCAACATTTAAACACACCAAATATAAGCATGTTCTTTTTAATGTTGAAGTAAATATTCGCTATTTTGACCGTTGGCTGTCTTAACAAAGCACCACTGCACTTGCGGAGGTTGTAAGGCACCCAAACACGGCAGCATAGAACATTTTCCGCCGCACCAGCCCTAGCGCCCTCTTACATTGCCTGAAAACATAATTAGGCGGTGTTTCATCAGCCAGCCATGTTATGCCCCTGTTTTGTGTTTTGTTTTCTCATCGGTGCCATCATGCCAAACCATGATCACTCAGTGCAGTGCAGCGGCTCCTCTGAGCTCCTTAGTTGAGCTTTATTAACAGTCATTCTTGTGGAGGGTTTGCAATTAGAACTGAAATGTCCTTTTTGTTTTGTTTTCTAGTGGTTCATTATTGACTCCATCTATGTGGACATATTCATAGCAAACTGAACCAAAAAAATCAGATCCACAACAGGACAGCTTTTAAGTGCATAATTAACTTTAAACCAAGAGCAGTCAGGCGTTTGAAGGGCTCGGTTTGGTGTTTGTGGAACTGAATTGGAGAGCTGTATGTTGAGATTATTCTTTATAAATGAATTGGAAAAATGATTTATGCATACGGAGCTATGCAAAAGTTTAGAGACCACTCTTCACTTATTTAATTTTCTGTCAATACAAGTACAAGATGTGTTTGAGAAGATCTGATAGAAGTGAAAAAACAAAGTCACAGAGACAAAATGGGATTCGTAACAACCACACAAGACATGGCAGACCATCAGATAAACAGTACTTGAAGCTTTCATCTTTTGAGAGAGAGGAGAAAATCAATCTTACTTCAAATCTAAACAATGCACAGGCGTTTCTGCCCATCCATCCACTGTTTGAAGACAACATAGTACTATGATGGGTCTGAAAGCATATGTAGCCATCAAGAACTAAAAGGCATAACAACCATAAGAACAGAAAATGAAGATGCTGCTGATGTTGTCAGAACAATGGACTGCCAACTCCAGCCTCCAGACCTCAACATCACTAGATGTGTTATTTCTTGCATTGTGAAGAGGCAGAAAATGCAACCAACTTCTAAGACTGAACTTTGGAGGTGCAGATAAATATCCCTGCAGATTTCTTTGAAAAGTGAAGGCAAGTCTCCTGGAAAAAATGGAAGCTGTAATAACAGCAAAGATTTGACACACTGAACACCGAAAATGCACATTTCCTAATATCCTTTGTTGTTAAAAACGGACTTCATGGTTGTTTTCAGTGTAAATGAAGTGAGTGAAGTGGGGTCTTTTTGTGCGGTACTGTACTCCTGCTGTCTGTTCATGTGTTGTGTATGTGTGTGGGCTGTGGTTTACTCTAATGCATTTAGTAATAAGCTCCTATTAGCCTGCGTGGTCTGGCTGATCTGCTCAGCAGAGGTGTGAAGAGGGATGCGCTGTGTGTGGATGATGTGTAGGATGGCTCTGAATAAGCTCTGTCGGACATCTGTGAGCGTTTACTCTGTACAGCTTTAATGCATACAGAGTTTTCCTCTGTTTTTGTTTGACTTTGTTTATTCTCTCCTCTGAGTGAGTTTAAATGGACTTTATGATTATGACATGTGATTGATTTCTGTGTGGGTGTTATTTGTTTGTTTATGGTATATTTCCTGCAGTACTTTGCATAATCATGTCTTCCTTTCTTTCTTTCTTTCTCCTTTTTTGCCTCTCACATCCTCTCTTTCTTTGGCTGTCTCTTGTTGCCTGCTTTTTCCATTCCTCAACTCCTTTTCTCTTTCTCTCTCTCTCTCTGTCTCTCTCGCTGTCTCTCTCCCTCTCCTCTCTTTTATTTTGCAGGCCCTGAAGAACATTGCTGCCATCAGTCTGGCCATCAATTACCCAAATAAATCCACCATGCTGCTGAACCTTTCCCCCTGAGTGCTAGCAAGCCGGGGCTGCCAACGCAGTGTCCTCTCGCGGCCGCATTAGGCGGGCAGGTAATGGGTGCACCGGGAGAGCCCCTCAGAAAGTCTTCCAGAACCATCGGCCATAAACCGGAGCCACTCCCCTGCTTTCTAGAAGGAACAGAGAGAAGAGTTATCTCTCCATCGGATTTATTGGTAACGGTTAGTGATTTCAGGGGATTACATTGGAATCGTCTCCTTTCTCTGGAAAGGCTTTTGTAACCGTAACTTTTTGCCTTAGACGAGACCAAGGATTTCTGGAGATGGCGGGGGGAGCTGGGCAGCGTTTTGGGGTTTTTTTTGTTTTGTTTTTTTTTGCTTCTGTCCTCTTTCTTTTCTTTTTGTAAACTCTTTTAATTTACCTGTTTTACTTGAAGCCCCATTGAGTGCTTAAAAGAGGTCATCACAGTGTGCCAAATTTACCACTGTTCCTTTTTCCTTTTATTTATGCTCGTCTTTTTCATCATTGGAAAGGGGGGAAAAAGAAAAAGGGATGCACTCTGGGTGAGACAATCGATCATAGTGAAAGCAGGTCACCTTTCTTTGCCTCGTACACCCTCTCCCGTGTCTCTCTGTGGACACACACCGCCTAAAAATACGAGTGGTACGTGTAGTCTCATCCGTCAGAGCGGCCTGAGACTTCAGCGTGGACGAAACCTTCGTTACCAAGCTCCAAAAAGCCTGAACTTGTCAGCTAAAAGGGCCGCCTGGAACTGCAAGATCTTCGTCTTCGTTTGACACCGTTAGAAGGGGTGAATGTAAAGAAACAGGTTTAGTTTTTGCTTTTGAATGAATGTTCACTCCGTCTGTATACTGTAAACTAGTTAGCCACACTTGAAAAATCATGTTCTTCTTAATTAACATCAGCCACCGTGCGATGTAACAGCTTGAAATAGTAGTTTGATGTGCCATGCGGACACCACAGGCACCTTTCAGCTTTGAAAGTTGTCCCTAGACCGGTCTTGGGTCAGTTAGCATGGGTTTAAAAGGCTAAAAGAGAAGAGCGTATGACTTGAGTCCTTTGACAGGATACAGGTTAGCTTCCAATTATCTAATTTAAATTTGACTTGACACTAAAAGGTAGGTTCAGGTGATGGCGTTACCCAAGTTGAGAGCTGGAAGGTCACTTTGCCTCGCTGTTCTGCATCTTGGTGTAGCACTTGGTGTAATTATGCAACACACATCTGCATGGAGTCTGACATTCGAAGCTGCTTGCATTCAATTAGAACTGTCGCTCAATGTACAGATACAAGCTGTATTCATTGTCTTTGGCTTTGCTGAATGTTTAAAACTGAAATGCTACTGAGAAAGTTCTTCCATATGAAGTGTATTTAGTGCTCCAGAACTGACTACTTAACTGCGTAGGGGGGCATTCAGATGACACCTTTTTAATGTCCTTACAAAGAACCCTAAGGCAGTTTATTGGGGGCAGCTTGTTCACTTGACAAGTATAGCCGTATGCAAAAGTTCAGTCAAATTACAGTTACATTTTAGTTGACTTTGTAAGTGAAAATAATGGACATCCATTACCTTGAATGCATGTCAGAATGCACAATTACTGTCCATTTGCTGAATTGAAGATACTGAGGGTTCCATAAGTTTTGTTATCTTTTCGTTTAACACTTTATGTTTGATATTTTTCCAGTATTTTCAACTCAGCAAATATGTAGGAGTTCACTAATATTAGCAGATAATACCTGTAGAGGATGTGTTCACTTTTTTCATTTAGACAATTAACAAAACATGGCCATTTGCCCAGACTGTTGCTGAACACGACACAACAACTTGAGAGGACTCCAAAGACCGAGATGAGCGATAAACATAAAAAAACGGATGTAATGTCGATGTTGTGCAAAGAACTTGTACCTCCATTTTTGTCAGTTTTTCTTTCTGGCATAATTTGAAAATTCCGAAGACCATTTGCATTGTTTTCAAAATGGTGCAGCAAACAAACACATTACATTAACTTCCGTTCAGAGTGAAGGTTTTTCACATACGTAAGTGGTCGTAGTCTTAACCTGGAGAGTTCTGGGCTCCAGGTGTTTGAAAACAGACGAAACTAGCGTTTTCTCCATGTTGGATGAGTATTAACTGGTCAGCTGCAAAGACGTGCTGCTTTTTCGTGGATGGCTATCAGAAACTCTGAACTTCACTGCATGGTTTAAAAGCTGGAAGCTTGTCGTGCAGACTTCTGTTCAGTCACAGTGTGCGTTCCTTCGTTAACAACAATGAAAGAACGCTTAAGAGAGTTTGAAAAGGCTTTATCTGAATGCTCCCTTTAGTCAAAAATGCTAATGTTGCAAACTGTGAATGAAAACAAGTAGCTATTAGGAAACAATTAGCGTCATGCTCAGTGGTGGCTACTTGCTTCTGTTCATGCTTAGCACGTTGGATCAGGCTAGTTTGTTTCTGGATTGGGGAGTTAGGAGTGTCTCATTAAAGGTTTTTAATTGTACATGGAGGGT
The DNA here is from genome assembly GCA_034552555.1 of Semaprochilodus insignis. Taxonomy (NCBI): domain Eukaryota; kingdom Metazoa; phylum Chordata; class Actinopteri; order Characiformes; family Prochilodontidae; genus Semaprochilodus; species Semaprochilodus insignis. The sequence continues at coordinate 7,384,066 of CM067496.1, read as the reverse complement.
GATGAGGGTTGGCTCGTGTTCATTTATATTATTGCTTTTCTTTTCCCCCTGAAACCAATACATCTTTTCATGGTGCACCTTAATCACATGTATGTTAAATTTACCGTAATTATAATTGAGGCTTATTTAGATTTGATTTTATTTAATTTTAGTGGGGACATGTTAGCAAAGATGTTTATTAATGCCAAAGAAAGCATCCGACATACTGAAAATTTGCATCATCTGTCTTTAAGGATGTCCATAGTTCCATAACTGTTTGTCATATAACAGGATAGTTGGCGGCGAAAAAGAGCAAGTATGTTATTCTGAGATGTTTTTTATTTTGCAGACTGACTTGGCTGTTTGTTAAAGCGACAACTGAGAGTTGCATTAGGGTTGGACGTAGACCCTTTAGTCTTCAGTGATTTTGTTTACACAAAAGCTAGTTATGGAGCGTTAGCCACTTTCCCGTGCCTGAACTCCAGTTTCATGATGGCTGCCAGGTGGGATTCCTGTCTTCGAAGCCTCAGATATTAACAAGTTATGTGCCTATGTTTGAAATGAAGCAATCTTAATTTAAGATGAATTGTATGCTAGTAAGAGAATTTCTCAGCAGTTATATTTTTAAAAGAGAACTATATGACTTGATTTGAAGCATCTTTTTATTTCCACGAATGTCTTTTTTTTTTTTTTTTTTCAAAGTTCATTTCTTTGGTTGACATTTATTTTGAAATTGACATGGATTGAATGTATATAGCTGTGAATAATAATAATTGCACATATAGGAAAAAAAAATCTTTCATATCAACTCTCTCCCCTAAATAAATATCAAAAGTGATTTAATATATTGTCCTTGGTTGACACTTGACTCTTTGATTTTTGTATGCCATGGCACTTGGAAAAAAAGATATTTGAGTTTATCTGTAATTCGTTTTTAATTAAAATGCTGTTATGATCCTCTGATATGCTTTCCTGTTTTGCTTTTCTAAACTGGAGAAGAATTCTGTTCATTTAAATTTCTTTAAAGAAAGATGTAGATTTGAAAAATGAGATGTGAAATACAGGGGGTCCTGCAAGGTCTGGAAACCCCCTGAATCTCTTAATATCTAAATTCTGGGGGTCCTTGATGATGAAGTTATGATGACGTTATGCTGTCTGTTCAATAGGGGAAAAATAGACATTCAAATATAAGTTCAAGGAAGGGTCATTGTTCAGCTGCTTCAATCATCAAACCACAAGTCTTTGGTATTCTTACTTTGGCACTCGTCTGCCTCTGGGAGGTGCTGTTGCAGATTGGTTCACCAGGTTGGCTCCTCATAGTCCAGCAACTGTAACTATGCCCAGAGTACCTCTAAAAAATGTACAATATGCAATAGCGTACTTGTAAATCTGAAAAATTAGCTAGTTTCCCAAGAGACTGGTGGAAAGAGGGAACTGTTAGTCATTTCTCAAAACATAGACAAAAGAGGAAATGAGTAAGGGATCCGTTAAGGTCTGGAAGACCTACCGAACTAGAAAACAGCATTTTCAAAAGTATAATGATAAACAATTACCTGTTAAGACAACCTTTAAAGCTAGAATCAGCAGCACACAGTTACTATCGGAATTCCATATTGTTTTGCGTATTACAATAATGTGCAGAAGTCAGAGCCATCAGAGTCAGACCATCTTCCTTTTTTTTTTCTTTTAGTACCAGTCAAAATGGCCATTCAGGACATACATACACACACACACACACACACACACATATATATATACACTGTGCTGTAGTATATCAAGTATAGTATATCATAGTTATCGGTAGTATATCGGTATGTCATTGCTGTGTATCATGTATCTCATGTTTTTTTTTTTCTGCATCATTTTGAGCATGCCAGCCATCATTGTGTAGAAACCTCATGATGAACAGACCAACAGAAATGCTCCTGAAATGCTTTGATTAAAGCCTCTTTACATTGACTTGGAACTGAAGAACAGTTTTGCTTATGATGATAATTCTGCAATAGTGGTAAAAGAATTTCATTTAGATAATAAGATCCCCAAACAAAAAAGGAGTATGACCTTGTGTGTTTAAGGTGGTAGTAACTCCTGTAGCTGGTGCTGATGATGGGGCTATAAGCACCTGTGGGGTGAGTGACAGGATTCATAGAGAAGAGGTGGTACAGTGCAGTAAATGCCTCGTTCAATGTGTGGAAAATGGGTTGCAGATGTGAATGGTTGCTTAAAAGGAGTGACTGCATTTGGGCTTGCCAAAGGCCATAGTGTAAAGGAAGTAGCTGAATCTGCAGGTGTATGGAAGCGTACGTTCATACAGGTCTACCAGTAAAAATCCCAGTCTACAGGAAACTCTCCTCAGGATTGTGCAGAGAAGGCATCCACCAAATCTGGCCCAACTGTGCAATTCTATGATGCAAGAGTGTCTGAACATTGATGTGGCCTACATCCAGGAACATCCAGTTCATGCCAATCAAATCACAGCTGTTATTCGTGCTCATGGAGGTGTTATGTGCTATTAGGTACGTTTCAATCATGTCAGTGTTGTTAAAAGAAGGGGTGATGAGCACAGTGGTAAACATTAACCCATCCCAACTCTTTTAAAACATGTTGCTGGCATCAAAATCAACAACGGACTTTCTCAGTTTCAATATTTGCTATGTTATATTTACAATATTTTAAATTTAATATATTCGTCTTGAGTTAGAAGAGTATAAAGTAGTGGGATTATGCTCTTATCCCTGAAACCCATAGGTATTTTCAGTACCACTTTACTGAGTGTTGACATACATTAGTTAACATGAAGTAATACATTAACAAGGGTTAAAATGTTTAGCCAATGTTAAGTAAACATGTAACAGCTACATGTTAACATTAGTTGAGGCTTGTAACCATTGTATTGTATTACTTGTAAACATGCATTACTACATGTTAACTAACGCATTACTGCATGTTAACTAACGCATTACTACATGTTAACTAATGCATTACTTCATGTTAACTAATGCATTACTTCATGTTAACTAACGCATTACTTCATGTTAACTAACGCATTACTACGTTAACTAACGCATTACTGCATGTTAACTAACGCATTACTGCATGTTAACTAATGCATTACTACATGTTAACTAACGCATTACTGCATGTTAACTAACGCATTACTACATGTTAACTAATGCATTACTTCATGTTAGTTAGTTGATAATGTGTTAGTTGATAAAGTGTTACCCTGTTTTCTTCATCATCATCACCTTGATGTGTGTTAAATAAATACTTATTTTTATTAAATTAATGCTTATTTTGAAAAACAATTCCTGACTGGACAGTTTTCTGCTGTGTGTTTGAAGAATTTAACCCCTTCATTTCCATTCTAAACAATGAAAAGAGAGTAGTATTTTGAAAAGCTCTAGAGTTTAAATACAAGCCTTTAAACACCAGACGGCTCTGAGGATTCCCCTCCAACAGTTAGTCGCTTCCTTGCTTCCTAATGGTTCCTCTCCTTCTCCTTGTCCTTTCCGCCCTCTAGCCATCCATGCATGGAGAGTGAATGGGGGGCGTGTTATGGTCCAGCTCACTGCTGCTGCTGCTGATCATTTGAAGTGATAATAAAATCGGAGGAAGAAACAGTGGATAAGATGCTGATGATTCAGTGCAGTTTCTGCACTCGAGCAGCCCCCTCATCTCTGACTCAGTCAGCCTCCCTCTCTCTGTCCTTCTCACTCACTCTGACCATCTCTCTCTCTCTCTCTCTCTCCCCCCCTGTGCAGTAGGCACCATGTGAAGGAACCCACAGCTGAGACTGCAGAGTGGGATGATGATGATGATGATGATGGTAAAGATGTCATCAGAAGGGGATGTGTGGTGGTGGGTTAAATGAATTATAAATAACCTGTGACACTATGACAGTGTTCACGGCACCCACTCCTCTCAAATATCTCCCGGGAAAAGGAGGAGTGCTAATACCAGAACTTCAGAGCTGATTCAGTGCAGCGTGATTCGGCCTTCAGGATTAGTCCTTCTTTTGTGGCTGTTAATCTCAGATGGTTGTCCTTGATGGCTGTTTGGTGGACTAAGCAGTCTTGCTGAGCTGATTTGTTAAACTTTGAATCAGCATCTATTGTCCATATAATGTTGCTGAATACTGTGTTGATGGACTAACAGATTGTGACGAGCGCTGAGCTAAAATCAAGGCGAGGTTTATTTAACAGATTTGTAATCAAACACAGCAGCAACAAGAGCAAGGCGGACATAACAGAAGCGCAAGACAGGGTCAGAGTAAAGAAACAAGCGAACATCGAAAACCAGGCAAAACAATCAGAACAGCAAAAGTACAAAAGGGCAAAGACAAAAGAGTAAATCAGTAAAACAGAACAACGTCAAAACCAGAGTAGCAAACAAGAGTAATCACAGAGAGCCACACTCTGTACATACAGAGTGGCAATACTTCACAATTTGTCAGTGGGAGAGAGGAGTATATCGTTGCTGTCCAAAGAAAAACAAGTATCTCCAAAATGGCAACTTTACAGGAGAGGCCAAAAACCTGCTTTCATTTTAATGTAAGTCAATGGAACCAGATGTCTTTCCAAGCCCTTTTAGGCCATTTCTGTTGGTCCATTCATCATGAGATTTTCACACAGTGTAAACAGCAGCTGATGTGTTCAAATGATGTGTAAAAGTAAAAATGGGCAAAAATGGAGATGCATGTTTTTCATTGGACAGTGACGATATATACAAACAGACTAAATTAACAACAGGTGTTATCAATACTCGGGTGACTCAGATCTGGAAAAGGGAATGGGATTGGGAGATGGCGGACATGTGAAAGTGATGTCATGGGTTGGTGGGTTATGGGAAATGGAGTCCGGGAGATCGGAGGTGAGAAGAGAGCCAGCAGGTGTGACAAATACACAGTAAAGTGAGCTTTCAAAGTTAGCTATCAAGTACACTTCTGAAGGTCAAAGTGTGCCATCACTGCTCTTCAAAATCATGGAGTGAACTTCTTTTGAAGTGTTTCGTTTTTACAGTGACCTTTCAGATTAACGGGAATTCAACCGCTTTTTCAGTTCACCCACCATTCTCACAAAGAAATTCATAAACCCCACTAACACATTTTTCATGCAACGTTCACCAGTGGTGATGGGAACCAGATATTTGAAGTGTTATACAAAATTACGATTATACAAAAATGTACATGTTGTCTGATGCCTGACACGTTGTTTCACAAAATGTTAATCTGATAAACATTAATGCTAAACATTTTTGAAATCCAGTCATTGTGGAGAGATACATACTTGGTTGTTGTAAGTAAGTACAGAACTTATATTTCATACACTCAACATCAAAAGAATAGCTGCACCCAGAAGGAAATGTCTGACTGCAGTGCCATTGGGAAGGAAGATGAAGGTTACCAGGAACGGTAAATGATGATACATTTAGACTGATATAGAATATTTTTTGAGCTACACATACAGAAGTAGTGTCTCTCAGTATGGTGTAGTATGGCTGCTAATGCTAACTAACTATGCAGAAAACAGATGAAGTACAGTCTGCTGTTGTAAAACTACAAAATGGAAAGTGAGTGTAGATACAAGGAGGTATAATTAATGAAGTGGCCGGTCTGTGTATATGTCCATTTTTGGCCTCAAAACCCTTTTTTACGTTCTTCATGTGCACCTTTTGGTGTAAAGATAGATGTCCCTTTAGTTATGCCAATAGAAATGACATAATCTAAACATCTTTCTACTAAAACACCTTTAATATGTCTTCTATATTAATATTCATTTATTGATTGTATTTTGCCAAAATTGGTGTCCACTCATTTTCTGCAGTCTTATATGCAGGACTGAAACACAAGTACCAGAAAGCCATACTGCAAACGGTTCCAGGTCCTACGGATGCAGTGTGAGAGATTACGGCACAATGCGGTGACGCTGCTGGCAGGGTGCCACCGGGTCAATACTGAACTTGCTCCTTCTGTTCTTCATCAGATGCTCTGCTTTTGTTTTATGGCCTAGCACTGAATCGAAGCAGCCCCATTCTACCAAACGCATTAGTGGAAGAATCTGGGAGAAGGCCCAAGCGTGGTTCTGGCTTTTGCAGTCTCTCTTTAGAACATCATGGAACATTATATGGCATTACACGGAAGTCTTGTTATGCTCAGTGGGGTCTCATAGGTGGACCCTAATGCTTGGTCTGAGGTATCTCAATGAGTGACACCAGGAAGACGACCCATACAAAGAACTTTAACAAACGCAGTATTGCTGAGCTGGACTTTGGGGCAGTTATTCAATAAGAAAGCAAAGCATTGCAAATGACCCATTTCTTACATCACAATCCTATAACATCTCTATAAAACCCAAACAATTATGTATAATGGTAAAGAGAAAACCCAGTAAGATGTACACTCATGAAAAGAATAGCTGCACCCAGAAGAAAGTGTGGGATTGCAGTGCTATTGGGAAAGAAGATGAAGGTCACCAGGAACAATGAATGATTATACATTTAGACTGATATGGGCAATATTTATTGAGCTACACATACAGAAGTAGTGTCTCTCAGTATGGCATCAGGCCGCCATGTTTGCTAACAGAACATGCCAGACGTCTCAGCATGGAGCTGTAGAGGTTCCTAACGGTGTCCTGTGATAATCCATCCCATGCAGCTTGAATATTCTCTCACACTTCCTGCAGAATTTGCAGTAGGGGTGGAGCTGGAGTGACCCCAGGCCTTCTGGACATGTAACCACAAACCGTCCATCTTGGTCCTGACCACGGTGCCTCCAAACACAGATTTGTTGGTCGTCGCCACCAAAACAAAAGTGAGACTCGTCACTGAAGATGACCTGCTGCCATTCTGAGTCACTCCATGACAGTCTGGCATGACACCATTGCAGTCTTTGGCGACGCTGACGTGGTGTTAAGGGCAGTTGATGTAACGGTCTGTGTGCCTGTAGTTCTGCATCGTGCAGTCGTCTGCCAGTGATGCTGGCACTAACAGGGTGATTCATGGAGGGCTTCACTGCTCGCTAAATGTCTGTAGTCGTGGCTGTTGGGTCAGTCTTGTACAGCAATAAGGCCCGTCCTTGCTTACATCACATTTGCAGTCGAGAGTGAAACTTGAATCATTTGCATGTCTCACAATGTCAAACCTACCCACCAAGTTTCATTCCTGTCGGTTGATTCCTTCTGGGTGCAGCTATTTATGCAACTATTCTTTTGATAACGAGTGTGTTTTACAAGAAATTGCTAACTACAGAATAGATCAATATTTCTGCTTTTGAACAAGACACAGCCAGTTATTACATTACATTACATTTACGGCATTTAGCTGACGCTCTTGTCCAGAGCGACTTAGAAGGTTAACTGTATTACAGGTAGGCCAATGTAGTGTTAGGAGTCTTGCCCAAGGACTCTTATTGGTGTAGCACAGCACATCACAGTCACCCATACCAGGATTCGAACCACATGTGGTGGTGGCTTCCTGGCAGGTAGTGGTGTTATCTGCTGAGCTACACCAACCACCAACCAGTTATGCTGATTAATAGCTGAATAATGATAATGATGAATATGAAAGGGATTTTGGAACCCATGAAAAGATGTCAGATTGGACCCCACCACCACCACAGGCCCCACCAGCCCTGAAAATATAACACTGGGCAAACATACACATAACATTCTGAAAGCCTGTCTTATGTAACAATCCAAGCGCCCTCAGGGTTTTGTGCTTTAGGTTAGTTTTGCATGTTGTTGACATCACAATGTTTAGGCTTTGAAGAGAACTGCAGAGCACAGGACACCACTTGCAACTGGGTTTTAGTGTTCTCCTCCAATCGTGTTGAACAGTTCAGTGGTGAAACAGTCGCATTTTTTGGAGAAAGCTTGCACTAGCCTTCACCATCGTTGCTCTGTTAAAGACACAGGTAACGTGAGTAACATCATTTTTTATGTTGCATGACATCAATAGGGGAATAGTAATCACGTGGCTGTAACGTTACCCTCAGTACTGAACAAATATGACCACTATGAAGATCCACCATTCACAATACTGGGCTTGTCCCCTGAACATGCTTTTCCTATTAAGCATGGACATCATGGCAGAAATCCACAATTCTCATAGAACAATGGGACCACAGTTTCCCTGGTAGGGCTTGTGTTTTAGGAATCCTGTATGCCTCTCTCACCTGTCTCATGTCAAATGCTGTTAAAGCTTCCACACAGCTCTACAGGATGTGAGGAAAGCTTCAACCATTTGAAGAGATGTCTACCTCCTTTCTTCTGAGCTTTAGTCTCCTGGAACATCACCAGTAAGACTGGCACACATCTTTCACTTTGGTGAATGGGCAGAAGAATCAGTCAGACTCCTTCACAGTCTGTTACTTAATGTACATTTGTACTCATTTATTGGAAAACCTTGGGTGTATTATTCTTTCAAATAGCTTTGAAGCTTCTTTAAAAAGGGCTTGCAAGAAACACCAACATTTGGCAAAGTCTCTGTCATGAGTCAGTGTTTAGTTGTTAACCATCAAGCCTAAAATCAATGATAAGAAAATCAATTTTTATTTGTCCTTATCATTTGCATACAGAAGCCGTCTTTCACTTTGTGTGACGATGATTGCACAAAAGAAAAGCACCGAAAATTAATTGGAGTTATACCTCTTTACATTAACCTACATTCAAAGTTTAATGGTTTTTGTTTCTTACTGTTTGAGGAAGTTTTTTTCTGTTTTCTTGACAGTGACAAAATATATAAAACAGATTGTTCCTGTTCTGAAATTTGATTGACTGATTGGTGTATTAAACTGATATCAAGTGAAATAAGTTCACCAGACAAAAAATGAGTGACCTGTGTGGGAAACGCACCTAATCACGTATAATACCTCCACAAGCACGAATACCAGCTAGGCCACATCAGTGTTCAGCCACTCTTGCATCAAAGAATTGCACAGTTGGTCCAGATTTGGTGGATGCCTTACCTGGCACAGTATTGAGGAGAATTCCATGTAGACTGGGATTTTTGACACTGCCGGTAGACCCGTATGACTGCACGCTTCCATACACCTGCAAATTCGGCTACTTCCATCACACTATGGCCTTTGGCACGCCCAAATGCAGTCACTCCTTTTAGCCCATCATTAACATCTGCTTTGAACCCATTTTCCACACATCGACCGAGACATTTACTGCACTGTACCACCTCTTCTCAATGAATCCCGTCACTCACCCCGCAGATGGTTATAGCCCAATCATCCTTGTGCAGCACCATCTGCAGGAGCCTGAACTTACTACCACCTTAAACACGCAAGGTGATTAATTTTTTTGTCCAGTAAGCTTACTTTATATGTTCACACAAGCAAAATAATAAATGATTGATGTATTAATAGACTAAGAAATTAAAACGTGATCAGGCTGTATGTCAACAACAGCATCCTTCCCACAACTACATATTACAGCATGTTAAGTGCAGAAGCCCCTCATTACAAAGGGAAATGTGCATTTGAGAATTCAGTGGTGCATAAACCACAGGCTCTGGTCTAAAGAGATGTAGAAAACAGTGTTCATTGCACTGAGCCTGGAAAGGAGTACTGATTGGTGAGGTGGGGAATACCATTACCATGAAAGTGTGCATATGGATTACAGCAATGAACCACCCCATAATCCCTGTTATTTCTGTTTGTTTGTTTGTTTGTTTGTTTACCCTCTAGTATATCCTGGACATGTGCTGTTGTTATAATTAATGTTATTCACATCATCCGTGTTTTTCGGTGAGGGGGGTCCTGGAGTCTATCACAACACTTATTGAGCGGAAGGCAGCAATCACCCTGGACAGGTTGCCAGTCCACCACAGGGAAGACACACAGACATACACATTCACGCACACACTCACACCTTTGTGTGTGTGTGTGTGTGTACCAGGTCTATGCGACATTGTGGGGACAAAAAACTGGTCATTGCAGTGACTATTCGTCCTTGTGGGGACTACAAGCTGGTCCCCACAATGTGAATAATTAGATATTAAGGTCAGGGTAAGGTTAGGGTTAGTGTAGTAGTATTTCTGGTTAAGGTTTGGATGAGTGTCCAAGAAATGAATGGAAGTCTATGTAATAGCCCCAGTGTGTGTGTATGTTTGAGTGTGTGTACCAGGTTTTTTGTGACACTGTGGGGCCCAAAAACTAGTTATATACTCACATTGTAGTGAACGGTCGTCCTTGTGGGGACTACTAGCTATAATTCATTAGATTTTGAGGTCAAGGTAAGGTTAAGGTTAGGGTAGGGTTAGGGTTAGGGCTAGGGCTAGGGCTAGGGCTAGGCTTGTAGTAGTGCTGGTTAAGGTTTGGATAAATGTCCAAGAAATGAATGGAAGTCTATGTAATGGCCCCCAGTGTGTGTGTGTGTGCGTCTGTTATGTGTGTTTCTGTCTCTCATGAGTAGAACAGAGGTCTTGATGGCTAGACTTACATACTTCCCTCAAGTGCGTTGAAACTGAATCTGTGGTTAGATCATTTGTCCTTTGTGAGAGAGCTGCATAGAGGTTATTGGGACATCTCAGCAGGTGCACTTTTATCACATGACCAATGCTAAGTCTCTCGGAGCAAAAAAAAAGAAAAAAATGGGTGAACTTTACTTCAGAACATTTGTAATCCCAGTAACACAGAACCTCAAAAACTGTCTGCACATACACCCACCAGTGGTGCAAGCTTTTATTTGCTTTCTTCAATTCCAATGAGTAAACAAGACTAATCTGACAGCAGACATGACAAATGTAAACAAGCAGGGCCTAATGGTGCTCCAGAGATCCAGGCAGCATGTTTTATTTATACACCATTCGTTATTTTCTTTTTTGGAGGTTTCTCAGACGTGACCACGTGCTCCATCAGGAGAACACCTAAGCCGAGGCTGAAACGGCTTTCTACTTGACATTATATACCCCTGTGTGAGCCAATGGCTTCTCCACCCTATGTAGCGCTCTATATGTGAAGTTTAGATTCAGTCCTTGTCATCGTAGTAATGAGACCTACTTCTTGCCTCTCACCCGAGACAGTGAGGGCAGTGGGTGTCGTTTCCTGCGAGGCCTGCTTGATAATTGGCTCGTTTAAATAACCCACGAGAGTGAGCCCTGTTCAACCTTTCGACCCAGATTTTGTAACGTCATTGATGGCTGTGTCTGATTGCAGCATGTGCGATGCTTACATTATACTGCCTCTCAAAAAGATCAAAGGTTTATGTGCTGTTTATCTGATGGGAACAGTTCTGGTGGTTTACCAGGTCTTGCGTGGTTGTTAGGAGTTCCATTTTCTCTGTATCTTTTAATCGTTTTTTGAACTGCTGTTTTTTTCTCCTGGTTTTCTTTGGCTTCACCATGTAATTGGTCTTACCTCTGTTTTGATGGTAATAGGTAGTTTGCAGGCACATGATTCGGATTATTCTGTTTAAACGATATTACAAGAGAAAGGTAGAAACAGGAATTACAAAATATGCCGGGCATGATGGTTAACTGAACAGAACTGAAAGATTAGATGCTCCTGAGGCAGCAGGTATGGGTCCAGATGTCATTCTCTCACCAGTTCCACGTTCCACTCAAAATGGTACCATTTAATGTTGAATATGGAAATTCGAAGAAGAAGCTGATGAACAGTAAGCTCTCTTCAGCCTCATCCCAGCTGCAGATGATGGTTCACAAGCCATTTTTGCTGGTGTTTTCAGTCAATTCCCTGTATTTTTCTTCCTCATGAATAACAACTTCTGGACGCGGTAAAAGCTCCTTGTGGTTTCACAGTTAGCAACCACAAATGACACAAACTATAGGCATTTTGAGATCTTGTGACAGCACTTCCTATGTAGAAAATCACTTCCTGCCCTCCGTCTGCAGTTCGCACCACATCAACACAGTGATGTGATTTCATTTGCAAACAACCTATTTAAACCTATTTAAAAAGGCGGTCTCTGATTTTTGGCCAGTGCTGTATCATTAAGGTGAAACCTGACAACCCCTTACCCCTGACCCTGAGGCAGAACCTGAACCATCAGGTCCTAAATGACCTTGCACATGCTGCACACTGAGGGTGAATGATGTTGCAGATGTATTTCCTCATATTTGAGGAGATTTTCACAATATGTGATGTGTATCACAGTAGAATGGACAACCAGTAAAACAGTCTTGCATATTTAGTCATTTTGTGAACGAGTATGTAGAAGGAACAGGAGGACAAATCAAACCGTTAGTAAAAAATACACTAATAGTAAGATGATGTCATATTGGGATGTTATCCAGTCAGCCACTTGTTATTATATATATATATATATATATATATATATAATGGTTGATCATTTTCTTGTGCAAATTGCACCTGGTGTACATTCAGTTTCAAAACATTGTACGCTGGTTTGGCTACGGTTTCTGTGTTGAGTAATGAGTTTTGTCAAAATGGTATGCAAAAGGCTTTTTAAGAGGACCTATTATGCTTTTCCTGTTTTTCCTCTTTTCTTTAGTGTGTTCTGTGGCTTTTTGCGCATGTAAACTATCAAGCTCAAAGTACACTCCAGAGGAAGAATCTCTTTCACACAGAGACCACTTTTCTCAACTGTCTGAAACGCTTTCTTGGAATTCTAGCCCTTTAAACTGCTACAAGGTGACATCACAAGGTAACACAATCCTTATTGCCAGCATAACAACAAGCTTGGTACACCCTCACACAATGTACAGCAACTACTGAAAGCTGTGTAGGAGCAAAGCCACTCAGTTAGTCAATCTGAACAGAGTGGCTTATTGGAAGGCATGGTTTAAAGCTCTATCAGAGCATTTCATATGGAGAGCGAATGCAGATGTACAGTATAAGACTAATACTGTGTTTTGGGACAATTGAAGCATGTTAAATTTATTATAGTAGACCCCAAAAATAAAATTCTGAACACTGAAAATGAGTATAATAGTTCACCTGTAAGTTATGTTTTCTCTCATTGAATGGGCTGTCAGAAGCTTTTAAAGAGTGCTGCTTTCCAGGGCTGGAGATGAGGGATGAAGGGAAGAAATTTAATGCTAAACTCACAATGTTTCTTCTAGACTGGTAAGTAGTGAAAAGGGAGGAGGGACTGTGCATGTCTTCATTTCTTGCTATAGGGGTGGACACCACAACTTCCTGGTAATAATTTGCACTCGTTTGTTTGGAGTATAAATCTGGCAGGTTGTGTCATCTTACAAATTGCTCCTTTACAAAAGACTCAAATGGAATAAGCTCCAAAGGTTCCCTGTTACACAACCCTGTCAGAGTAAATAGTTTACAATTGGATAGTTCATGGAAGATCATGGGCAGGCATGTCATGCATGATTTCTTTCATTGTTCTTTTTCAACAATGTACTCAGGTCAGACAAAATAAATGTAGAGCTTGGCAATAATTCAGATTGTCATGTTTGGAGAAAGAAGGATTGCATTTATGATCCTACAGTGTAGTATAAAGGCGGGAGCATCATGGTATGGGTCTGCTTCTCTGTAAACAATTTCAACAAGACAATGAATCCAGCTGCTTTGTATGAAGTTGGTTGCTTGGTCTAGTCAATCTCATGACGATGTACTCAACATATAAAGATGTTTAATGATTAGGGATGCATCAATACTCGATACGTCACCCAATGCCTGATAGGACAGTCATTTATGTGCACTCATGAAAACACAATATTGCCAGCATACCAACCTATATGATGTAAGCCAAGTGGATGCTGCCACACTGATGATCAAACGTCTCAAGCTGGCAGTGATGCGGGATCTGCTCACAGAGAAGTGTTACAGACTCTGTTGAGGTCAGACACAAAGCCACTGGTTGCTTCTAACATTCTGCCTTGGCAGATTTCTTTAAGCTGGGAATACCCTGTGATTTTAACCTGTTTTTAAACTCTTTCCTCAACACAGATGGAAATGACTGCTTCATCAATACCAGTGGAGACAAGGCTAGTGAAACTTCCACAGTGTTTTCCAAAGTCCTTATATGCTGAATTTAGTTTAGTTTTACAACAGAGTCAAACAGAAACAACGAGGAGAAAACACAGCTTCACTTAGCTAAATGCTAAAAACATAGCCCACCTTAGCTCAATGCTAAAAACATAATCTGTTTTAGCTCAAACCTAAAAACAGAGCCCATCTTAGCTCAAAGCTAAAAACACAGCCACTCTTTTGCTTTCCTCAGCAAAACAGCTGCAGCTCAGTATCTCAGTACTCGGTACACAGCGGGTTGTTTTGAATGAAACTGTACGGATGGAGAGTTTTTTGTATAGTAAGTACAGCTTTACTGATGTGAAACAAACCCTGCTATTCTCCACTGCAGCTGTAATCAGTCCAGGGTAATATAATGCAGCATAGCTGGCGAATGTACAGCACTTAAACCAGCTAGAATTGAAAAATTCTTAAGGTATGTTGTACTCCACCAACACTGAAAGTTGGTACTTTATGGTATCAGATTCTGTATCGGTGAGTACTAAAAAAATATGTACTCATACTCTTAAAAGATAGGTATTGATCCCTAATATCCCTAATAATGACAATGTCCAGCACTACTGCACACCACCATGAGAACCTCATTAAATTAGGGGAATGATTCACACAGACACTGAAAGGGTCAGCTGAGGCCGAGTTACCATAGACAACACAGAGTCATGTACAGTAAGCCAATGGACCCCAACCTCCCTCTTCATTCATCAGCGTTCTGGCAGACACTGTGTGTATGCTGCAGAGGGGAAATGTGAAATAAACAGCGCTCCACACACCTCTCCTCTCTGTCAAACAGGAAGCCAGAGAGAACATCACTAACTGCAGCATAACGGCGGGGAGGGGGTCTGCTTGTTGCTCAGAGAGCATTTTAATCTCGTTGCTCATCAGAGCGGAATGTACGGAGACTTGAGGAAAAGGGCCACGTGGGAAACTCTCAGGCAGATGTGTGCCATTAACATGAAGATGTATCGCAGAGTAAGGCACTATTTTCCAACTTGGGTGACCAAAAGATGTAAGACAGACTGAAGTCGTGAACGTATAGAAATCTATAACGTCCATACAGCACAGCTTCAATGGTCCACCACACACACGCACTGCAGTTGTGTTTTGTCTGTTTAGAAGGATGAAGCTGAGAATTTTGCGCAGAGGAATGGCGGTCCCGCCTGCACATTGCTACTACCACAGCACACTCTTTTAAAAAAAGGGAGGCCATAAAGTGTTCTTTAAAGAACCACATTTGATTCCCAAAGGAACCTTTTAATGGGAGGTTTAGTTCTGTTTATGCCCAAGTCCATTATTTTCCTATTCAACACCTTATTAAATGCACAATATATCACATTACTCTATAATACCTCTTTTATGTGAATACATTTTAGTGTATTCTAATACAAATCTAACTAAAAGTGTAAGTATAACTAAAAGCAAATTTTAAACCCATAAAAACACAACATATTAAATGATAGGGCAGCTTTAAAAGTGTCTCATTGAAAATCTATTCTCTGTAAATTCTGATTTCCTCAAATGTCATGTGGCACAGCTGACAACAAAGTGCTTTTATTCTGACATGCTTTTAAAAAAGAGTGGGCAGGGAGTTGCACCATATATGAGACTTCAGGGCTGTGTTCATCCTGACAAAACATAACAAAACGTTTATTTAAGAGGAAACAGTGGTGCGTTGAACTCTGTTGTGTCATGAAAGAACTGCAACTATGGCAGCTGAGAAGGCCATTCCTAGTGTCCTTTTCAAAGGTTTATGGCCAATCACATGAGAGAAAACAGTGCACAAAGTTTTGAGACTTAATGTGCCCCTGTTGACCATTATGGTGCAATGCCAATGCAAATTTGGAATAAAAGTATTTTTCAAGATTTGTTTAAGTCAGTTTACCAAGTCACCTGCTGTGATCCCAAGAAAACAACACATGTGTTATTACAGTAATAATGTTTATTTATCTGAGAAACAAAAGCCATGTACTATAAACCTAGGGGTCCAAATACAAAGACTAGTTTCTCCACAGTTTTTACTAGTGGTAAATAATATTTTTTAAATTAATATATGGTCACGCCAGCTGACATTTTCTGGCACGGTCAAACTGATAATCCTGCTTACAAATTAATAAATATACCAATACCATTATACATATGAAAACTTGCCAGACAAAAAATACACACCACATTCCTTATATATAAGGAATTAAAAAATCTTTATTTAGGAATTTAGGAATCTTCACCCCATGTATCCAAACAAAGAACCATTGAGGAACCTTTATTTCTCATTAGACGAACTTTCTAAAGAAAGATTTCAGTGAATGAATAAGGGGCACGTGGAATACTTAACTGAATTACATTGTAAAATGACAGTATAAGGTCAAATGATGGTCTTCCTGGAGGTATAGAAGCATTCCTAAAAATAAAAGTCCCAAAAAGATTTAATTAGACAGATGTCACAGGGGAACCACCTTTTGGCTCCCGTACAAAGCTTTCAATAGATGGTTCTTTAGCAAACCACAGTTACAATGAGATGTGCAGGTATAAGAGACATTTGAACCTAAAAGTCTAAAGAACCCTCCATGAAATGCCCATGCAGTATATAAAGGTTCTGTACCAGTGAAAGGGGTATCTACTGAGTCAGCATTGCTCACATTTATGGTGATAGTGATCAGACATAAGAGGTGTTCAATGCCTTTAAAGCTGATTCACAAAAAGCTGTTACATGAAATGATTATGAATGATACCTTCAGTGGTGTATTCTGCTAGTTTTGTGGTTAGGTTTTACCTTATGTAATATTACCTATATTAATATTACATGTGAAAAACTCATTGGTAGTTTTAGATAATAAATAAATTGGCTATCTTTGTGTTGTACACATGGCGACCCCTGGTTCCCATCACCACCATTCTCAAGAAATCAATACCTTTCTCTGCAATGAACCATTTCATATCGTGCCACTCTGGATGACACTGTTTACATCACAAACTGGACTGTTTTAAATAACTGCTGAAATTCCCCTTTCTAAGAGTGTAGACATGCTCAGTAATTGTTAAACTATGCACCATTTGTCAGACGCTCTCTGCATGTCTCACAGGAATGTTAATGAAAGGTCTTTGTAAAGGTTCTGCTCTTCTACACGTATACAGACACAGTCCAATGATCTTCAGCAGGCTAAATCAAGTTATATTCCAGAGCTTGCTTGTCAGGCTCAGGACATATGTAATCATTCCCAGGCAAGAGTGGCTCCTCCCTGGGGTTACCCGGAGGAGGATGTCTCCCTCTGCAAACAGGATTCCTGATGGAAAATTAAACAAAGCCTACTATATTAAGACGGTCAATACGGATGCTTAAATATCCATATTCAAGCATGGAGTAAATGTTACAGGCAGAAACTAAACAAGCATTGCTTGCTGCGTGGTGTGTCGTATCAGCAACAGATGCCATGTCATAGTCCATGATATCAGCAATGCTGTTTTCACTGTGGAAGGTAAAAGTTGGCTTAGAAGAAAACTTCATTAAACGGGAATTCTGGTGATTGTTCAACATTTCCATACCGAGTCGTTCACAACGAGATAAGTAGGGCCATTTACAGGGGTTTGGTCTGAAATGTTTCATTTTAGAGAAACTTACAGAGTCTTTACAGTGGTGGTGATATGAACCAGAGGTTACCATTTCTGCAGTGCACATTTTAGAATTTTTATTATATTGCGCATTGCAAAGCAATGTATATTGTTATCCAACGGTATATTCTTCTTCTTCTACTTCTTCTTCTTCTTTTTGGTACACATCTTTGTCCGCTAATTAGTCCCACACAAGATATTGACACCATTCCACCTCCAAATTGTTAGGTCTGATCAGGAATTGTGTGCTTTTTGAGCGTTTCCATGTAGCAACAGATTGAATGGCCTGGAAAAGATATTCCCATCTACTGTACTTCTGCTTGATCCAGAGACACTGTTTCTGATACAGGACAAACCCCCAAGCCCGAATTCAAGAACGGCACTCGTCTGTTTGTCTTTTTTATTTCCATCCCTCTTTCCTCCCAATGGAGTCCCATTCATTTTCAGCCCCACCCAAACCCTATTGTTTCCATTAACCTACAGCCACCGAACTGCATGTACTCACTCAGGGCAGATCCCCAAACTCTAATCCACAAACATACTGACCTGCACACCTCTATGTGTTGTTTATTTATCCCTCATTCCTCCCATAGCGACCACAGCTTAGCAGTAAGTAGGAACCATTAAGGCTGTGCAACATTCTGCACTTTTCTAGTTTATCTTGGCCAGCAAACCTACATGTGGTCTTTCTGAGTTTTATACAGTGCTGATATAGTAAAACAATAAAGGAAAATCTGAAAAAATAATTCTCTTTAATGATCTCTTTTGCCTTATAACATCTTGTGTATACAGTCATATGCACAAAACAAAAAGAAAGTTCAAATATGTCTATACATCCTCTACTGGGAAGATAAAATTTTTGTTTAGGCTTTGTTTAGACAGTTTAATGCAATTGCAAAGAGAAACTAAACAGGAATACGCAGTATGGAACTGAATAACAGTCCCCGCAAATATTGAGTCTTTGAGGAAATATACAAAAAATGCTCCTGAAGTACATGAAACTACTGTCTACCCACCCCTAACTGCTGCTGAGGAGAGAAGGATATTTCTGGCCTTCCAGACTGGAAGCTCTGGAGGAAGCAGTTGTGAGCCTGATTATCCCGGGCCTGTTGACACTCTGATCTGGAGGCTTACGGCAGTGAAGCTTGGTTAATGCTTGAAGGCAGGGAAGTGCCGGGAGATGTCATGTCATGTAGACTTAACCTTTCAGCCCACCCAGAGGTGGGTAGTAACTAGTCCCATTTACTCAGTTCAGGTACTTAAGTGACATTATGATGGATTTGTTCATACTTCTACTCAAGTATATTTGTGAGGATAGGAATCTACTTTTCACCCCTCACCGCGAAGCTTTAGCAATTTATTTTAGACCAAAATGATCCCATAAAGAGGACGACAACACTGAGCTATGCTAATAGATGCTGAACCTCATGAGAAGTTCAGTTGTCGCTGTATTGGAAACTCTTTTTTTGTACTTTTAAGTTCATATACATATACATAAACTCCACATCCACCCCAGCCACTTCTTTAAGTCCACCTCCTTGTAGCTACAGTTTATTGTCCATTGTACCAGCTCTACTTACCATATAGGAACACCTTGTAGATCTACAGTTGTAAACTGTAGTCCATCTAATTTGCTGGATCCTTTGTTACCCAACTTTCAACCCATTTTTCAGCGGTCAGGACCTTCACTGGATCAAGAACAGGCATTATTAAAAACTCAGGCAGCACTGCTGTGTCCAATCCACTCGCTCCAGTGCAACACACACTAACATGCCACACACACTAACATGCCACCACCAAGTCAACGTCACTGCTAGGTTGGCCGCACATCCGGTTTTAGGGGGGACTGTCCGGTTTTTCAACTCCCAGTCCTCCGTCCGGCGCAATACCTGAACGGACATCTATTAGTTCTCTTTTTGGGATGAATATATATATACAGTATATATATATATATATATATATATATATATATATATATATATATATATATATATATATATATCAAACAGTATGTGTGCCATTGGCTCACGTCCGTGTCAAAAGAAATGCCTTGCATTTCATTGGTTTAACAAGGTCATGTGACATCGCTCGCCTACCGGCTAACTGCAGGTCAACCCCTTTACATGCTAGTCAATTCGTAAGCTCCCATCTGACTCATGAATGTCATCCATTCCACCCAGTTAAGTGAGTAAAGCAATCATTTGTAGCAAGTGGCTACCCTGGTCACTGCGGGGCTGAGAATGATAATACCTCCTCTGTTGTAGTCCTGTGGGGGTCCTGACAACTAAAGACCAGGTGATAAAATGGTCAAGGAGTGGCCGGTGGGTGGAATGACTACCCATAACTTTTTGGAGTTCGGTTTGTAAAGGGATGGAAAGGATGAAACATTGATGTGGTGTTAATGGCAATCGTCGTAACAGTCTTCGTGCATGCAGTCCTGCATCGTGCAGCCGTCTGCCAATGGTGCTGACATTAACAGGATGTCTCACGGAGTGTATCACTGCTCGCTGAATGTCCGCAATCGTGCCTGTTGGGGTCAGTCAGGTTCAGCGATAAGGCCCGTTCTTGCTTGTGTCACATGTGTGGCCGAGCATGAAACTTTAATCATTTGGATGTCTCACAATGCCAAACCTACCCACCAAGTTTTATTCCTTCTGGGTGCAACTATTTGTGCAACTATTCTTTTGATGATAAGTGTACATAGAAATTGCTAAAATATTGTAGGCAAGCAGTTTATTTGCGTGTGTACTCATGGTTTGATCAAGAGTGCTCAAACTTTTGCATACAGCTGGAGCCAATACAAAGTGAAAGCCTCCCACAATACTACATACTAGCTCTTCTGTAGGTGTGTTTGCTTTGCACTCATCATACGTTGTCTGTTTTAGATGGAAAAGTAAATCTTACATATGAACTAAATGAGGACATAGATAACAGAGATCTTAGTATTATATCACCTTAGTCCAAAGAGGGTTGGTCATTTTCATTGGACAGCTCAGCATGCTTAAAGGAGAATGCTAACTGTCAATTCTGTTATGTCTGATGCCAGCATTGGTTAGCATTTCGTGAAGTCAGTTACACTCTCTTGGACTTCCAGCCAAGGTCAAGGAGTATTTAGCCCTGAATGTCTACTCAGGTTGTTTTTGTGCTAGGCTAATTTTACTACTCCACTCAGGGAGCAAGTACCTAAAGCAGTACTTTAATGAAGTACCAATACTTACACATGATTTTGGGTTTAGGCTAATCCACCCACCTCTCCTCACTCTTACAGCAGGGACACGAACCACCTCTAATGAACATCAGCACTTGGGAAGGATCAGTGACTGGGTTTCAGCTAAAAGGCAGCTAAAGCGCCACAGTATGAACAATAAGGCTCTGATTCCTAATTATAGCCTGCTTTTGTATTGTGATATTCAGTGTGTTGAACTTGGTTAAATATGTACACATGCACACACACACAAACACTCTGCGGCTTCACAGAGCCACATAAAATTGTCCTGGAATGATTTAGGTTAATATGTGACCTCTGGACATTACAGTCCCACGACCGTGCCGGAGTCTGGCTGCTGGAAAAGGTCATTTCACATCTTCTTCATAAATTGCCAATTACACTTGATTCCACTGAAGGTGAACTTTCAAATGGGCTTTCAGCCAAGGAAGAAAAACTCTTTAAACTGTGTGAAGAGAATTTATATAATGAAAAAAAAAACTCTCCAGCTTTGGAGTTAGGGTTATGCTCAGGGTTTGGATGTAGTGAGCACTTACAAATTCAGAACACAGAAATTAAGCATCCGTATTCAGTCCACGTTATATTTTGAAGAACTACTAGTGGTTTGAAACGTTTTAAAGATGTTTCTAAATTCAGATAATGTTCCTGTAAGGTTAAATGTTAAGACATAACGTTTTAACTGCAATGTTCAGAGGATGTTTTGAGGATGTTGTCAGGGCCACAGATTAAGTTACATGATTGACAAAAGAAGAACATTCTCAGCGCAACATTCAGACAATGTTTTACGGATGTTACGGAGACCTAAGGCTGATGTTACTTGCAAGGTTTCTTCTCGATTGATAACGAGTGAAGAGGGACTGTGCATTTCCTTATTTCTTACGATAGCCCTGGAGAAGCCACGGAAGGCCACCTTTCTTTCTAAGAGGCAGTTTCTAATAGTTTCTAACGGTTTGAGATGCTTTGTGTAGCTCCAATTGGAAGAGCCACTCAGTGACGTTATCGTGTTTTCTCTGCGAAAGGCTTATTGTGCACAATAAGCTTTTAACAGTTTGACTTGTCAAAATGACTTTCAACAATGAAGGTCCTCCCACAAGGCACAGGGAATTCATAAACCCACTGCAACTGAATGGCTCGCTCTGAAAGTACAGCCATCATTTCAGTTATGAGCACACATGCTGGCTTTCTAGGAACAGGCATATGATTCACTCCCCGATATGTCTGCCATACACTTTTTGCAGGGGCGACTCGTAATACTAGTGACACATACTGGCTCGTCTCGAATCAAATCTCACATCATAAACTCCAGGCAGATTTCAGGTCCGGTTATGAGAGTGTCTAAAAATAATATGATCTGACAGTGCAAGGCAACAGCGACATGCGGAAAGATGAAACAAGCCCAGAAGAACAAGTGAGAGCCGCAGGCGGTGCCGGCCAGCAGAACGTTTCTTCAGTATGTGTAGACGCGCTGGGGAAGGGTGGGGTTTCTTCAGGTTCTTTCACAATACATATAACCTGGTTAATAATACGAGTGAACAGGTATGCACATTAAATCACTATTCCAGCAGGATTAGTTTGATCAGAGATTGTTGTGTTATGTAATTTGCAAGAGATTTGACTGGCCAATTCATACAGACCAGTGTATCTAAATTCCAACATAGTAATACTATTACTGGGAGAGCGCTGGGCATCGTAGGTTCAACCCAGATAGAAATCATTTGTTCAAAAAGCATTCTAAGAATATGCATTGTGATGTTCCATTAAGGTTTTCACCAGGAGGTTTTCTTTTTGTTTCCAGGAAATCCTTTCTAGGGGTAGGAGAACATTCTCTAAAAACGTTCTGTCATCTCAGGTCTCATTTCTGAATGTTGGAGTTAAAATGTTAACATTTAAGTCAGCATTTAACCTTATAGGAACATGATATGAAATGATAAACATATTTAAAATGTTCATTGAACATCAGATTAAAACATTTTCTTTAGAACTTTATTAGAACTTGTAGGTAACGTTAGCCAAAGTTCCAGGAACGTTCCCTGCTGGCTGGGATACTGGATGAAAATCACAGAAAATGAGGTAAAACTAATCCAGCTCTAACAAGGAGTTTCATTAACATAACAGACCAGCAGTGGCATAACTACTGAACAGTTGCACTAAGGTCTGCACCACAATGGGGCTGTGGCAACCAGGCCCACTACTGTCTTCTGTCTTTACTGGACCCCCTATATCAATATTTTCCCAATGTTTCCGCTCACGACAACTATTGTAATTTAATAATATACTCCAACCATTAGCCTACTAAGGATGAGGCACAGCAATAGTATGTAATAAAGTAAATTATCTATCTATCTTGTGTATATATATATATATATATATATATATATATATATATATATATATTTACATCAGTGGTGGATGAAGTGAGTAAAAGTATAGAAGTATTTGCCTTCAAATGTACTTAAGTATGGAGTGTAAAAGTAGGATGATTTATTATGGCTATAATGTCCTATTATCATTTCTGGAACAAGGCACTTGCTTAATCAGCTCATTTTAGGTAAAGAGACTCTGGTGTCACTCTCAGTCCTTAACAGAAGATCATGAATTAGTCTGACACTGATGTCTATTCAAATGATCCTAAGCACAAAACACTAAAGGTCGAACTATAAAACAGCTTTTAGCAAACAAGCAAAGTTTCAGGTTAAGATTCATTTGCAACTTAGTTACAAGTTTAAGTTTAATAAAAACGTAAAAACTTTAAACACAGCTTCACAAATGGGTTTTCCTTTACTATATTGCATCCATTTTTATGCGCACATAAGCTGAAAGAAACAACAAATTTCACAGAATGTAGTGGAGTAAAAAGTGAGATATTTGACTTTGAAATGTAGTGGAGTTAAAGTACAAAGTCGTCCGAAATAGAAATACTTCAGTACAGTACAGATACACCAAAAAAAATACTTAAGTACAGTAACAAATTACATTCACTTCATTACTGTCCACCACAATATATATATATATACTGTAAATAATTTAAGGTATTGTAGGGGATCCCATTATTTTACCTTGACTTTAATTGAACCATTAAGCTTCAGTCCACAAGCTTGTTTTGGAAGAATCATCACAAAGAATCTTGTGATTCCCTCAAGACAATGATCCAAAACATATATCAGGTATTTCCGCACTTCTAGCAGTTTGCCAGGAAAAGTAGGGAGGAATTCCTAAATGAAGAATTGATCTGGGAGCTGAAGTTGACCTCCTATCATCTGGTTACAAAAAGCATTTGAATGTGATTTCAGCTAAAAGCGCTGACTTTGTATTCTTCCCAATCTGATGATTCCAAAAGATCTGATTTTCATTCAGTCCATTGTATTTACAAAAACGTCAACCCAGCTCTACAGCTGTATCAACACATACGTGCATGTGTATTTCCACCCATGCATGGTAGTGCTGAGGGGTGGTTAAGTGGTACCATCACATTTGTTTGTTGGGAGTTGCTGCTGAGGCCTGCGTCATTCCCATGCTTCATTTGGTCAGTGGCACAGCCTTAAACACCTCCAGCCTCCACAATTACGTCACTTCTTCTCGATCTCTCTCCTTTTTTTTTCTCCAGTGATGCGTATGTCTCTGGCATGTGCCTGCAGTGATTGCTGTGGGGGGCTTTCCCCTTTCCCCTTTTCCCTTTTCTTCCTTCAAACTACTATTACTGATTTTAGCAGCAGTGAGTCACTTCCTAGCACACACAAACACACACACACACATACATACATTGTATCAGTTCCATACCATATAGGAGCCATTTGTAGTTCTACAGATACTGACAGTGGTCCATCTGTTTCTCTACATACTTTGTTATCCCCTATTTCCTCCCTGTTCTTTAGTGGTCAGGACCCCAACAGGACACCAGAAACAAGGTGGTGGTTTTATTGTTATGGCTGATTGGTGTATATACTTGTAGTGTGTGTATGTGTGCAGTCAAGGACTGGAGGTTAAAGAACCAGCCTTGTTACCAGAGGGTTAGATTCCCTGGACCAACAGAAATTTAAAATTACTCAGAATAAATTCACTTCTGCATTGACATTTTGGTCCTGTACTACAAAGTTACCATTGTGGACACAGCTGTGTTTCTGTATGTCTAAGTGTCTAAATGTAATAAGAATTTTCTAAGCCCAACCCTAAAACTAACCCTAAGCTTAATCTCAGTAACCGAGAAGAAAAAATACTCTTCTTTCTGTTTGTCTGAACATTTCTCTCCACGTCTGTCCACATGCTGTCTTTAAGGGTCTCTCTCTTCCACATACATTGCCTGCAGTATGCAAACACACATGGCCACCATGCACATCTTCCTCGCGTACACAAATACATGCAAACTCAATCAAACCCACAAACGTACGCTCCAAAAAGCCCAGTCAGGAATCCTCTAGTCCTAACAAGCCTAAACTGAAATAATGAGAGGTGCAGCTGGGAATAAAAGGCTATTAGGGGCGCGCATTTGCGTCCACAGCCGTAATCATTTCTCATCTCCCACTGTGTCCAAATGACACTTAGTCAAGCTGCTGACGAGCTGACAGCTTGTCACGACGTCAACTCTGGCTCAGACGCCTCCACACACACTCAGGAAAACAAACACTCATGCAGGCATGCACATACGCACACTGAGCCGTTTGATATTAAGTTGCGTCGTGCTCATGGACGGTACACCACACATTATGCTGAGCTTGTGCCTGTGAAACAATGAAAGCTGGACAGATCAGTTACTGTAACCCAGTCACACAGATCTATGTTCAATTTATGTTCTGTTTCAGCAGTTTGTGATTGTCTGGGAATGTTTAGATCATCACTATACACACAAATTAAAGGGCAGTTTGGGTTTTAAACTTGCCATGTACTATGAAAATGTCACTGGCTCTTTATGTGAGCACTCTAGTACCTGAGTTTCGAATGAACTGTAGTTGATTAACGTTAAAGTCTATTTACAAAAATGCTAGGCAACACTGTACTTGAACCCTGCTGATGGGATAACCTGGTCATTCAGTTCATTCAGGTGGTCAGGTGACTTTATTTTATTGCCACATAATGTTGGTGAGTCTCGACCTCACCAACAAAAGTAACCCCAGATCATCAAACTGCCTCCAGAGGCTTGTACGGTGGGCACTATGCATGATTGGTGCATCTCTTCATGTACTTTCCTTCTTATTGTGATAAGCCCATCGCTCTGGAATAGGGTAAATCTGGACCCATCAGACCGCATGACCTTTGCTCCAGATTCTGAACCTTATGCTCCCAAGCAAATTGAAGCCTTTTTCCCTGTTTAGTCTGAAGGCCACACAGTCCCAATGCTGTGAGTCCTCAATGCATTGTGCATGTGGAAATGTTCCTACCTTTCACTATGAAACATATCTGTGAGTTCTACTGTCCATTTTCTTATGAGACTTCTTATTTTCAACCACCCAGTGTTTGTGCCACAGCCGGTGCTGGTTCCCAGGATCTATTGAACCCTTTAAGCCGGACGATTACGTGATTAAGTCTTTAGTCTGGGAACAGAAGTCAGTGAACAACGCGTAAACACAACATGGTGGACATGTTCTTTTTTCAGCAGACCACTGATGGTTCAATAAGATGGTTTAATAATGGTTCGCCATGCCCTTTTGCCACTTGTGTCATTGGTTCCATGGTTCCAGACCAACAAGTTCATGGGGCTGGAACAGCACCAATTTTGCAGGCCACAAACCATTTTTTTTGTGGTGGAAAAGTGCAGAACGGTTTGGTACCGGCACCATGTCGGTGGAATACAGCTACAAGTGATCTCCGATCACGGCCATTAAAGACTTTTATCCAATCACATTTATTCCGTGAAGCTGATGGTGCACCACTGTCCTTCCAGGTTTTAATAATGTGCTGGATAGTTCTCAACCCACTTCCAGTCATTTCAGTGGGATACGCCTTCCCATATGGTTGTTTAAGAAATGAGAAGCTATTCGCTGCATCAGTTAGGGTTAAAACAATTGCTGTCAGCTGAAACTGTAATTACTGCAGTAAATATCCAATCAAAAGCTTTGTTTACTTATTTAAATCCAAATGGCAATTTTTATTTGGCCAGGCAGCATAACATTGACATAACCATGCACGAAACATGTCATGGTGTCACTCCCCATACCTCCGACACTCTGAACTAAATCTCCCATCAGCCATCTCTGCATGACATCACACCCATGTGCTCCTAGTCCACCAATCACAACCCACCTTCCTGATCAGTTCTAATCCATCTCACCTGTCCCTCGTTAACTTCTCCTGCTTATATACCAGTCTCTTTGCTAGGTATTGCCACTTGTTGACTTACCAAGCGATTTTACTGCATCTCTATATCTTGTTTTTCTGGTTTTGACTTCTGTTTGTTTATTGGCTTCTGTCTTTTAGTTTTCTTGTTTGCTGGCTTGTTTGCTGGCTCTATTTGATTGTTTGGTTTCGACCCTCGCTTGTCTCATGGTTATCGGCTCTGTTCTCACCCTTCTAGTATGTATGCCCTGATTTGGTTGCTGAGTTTGATCCCCTGTTTGCTTAATAAAACCTGCTTCTGCCCAGCTCTGCTCATGTCGAGGTTTGTCTGCCAAACATTATACATGGCAATGTTGTATATTGTCATGAGTTAAGACATATTAGTCATACATAATAGTGTTGTGTTACTTCAGCTTAATGTTTCATGTCATGATGGTTAATTAGAATACACTTAGCAAAAGTTAACATGGCATCTGTAATAACAGTAATGGTAACTGAACACTTCATGACCGCATATGACTTCGGCCATGACAAGTTTATGCGTTGTCATTAATGCGTTGTCATTGTAGTTAAGTCAATATTTTGTTGATGACAGCTTGACACCGGGCCTTCTGAACATGTGGCACCTGACACAAACCATTAAACTTGGTGCTGACCATGTTGCCTCCACACACAGATGTGTTGGTCGTCTCCACAAAAACAAAATCGCGACTCGTCACTGAAGATGACCCGCTGCCATTCTGAGTCACTCCATGACAGTCTGGCACGACACCATTGCAGTCTTTGGAGACGCTGACATGATGTTAAGGCCAGTTGTCGTTATGGTCTGCGTGCATGTAGTCTTGCATTGACTAATGGAGGGCATCACTGCTTACTGAGTCTCCACAGTCGTGGCTGTTGGGTCACTCAGCACATGAGAATCCGTCGGTTCTCCCTCTCCATGGTTTGTGTAGGTCTCCCAGATCTTTCGTGTCGCTGGTGCATGCCTTCTTCGATCCACTACTCCCAAGGATGCTACCAACACAACAGCACAAGTCAGAATGGAAAGCACGCGCAACAGGATGACCTTATATTGTAAGTCAAGTACAGTGATAAGGCCTGTCCTTGCTTAATGTGAATCATTCAAATGTCTCATGGTGTCAAACCTACCCACCAAGTTTCATTCCTGTCGGCTGATTCCTTCTGGGTGCAACTTTTTTAATGATGATGAGTGTACTTACAATAATTTTTAAGTCCATTTTAGAAATCAGGCCATGATCTCCAACCACCTCTTCTTTTTTCTCTCCAACTTCAGATACTCCAAAACTGTTCAGCTCTGCTGCTTAGATTCAAAAGTTCAGAGGGAAAATGCTTAGCTTGTAATAACGTGCCTTGTTTGCTCTCTCTCTCCTCACCTCTATATGGGCTAGGCTTTGCAACAGGGCCTCCTGAGGAACGCCGCACCAGTTTGAGCCTTTAAATAAAACACTGGCCTGATTATGTTAGGCATAAAGGAGACTGAGAGAACAGAGCGAAGAGAGAGAGAGAGAGAGAAAGAAGAGAAAGAGAAGTCACTGTTGTTGGACTGGCTGTAAGAGAGTAGCTCAAGAAAATGTACATATGACACCAGCATTCAGGCATTAGAGGCGATCAAGCTGCAAAATATAGACTGCGGATGCCACAGGCCAATGGATGAGCAGCTAAATGGATGGTGGAAGGCAGGGGGGTGCAAAGTAAGGCCTGATGTTCCAATTTGCAAAGCAAATGATCCGAGAACAGGGCAGGGATGCAAATGAGCCGACCTGATAGAAGAGAGAAAGGAGAGAGGGAGCGAATGATCTTTTAGATGAAGAAAAAGCAAGTTAAGACCAAGACACAAAACAGCAAAGGTTACCCTCACTAAACACTGTCTTTTAGAGCCAACACAGGCTTTCGACAGGCTTCAAACGTAGGTTCCATGATATGGATGAAATACAGCACTGTACAGACCACTCTGGGCCTCCTAGGCACTTCACTCACTCTCACTCATCTTCTAAACTGCTTCATCCTTTTGGGTCACCATGGGGTGCTGAAGCCTATCCTAGCGTGCAATGGGCGTGAGGCAGAAAAACACCCCGGACAGGCTGCCAATCCACCACAATACATGTATATAGTTCATGTTCATTTGGAGGAGATCATCAAGTCTTATAGCAATGCTTGTATTTCATTGTTAAGTTTTGGTTGGAAACCAAAACCCCAGATCTTGAAATGCCCAACTGGAAAATGTCCAGTTAGGATTTTTTTCCATGTGGAAACTAGGTACATACAGCAAAGTTAACTCTCCAATTGGTTAAAACTTCAGGAGCTGGAGAGATTTTACATGTTAGATGAACGACCAGCATGATAAGGAAGTGACAGTGAAAGTAATCACGTTCTGATATCCAATTGATATAACTGATATCCACTCTAGGTCCTCTGGAACTTTGAGATACATCACTGACTGTGAGTACTAAGTGGTAGCCTAACCATAGACAACCAGAGCCTTTTACGGAAAGATTTAGGAGAGGTAAATTTATAGTGGTGGTCACTGTTGGACGCTTATAAAAATAAGTAATGTATTTGCAAGTTTTAAATGTTTAGTTTAGAATGGCCTGTAAATGTTCATGGGCGCAGGCAAGAGCTAACATCATAGATGAAAACTTGATCAAGTTGGACTTGAGATGCAATGGAGTTAACCTGACCTGTCTAACAACTCAACCTGGACTTGGACTTAACTGACTTGCGTCTCAACTCAGACATGCATTTAACTGACTCTCGACTCAGACTCAACTATGCACCCATAGCTGACATGCAAAATTTAAGCCAGGAAAGCTAAACAACAGTAATTACTGTAATGCTGTTCTCACCGTGGCATTGGGTTTGGCGGCGACTCAACACTCGACTCACATCCTACAGACTCAAATATCCACTCAGATTTGCACCCCAAAGACTCAGGACTCCACTTTGAGCTTCACCTCAGAGGCTCAAGCCTCTGCCTAGACTCCCACCCCAGAGACTCAAGACTCCACTCAGACTTGCACCTGAGAAACTCAGGACTTCACTCAGACTCGCACCCTAGAGACTCAAGACTCTACTCAGATTTGCACCTGAGAAACTCAGGACTTCACTCAGACTCGCACCCTGGAGACTCAAGACTCTACTCAGATTTGCACCTGAGAAACTCAGACACGTCACATACTCAAAACTAGTCCAGAGACTCAACTTGAGCTTGCATGAAGCAACAGAGTATTTATTTAGTTCAGCCGAATCTGGCTCCTTATTCTTCATTGATGAGACACACTACAAGTAAGGCTATGACAGTACATTCCTCAATAACTCATAATTCCTACTCACCAAGTCCGCACTTGTTAACTTCAGGGATTGTTTGTTTACCAGAAGTGAGGTTTCTTCATCAAGTGCAGCCTCCTTCCTCTTTTGATGGGGATCATAGTGGAGAAAGTGACACTGCATATAGACTACGAATAATGGCACTGAAAGCTGTGTACAGTTTCAAATCACTTTCCGCATCACACTGTAGAAACTTGGCCTGCATTTTCTTGCTTGTGTTCTTGACTGGTAATTACAACTTGGACTAACACTTGAAACATTGCTTCACTGTTGGAAGCCGTTACAGTAATTGTAGTTTGTAATTGTAGTTAATTCTGAGATGTGGCATAAGGTTTTATTACCACATAGTGCTTGTCATGTAAACGGTAATCACTCGAAGAGAACGTCAAACGAAGGTCAATTTACAGGTCGGGGGAAAGCAAACGGACATTGCAAAGTTCGGGGAGGACGGAAATGTAGCTAAACTCTTTCCAACACGAACAATTTCACTTAGCATTCAGCCCACATTTGCAACCGCCGCTGCAGATGGTTTGTTGCGAGCAGGTCAATACTGTTGATAATTGCGTCAATTTTGTAATTAGCACTCTGCCTAAACCCAGCACTTAACAAAGCGGAGCAGTGGATGGAAATTAGAATTCTCTGGCTAATGCAGCCTCATAACTCTCTGAGCAGTTTACTTTTGGTGATGTGGACATTGTGTGCATGAGTGGAGAATAGCAACCTTTAGGACAGTGGAAAACAATCCTCCCCCTGGAGATCAGCTTTCCTGCAGAGTTCAGCTCCAACTTGCCAGTCAAGACCTTCTGAAGACATTAATTAGCTGGAGCAGGTGTGGTTGGAGCTGGAGTCTGCAGGGAGGAAGATCTCCAGGACCAGGTTTGGTGATTTGTTTTAGCATATTCCATTTATTACAAGAAGTAGGACATCAAATGTGAAACAGCAGGCCAGATCTCTTGGACATAAAGGCAATTTGCAAAGAGGAATTTTGGAAGGCGTGCTGTAGATGCTTATCTAGCATTTAAAGAAGCGCTTTGGCCAAAATGAAAAAAAAAAAAACCAAAAAAAAAACCAACCATAGCCACCATCTGATATAAACTCGCTTTTTTTCTTCCTGTGGTGGCGCCACAATAGTCTTGAGAGTGACTATCCATCTAATGATGTATCTTGAAAGTGGGAGGAACTACTGAAAAACTGCAACAGCTTTGGGGTGGAAACTTGAGGGCTGACATTTAAAATGCTTGTTTATTTCCTGCTAGCTGGCTAAAGCACAAGGAAGCTAAATAGCTAAGGTTACTACCATGCAACCAGACATTTTTATCAGCTACTTCAGAGGTCCATCAGTGGATTGTTTGATTGTAGTAGAGGGATTCCCAATGACCGTAAGATATATTTGCATCATGGATCCTGGGTATTTGGTGAGAGAACACTGATGGACAAAAAAGGCACAAAAAAGTGTTCATTTTGATGGTGAGCATACAATGCTGCACTGCAGGGTATTAGATAACATGACAAGTAACAAACTAAATAATAGTTTTATGCTGGAATGCCCGTTCAACCATTTATTGCATTTTTTTGGTGGCATGGAACTACAGACAATCCGTAACTGATTCTGAATAAATATATGTGAATTAAATGTAATAAAAGAAATCAAATAACCACAGCTAGAAGTTCATTCAAGGTGCTCCTTATCATATTAAATGTATAGTGCTACATTAATGTGACCTGAAATACGATCAGATCTTCATTTACATGACGAGAACCAATTGAAACAAGTAACACAAACAACTATATAGTTTTCCGTCCATCTATTGAACAAAGGGATCCCACATTAAACATCTCTGTCGAAAAACATATGTAAACCTCTGGAATAATAGGTTTGGTATAGGGCATAATTAGGGTCAGGAGGTTCAGTCAATTGGATGACAATCAGGTGAGTATGGCTGGCCCTACCCTATTTAAAAGCTTCAGCCTGAGTCATTACCATCAAAGTCTGGTCTTTACCACAGACATTTGTTAGGGCATGCCTTGCCTCAGTCAAATTAGATGTTTGAAAATATTTGCCAGTGCTCATTAGGTTGGAAGAGGCTCCAAAAGTATTTCTGAACTTCACCAGTCCACTGTCAACAGATACAAATGGAGGAAATTCCACACCATTGCTACCCTTTCCAGGAGTGGTCATCCAATGACAATGACTCCAAGACTAAGACATATAATATACTGGGAGATCAGAAAGAAGCGCATCTATAGATCTATAGGCCTCTTACACTGGCTTACGTCAGTGTTCATGAGTCTATAATAAAGCAAACACTGAACAGGGATAGCACATATGGAATGATAGCATGGAGAAATACACTGCTTTCCAGGAATAACAATTCTGCCGGTTCAAAGTTTCCTACAGACCACCTGGTTGAGTTAGAAGACTGCTGAAATAATGTTATGTGGACAGGTAAGACAAAATCCACCTTTAAAGCTTGAATGAGAGATGTTATGTTTGGTAAAAGCAAACATGGCATTCCAGCATAAGAACCTCATGCCACCTTTGAAACATGGTGGTGGCAGTATCACGGTTTGGGGCTGCTATTGGACAAGGACAGCTTGCCATCAATTTATGGAGCTATTTTGGATTCTGGGTTGTATCTAAAAGTTCTACAGGAGACTGTTAAGACATCCTTCCCTGAACTGAACCTCAACAGAATGTCGGTCCTGCAGAAAGATAATGATCCTAAAAACACCTGTTAGTCTACAAAAAATGATTGAAGCAGAAGAAATGATGCGTTTTGGCACGACTGAGTCTAGACCTTTCAATCCAATAGAAACACTGTGGCAGAATGTAAGGTTCAAGCAAGAAAGCCCACCAATATAACAGTTGAGGCAGTTCTGTAAGGGGGAATAGACTAAGATTGCTCCCAGTCAATGTGAAGAAGGGCTGATCAACAAATGCAGATATGTTTAGTTGAAGCTCAAGGGGGTCAAGTTTCTGAAAGCAGAGGTTCACATACTTTTGCCAACAAAGACATTTAATGTTAGATTACTTAAATAAATGAACGAAAAAACTGCACTCATTGTCAACAAAACTGTTGCACAAGAAGGAATGAACAGGCAAGAATGAAACTTGGGGCATAGGTTTGACATTGTGAGACATGCGAATGATTCAAGTTTCACGCTCAGTCTTGCAGGAGACGTAAACAAGGACGGGCCTCAACTTCTGTATGTGTAGCCCAATAAATATTATCCATATCAGTCTAAGTTTATCATCATTTATTGTTCCTGGTAACTTTCGTCTTCCTTCCCAATAGCACTGCAGTCCAACACTTCCTTCTGGGTGCAACTATTCTTTTGACAATGAGTCCATATACTTTTTGTGTTATTTGTTTAATTGGGTTGGGTTCTACTGGGTTAACTGGTTCTATTGTTATGAGTCGCATGAAAATCATATTTTAGGTCGGATTTATGTGCAAAATCACGAAATGATAAAGAGTTTACAAATTTTCAGGCACCACTGTAGCCTTCAATACAAAGTTGTTTGAATAAAACACTGTAAATCAGATGGAATTGAGTTGTTGGTTAGTAAGGCTTTACAAAGGGCTTCATAGGATGATAAAGAAGCGCCCATATTCCATTCCTTTATAAATGATAGCTGACAGAACTGTGTGTGTCTGTTGGTGCAGGTGCCTCTGACAGGTCATTGACTGTAGCAGAGCCAGCTGTTCATGACAGAAAGCAGCCCAGGAGGAGCAGAAAAGCCAACAGCACAGGGCAAACCTTGTGATACCGAGTTTAAAAACCACCATCTCAATTTACATGCCTGGCCAACTGGCGGGCTTCGGCTTCGCAACTGTCTGTTCCACCTTCATACACCAGTTCTTCTGAAATGCAGGACACTATTAAACATTTAAGAACTTTCCCTCCCTCACCATTCTTCGGGGTGAGCCACTATATGAGCGAGACAAAGCTGGTGGCAGCGAACTGCGCCGAAGAACGGACAAAGTGGATGTACACCGAGAGAGTGTCGTCTTTCAGCGTTTTCATATCGTTGTATCATGTTTTCCTCAGATGAACAGAAAAACAAGTCTACCCCGTCACACAGCATCAGGTTTCCTGCCATTTTGGAGGGAAACGCTGGTGTGCGCATGCACAGTGACGGAAAAGTGGATGAAAACTGACTCCCTCAATTAGCTTGCAGGCAATAAGACGGCTAAATGCAGGGCGTTATATCCACTTAGACGAATGCAGGCAGCTGCAGTTACGAAAATGGATCAATTTAACACATGGTAAGTGGTTTAATCAGTTGAATTAAGCTGTGAATCAAACCAATTAAGTAGTTCCGTACATCATAGGGAGATGAAAATGGAGATGCTAGTCTGCCTCTTCACAACCAGCTTAACTAGCTTAGCCATTTGGTTATAAGGTGCGTCTAAAACTGCATGCTACTATACTATCTGGGGTGATTTATTGGGTTTACCTGGGATGAAGTCAATAATTCAGGACCCATGATTGGCCGCATAATCACAGGCTTATCCAGACAAATGGGGAAAGAATATTTCTTAAATCTGAATCGTTTAAGAGTGTAAAATTTTATTTGTTTTGGTCTTATACCAAGCTCCACCTTTTTGACATAACCGTTGCTATGTCCCTCAAGCCAAATAACCCTCATTGTCGTCAATCTTCTGTGAAAGTCGCTACATTAAAGCTATTACATTAAAGCTATTACATGAACAAACCACCAACATTTTACTGTGGCAGTATGTTTTTGGCTTTGATGAATAGGTTTGCTGTGTTCTCTGCCTTGGTAGAGTTTGGCTGCCTGTTTTAACTTAGCTAGTTATGTCGTCTGGGCAAAGGTGATTGTGGTGAGCGGAGGCTTCACAGTGAAGGTGCTGCAGTGCTCTCAGAGTCTTTCCAAGTTAAAAGGCATGAGCGAGGCCGAAACTGGCATCCTATTCTCCAGCTGCTTATTCAAATTTCCCATTCCACCTTAAGTGCTGCAGCACTTCCAGCTGCCAGATTGTAACAGCGGCACCATTTACGGTGGAATGGACGATTCGAAATAGAGACCCGCTGAAGCAAACTTCAAGTTCATTTGGGAATGGACTGCTTTCAGTGCAAATTTCCAGCAGTGACCACCTGTGGGTTTTAATGGTTTGGTTCTAGGTTTAAGTTAGTTGTGCGAAATGGAAGGCAGTGCTGGAGTCACAGACCGTCAGCAGCAGTATCCCTTAATTAAAAAGAAAGGTTTTTAATGAGCCACATAATGAAAGTTTTGGACCAAATAATGAAACCAGACCTATAAGGCTAACAACCAACTGTAGCCCCAGGGCCCACGGGTGGGTTACAGTATCCATGTGTACTATGTATACTATACCAGGGTAGTTTGTAGTGGGCCGGAATGGTCATATGTAATCATGTAAGTGTTAGATTAAGCATAACAATACAGATATATGTATATTAATGTACACGGGTACAAATGAAAATGTCACAGTACCTGGCTAATTAAACATCTTCAGTTTGAGACACCATTCTTTTGTTTTCCCCTTTTTACCTTCACTGCAAACACACGTTTTTAACATTATTTTACCCATAACTGCAAATGTTGGTTTCTGTGACTGAACTGGAACAGACAATATGATCAGTCCCCAATTCTAAGGTTTTCAGTGTCAGTACATAAGAAAAGAAAAACGGAAATTGTATTTATAAATGGTGATTTCAGTTTTCTGGTGGGCCGCTATGCTTTGTAATTAATAGCAGGTAGTTGGTGGTTTTGAATTCATTTGAAAGATTCTAAATATAATGTCAAACATTTGCCAGAACAGGGAATCTTTTGGAATCTGCGGAGGTAACGTGCGTGTGTGTATGTATGTGTGTGTGTGTGTGTGTGTGTGTGTGTGTGTGTCTCCGGCAGTCAGACAGGTTATAACCACCATGCAGAACCAATTCTGCAACTGATATCCTGGCCTGCACCAACTACGTCTTACACCGCTTTCCCATTTACCCCACATCTCTTCTTCAACTTCACCTCCTTATTTTACTCTGTCAAAATCTAAATCTAAATCTAAATCTAAAGCCTTCCACAAATTTGCAGACTTCCATTTTTAAAATTTGCATAGGTCAGTCATCGTCATTCAGAGTGATAACTGTTACATGACATAATTAATATTTACATACAGCAGCTTTCGTTCTAGCCCAGCAAAACAACAGCAGCAGCTACAACAACAGCAACAGAGCAACGAGAAGAACGGAAGCGAACGGTTCATCTTCAAACAGGGCTGGAGATGTTTGCTATTCTCCAGCTTTTTAATCAAATGTTCCATTCCACCTTAAATGCTACAGCTTGTACAGAAGCCAGAATGTAACTGCCACACCATTTAAGGTGGCACCAGAATTTTGCAAAAAAACCTGGAGAATAGGAAGCCAACTTCAGCTGCCACAGCTTTAACAGGATCCTGGACAACTTTAATTCACAGTTGTTAGTTTGCTCTGCACATTTTGCTCTGGACAGTTTCTGAAACATTGGACAAAAACAAGTATACTTCTACGTAACATATCCTATAGAGACGTTACACACTTCAGACGTCAGGTTTCTATCACCACTACTGCAAACAATTCAGACTTACTGTTTCTCTACAGTGCACTATTTTACATCACACCACGCTAAAAGACTTTATGTCAGTTTTCTGAAATAACCACTGCAACTCTGCTTAGACCTGTGTATTACATGGAACATCCACAGAGCCAGATGACCAACTAAGTCTGCCTTTTATCTTATCCACATGGGGGATGGTGCAGACATTTCACAACTCTGCTTTGGATGTAGACTTCGGCTTATTTTGCTTATTC
Organism: Semaprochilodus insignis; assembly: GCA_034552555.1. Taxonomy (NCBI): domain Eukaryota; kingdom Metazoa; phylum Chordata; class Actinopteri; order Characiformes; family Prochilodontidae; genus Semaprochilodus; species Semaprochilodus insignis. Next base: position 7,346,834 of record CM067496.1, on the reverse strand, counting down.
AATTATAGTACAGTCAACACACAGCAAAAAGAAAGGACGATGTAAACACATAAACAAACAAACAAACAAACAAACAAACAAACCATGGGAAACCAAACAAACAAAGGTCTTTTAATTTGTGGTTCAGGTGCCATGATTGTGCCCTGATTCTTGAAGACTCATTAAAGTTGTTTTCTTTGCTCGTCTGCTTATTTATTTATTTATTATTTATTATTTATTATTTATTATTTTTAATTTAATTTAATTTAATTTTATTACAGTGTTTTTCGCAGTTTATCTTGCTTCTTTTTCAGCCGGCTTCTCTCTCTTCATGTAGCATCTATATCATGGTCCCCCTCCACCACCCACCCCCGGATCATTCTGATCTTTAGTTTTGGCCATGAGGCCAGAAACTGCCGCATTGCTTTAGCTGAGAATATAACTGACCTTGCAGAGGTTTTGCAGCTGCTACGGACAGCCACTGCAACACATACACACACACACACAAACGTACACTGCCAATCTCCTCTTCGACAATCACTGCATTCTGCTTAGGTGCTGGTGCATTAAGGTGCATTAAGGCTGGTGTGCCCTGACTGCAGTTTTTTCTCTCCACCTTTACTTCCTAAAAGAACATTAGGTGACTTTTTATTCGAAAGCCGCCCACACTGGGGCTTCATAACACACAAATCAGTACTAAATAATGCTTTTAAAAAGTAATCATTGAGGATTTGCCAGCTGCTTATGCTGAAATTCACAAGATGATATCAAATAAGTTTTAGGAAAAGAATGGCACTGCATACACTATAGTGACAGACCTTCGTTCCTTTTATAACACTGCCTCATTCCCCAATAGTGGAACTGCTAGACAGAGGGCTAGTTAAGAACATAGATCAGTTTTATGACTAAAGTGATCATTTTCGTTCATGTATCCCTTTAGTTTAAAGGTCCATTTCTTTTATTAAGTGAGTACCGTGTTAGTTCAGGTAGGCCACAAAGTCAAGCTCAGACCACAATCAGAAATCACCAGCTGCTCATTCAACTGGCTAAACTGATCAAGACTGCTTTAGCTTGCCCACTCCCACCGCTAGTAATCAACGTTTCCTGGAGCTTATCACATAGACCAAACTGAAGAGCAAAGACACTTGACTATTCTTGAGCAGCAAACCAGTATTAATAGAATGGCAAACATTTACAGACTATAAACTTGCGATTCCTGGACTTGCCAAACGCAGTAAGAAATCTAATGTTAAGCCATTTTACTTTTCCAAGTAGAATAATGAAAACATGTTCTGAGGCAATACAAACGTGCACTGTATAATGCTAAGATGCTCTATCGGGGGCAGGATGCAAGTGCAAGTCAGACAGTTTATTATGAACCAAGATACTGGAAAGAAAGAATATGAAAGAATCAATGTTACAAACCCAAGCAAACACAAAGGGAATGACTAGGGGTATAAATACACAACGGCTGGCAAGGAAGACTTGGGAAGGGGTGGAGCCAAAGACTAGAGACAGGTGAGGGGCATGACAAGAGGGCGGAGACAGGAGAAGCTAGAACCAAAATAAACAGAAGCACATGGCACAGAACAACAAAGGCACGTGGACGAGACAGGAGGGAAAATAAAGACAGATACAGAGAAAACCAAAGACAAACAGGGGCAGGAATAAACAGGATGTGACCCTCAGCTGCTGGTCTGAGCTCAGATTCATCTCACTACTTACAATGTTTAAGGTTCAGATTTGGGTGAAACTGATCCAGAATCAGCGCAGAAGGCCAGTACCTACCAAATGTCATAGGGTTAGCAGAAATGCCTGCCATTTATACCAATTACCCATGGCACAGGAAAAGCGAGGACAAGCATATGAGCCTTTAATGGAGCAGTAACGCTGAGAAGATGAATGGCTTTAATAAGGGTGCAAGGACTTTATTCTTCTGTTTGTCCACCGTTGGAGCTAATCGGCTTCATTAAACAGAACTAGCCAAATTTCAGTAGCGGGTGAACAGCCTGCTCTAGGCAAAATCTGTCAGCTGCCCATGTTTTTCAGTCTTCCTGGGCAGTTTGGCAGTTTTTGTTCAAGTTGCCATTACAGTGCACTGTAGTTAGAAGGTATGCAAGTGCTTCATGGTCCCTAGTGAATCTAGGGGACACTAGTTATTGTTTTCTATATAATGTGCACCATACAACATATTTTTTCTTATTCTGAAATGCTGTAATTTCAAGAGATTATAATAAAGAATTATAATTATAATTCAAGCTCTAATGCACATAGCAATATAAATTAAACCTATTAGAAAATGTCAGGTACTGAGGGTCCTGAACCAGTACACTTTTGCTCATTAAGGTATACAAACAATGTAAATAACACTTTAAAGATACGACATTGATATTAAAGTTTAATTGTGTACCTTAAAAAAGTTTTTAAAGGTACACTAAGTTTACTATTCCAGGGCAAAGGACTTTCAAAGGTTTAATTTCCAATCCAAACGGCCATTTAGTATAAGTTAATCATTTTTTTAGCATCAGGAAAAAAGCAGAAAACAGCAGCCCAGAAGAACAAGAGATTAATAAATGACAAATAAAGGAATGTGGGTCGATATGGCTCTGGGTTAGAGTTTGGGGATCTGCCCTGAGTAAGTACATGCAGTTTCCTGGCTGTGGGTAAGGGGAACAATAGGGTTTGGGTGGGGCCAAAGATGAATTGGAATCTATGAAGCGGGAAAGAAGGATGGAAAAAAAGACAAACAGACATGTGGGGGTTGAACCAACATTGAATTTGTGCTCAGGGGTCTGCCCTGAGGTGGTGTATCAGAAACGGTGTCTGTCGGTCAAGCAGAAGTGCAGTAGATGGGCGTGCACGTTTCCATTCTATTTATTCTTAATGGGAAAGATAATTCGGAAAAATCTGTTGCTATGCAGAAACCATGCATCTGATCAAAAAGTTGTATACAAGCACACCATTCCCGATCAGACTGAACATTCTGAAGTTGAATGGTGCTGATATCTTGAAAACTTGAAAAAAATGTGTACCAGATAACAATCATCATTCAACAACTAAATATAATAACCCATTCTTTAGTATTTGGTGTTCCCACCCTTTGTTTTATTACAGTTTCCATTTGTAGCTACTACTGGAGGCTTGGCCACACACAGAGATTCAAGGTAGCCGTGGACTTGCAGTAAGAGAGACTTGTTGTTGGCTGGAGAATGGTTGTGTGTGTGTTTGGCTGTTGAGTGAACTTTCCTATAAGTACTTTGCTGCAGCCAATCTGTTTCAGCCCCCATCTACCCTGTCCATTAATGGAAAGAGACCACCAAATATTACATGTTATTAGTAGCATAATAGTAGTGTTGTCACTGCTGAATTCAAAGCGGTCAACCACCCAAAAATATCCATCTAAGAGCGGCTCTGTGGAAAGAAACTAACCATTAATGGAGAGCTAGAAGATTTCAAACACAAACTGTGCATCAGTTTTTGCTCTGCGCTCTGTAACTGCACACCAACAAGGTATGGCTACAAGTGGTTTGTAATAAAGTGGTAAGCAAATGTAGAGTGAATTATTCAGGTATTTACTGAAAGTTAATGCTTGAGAGAGAAATGGTGGGAGGAATGAAGAGGCTAGAAGTGAAAAAACGAACTGCTCTTCCTACAGCTTTTACCTACAGCCCAGAGGCCTTTAGTAGGTGGCTGGGTATCAAAAGTCGAGGAGCGATAGATTTTCTCCACTCCTATCACTTTTGCTTTATCGCATATAACCTTTTACCTTTTCTGTCCTCTCCTCTTGCAGTCTCTCCGTCATTCGCCTGAGGAACCTGAGGAACTTTTCTCTGCTTCTCTCAACTCATGCCATCCTCCTACAGACCTTTGCATCCTTGTGGAAAGACAGACAGAGAAAGAAAGAAGTTGGGGAACTTAGAAAGAGTAGGCGATATTCTGATAACGCAAGTTTCTCTTGAGCCAAATCTTACATATGAGGGAAACAAACATTTGAACATTTTAAGACAGTGTTTATTACATTATTACCTTATTTATTACATACATTAAACATATAGGGGCCTATCATCCCACCCTTGTGGTTAATTGTCTGTGGCTGTTATTGGATCATCCATTCATCCAGACTTCATTAGTCATATTAATTAAACCACATAACGTAAACAAACATTTTTCTCATACCTTAAAAGTAGCCAGTCTGCTTCATTAGCTTCTTTCCGCAGCCTCCCTAGTGACCATCCTGTTGGGGGAATGAATATCAACCTCTGATTATTTTAATTAATAGAACCAAATCAAATATATTGCCGTGTAATTCTGTTAGAGCACTGGAACACTGACTCTGTGTTGAGCTGCTGGTGAACAATGGGGAGATAAAGAAGAGAATGAGAAGCCCCTGTTTGGAAAACACTATTCATACCTCTCTGCAAAGTTGGTCAATGGACACATATGCAACTTTCTTAACCCCAAAAATCTACCAGAGTAAAATAAACAGCAGTGAAACACAATAAATAGCATTTTTAGAAATGGTGACTTGCTTACTCAGCTACAAAGATGTAAATCAACTTTGCTCCATCAAAATACACTCTATCAACAATTGTTTGCAAGTTTGATCTCTGATGACACTAAAACCATCTGCCGTCAGGAGTCCAAGACAGCACAAATAGACTCACTCTGTCTGGGTTGGTATGATGGCTCTCCCTCTCCCCTGGGGGAAGTCGTGTGCTATAGGATAGAGGACCAGCCTTTTGACCGTAGGGTTGCCGGCTTTATCCCCTGAACCGACACAATATCACTGAAGCCCCTTGAGCAAGGCATCTAAACCCCAACTGCTCCCTGTGTGCCATGGATAGGGCTTCCCACCGCTCCGGGCAGGTGTGGTCACTTCCAGTTCAGCGGTCAATTTCTCATTAAAATATACTCCCCCCTTGTGAACTCAGTCATTCATTGCTTTCTAGAAATGAAGTTGCTAAATGAATATGTTCTCAAAAATCTAGTCTAGCAGCTTAGGTGGGGATGAAGCAGCAATATGATATGATTCAGTGGTTGTATGAGCCCATAATTCATATTCACATTAAATATTTTGGCAGTAAAAAGAGGGACCCACTGCTACAGAAGAAGACTGGTGACTACTGCCTCATAGCCAGACCCTAAACACAGCTCCAGTTCTGGACAGAGCGAGAAGCTGCTATGCCATATTCCATATGTTGTATATAGAGGGCTGAAAAAGTGACTTAACTGGCCTGCATAGAGCCCTGACCCCAACTCCATCAAACACATTTGAGATGAACAAACCTCACAAATACTTTTTTGTCTGGCCTCACAAATACTTTTAAGTCCTATAGGAAAAGCTGTCTCAGCAGAGTGGAAGCTGTTATAGCTGCAAAGGGGGGGGGCAAAATCATATTAATGCATATGGATGCCTGTGAATAGGATATCGTAATGCTCCTGTCCTAATACTTTTGTCCATATAATGTATGTCTATACAATTCAGACCGCCTAACACCTGGAAGTATCATTCCCGTAACCCCACCACTGCTGGGTTANCCTGTGAATAGGATATCGTAATGCTCCTGTCCTAATACTTTTGTCCATATAATGTATGTCTATACAATTCAGACCGCCTAACACCTGGAAGTATCATTCTCGTAACCCCACCACTGCTGGGTTACCTCTAGTTTGAAAAGGCGTTTCTGGTGATGTTGTGGACTTAACACTTACTCAGATGGAGTTTTACACAGCAGTGTTCTCTGAAACTAGGTGAGCAAGTGCCAGCAGTGGTTAGAAGATAGCAGCAACCACCCCCTACTTTTTGGTGTGTTTTTAATTCACTAAAAATGGGGACTGTCCCTGTAAAACACTGTATTTTACTTGAGGCGTGTGCTAGCCTTCACCGTAGCTAGTGGCTGGAATGACTAAATCGAGGAGAAAATTTGGAAAAAGTACATAGTTTAACTGAGGGGCCTCCAAAACAGTTGCAAACGCCATTTCCAGTTGGAAATGGCCATTTGTGTAGATAAGAGTGCCCTACAGTCTGAGAAATCACAAAGCAAGTCTGTTTTCCTCTGCCATTATTTGTTAGTTACATTAATCTTCAGTGCAAACCAACAGAAGTAAATCTAAGATGACACGGCTTGGCTGACTGACTACATATGGGATTAGAGGAAAATTCTATAACTCTGATTGTTGTTCCTAAACTATCCCTTTAACTAAAATAGCCCTCATAATAACGCGGATAATTAGATCCGTAGATGCATGACGAGATCCTGACGGATGCCCATTTATATACACTGCATTCAGTGCCATGATGAAATTGCTTGATGTTCCTAGGAAAACAAAGTCAGCCAGAGCCAAGATCAGATCCAAGCATCCGGTAATTTGGCCAGCCAAAAACCAGACAGAGAATGCTTAACTGTGTCATTAAGGACTTGGTTCCACTGGCAGCATTTGTGTCGTGCCAGTCGATACTGGAGAAATGAAAGGGGAAAACAGAGCATGACAAGAAGAATAATGCTTCATTTCTGCCCGCCTTTAGATCTAGCTGTAACCAGGAGAGTGGACAATGCACAAGGTCAGTCCTATTATGAAACCTGAAGATGTCCCAAAAACTGCGGGTGTTAGCTTATAGCCACTGGACTACAGTCACGAGGGTTGCCTACATCAGGCCCTGTTTGCATCTGGTATTAACATATGTCTTGAGGAATCTGATCATAAACAGATAATAAAGCTTATTATAGGCGTAAATGGGGTCTGCTGCGTCATGGCCATCCAAGTGATATGACCACTCAAACCACCTTTGGACGTGGTCAAGGATGCACATGCCACATTTCGGGTGGCAACGCTAAAGCACTCAAACACATTATACTACCATCTTAAAGCTGCACTGTATGAGATTTGTTTGGATTGCAGTGCTATTGGGAAGGACAATGAAGGTTACCAGGAACAATACATGATGATACATTTAGACTGATATGGGCAATATTTATTGAGCTACACATACAGAAGTAGTGTCTCTCAGCATGGTGTTGAGCCACCATGTTTGCCAACGTAACATGTCGTAATGTAAGGTCTCGGCATGGAGTTGTAGAGGTTCCTAATGGTGTCCTGTTATAATCCATGCCATGCAGCTTGAATACTCTCCCACAGTTCCTGCAGATTTTGCTGTAGGGGTACAGGTGGAGTGACACCAGTCCAGATTTTTTGGTCGTCTTCACCAAGACAAAAGTGGGACTGAAGATGTCACTGAAGATGACCTGCTGCCATTCGGAGTCACTCCATGGCAATCTGGCACGACATCATTGCAGTCTTGACATGGTGTTAAGGGCAGTTGTCGTAATGGTCTGCGTGCATGCAGTCCCGCGTCGTACAGCTGTCTGCCAGTGGTGCTGGCACTAACAGGATGACTCATGGAGGACATCACTGCTCGTTAAATGTCTGCAATTGTGGCTGTTGGGTCAGTCAGATACAGCGATAAGGCCCGTCCTTGTATATTTCACATACAGGGCCGGGGGTGAAACTTCTTTCGCATGTCTCACAATGTGAGACCTACCCACCAAGTTTCATTCCTTTCGGGGTGCAACGTGGGAGTTTTCAGACAATGTCATTTGTCTTTATGTACTGACATCACATGTGTAGACTCCAAAAGAAGGTCTGACTTTGATGTATAGGTCTTAAAAGCAAAATGACGGATGAACCTGCAAATCGCTGTGGACACATGGGAGGCACGGTCATGCACAGAACAACGTGACTCGCAGAAAATGACTTTAACATGTAGAAAAGTTGTTGTTGTGGACATTATAGTATGACTAGGTGTTGCATGTGCTGGGCTGTGGGGTTGGTTAGTGGGATAGTAGTGCAGTGTTGGTGCCCACCATCAGGGAGTGTTGTGTGGCAGGAGGTGGCCTGCTTGCTATCCTGGCCATTTGGTAGTGGTGAGTGGCAGGTTTCTACTGCTGCCATGTTCAATAAAGAGCATTCACTTTAAGCACTATGTTTCCCGTGTGTCCTTCTTTACCAATATGTCACATTGGTTTCAGAAGCGGACTACGGATAGAATAAAGAGGAAGACCCAGTGCTCAGTCTCCCTGCTCTGACGCTTTGGGAAAGAGGACAAAGCTCAGAGGGCTGGTTATTGTGAGGGCTGGTATCATAATAACGTTTAACAAGCGATATACAGTGCAGCACTATTAGAAAAGCAGTGGACGTGATGACTAGCACAGATAGGTGGATATACAGTGAGGGATAAGGCTTCGGTCAGAGCTCACACTAAAAAGTCAAACAACGCAAAGAGTGACAATTCCCAGAGGTCGCTCTCTCTCTTTCTCTCTCTCTCTCTCCCTCCCTCTCCCTCCCTGAGGGAATTTACATCCGCCCCTTGAGCTCTGTAAAAATCTGTGCTCTTCCTCTTCCCCATTTTTTCTCATTCCGCACCATTCCCAGGCGCTATGTTTAGATGAGATTAAATAAAGACAAAGTGCTGCTTAAAAGACGTGGGATGGGAAGCCGGAGAACCCACTGCAAAGACAAAAGCCCTTATGGATTATTTAAGCTTTTATTGATTATTTGGCCCTTCAGTGAAAAACGCCATTAGACATACAGTCACAACAGTGACAACTACACTGTCCTGGAAGGAGTCTTTCAAGAAGAAGCACTTTTGGTTCCAGTTCATGGATCTCAACTGAAAAACTCCTCTTGACTGGAGGTTCTTCTACCACAGTGGCCACCTGCATCTATCATGCTGCTTCCCTGGACTAAATCATCTGATCCAGCCAGTCAAGCACTTCTAAAGAAGTCATACCAAGGTTTTCAAAATGATTGCATAATTAAATGATTAAGATGTAAACAAAGTCATTCAGAGAGGTTTGGTGTGAAATGCTGTGTGGTTTTAGTTTAGTTTTAAGATGATTTGGTCTAAAATGTATTGTAGCATCAGTGTAGAGTAAGACACAGGAGAGTCCAGCATGGTGCTGCAAGTACTGCTCTTTAATTGAAACACTTGCAGAAAGGCACATACAGAGCAATGAAGCACTGAACTTGTGGGAGAAGTCATCACTAACCACAGGCTACATGCTTCGGGTGACCTCTCCCACCCCTACCACACACACACACACACACACACACACACACACACACACACACACACACACACACACACACACACACAAACAAAACACACTAAAAGTCCACATCCCCCAAAACTGAATAACACAATAAACACACACACATACACAAACAAAACACACTAACAGTCCACATCCCCAACTTGCTACAACTCAACCTGTTGAAATCATACTCTAACCAAAAGTCTGCAACAAAAGTGGGCCACGTGAAAATGCACAGTCTTTCCTCCTCCCTCTTCACTTCTTACCAGTCTAGAAGAAACATTGTATGCTCAGCATCAAACTTCAGCTCTTGTCTCACCAAGAGCATCACAAGCGGTGGAGAGCAACACCAACATTAACCCTAACAGTACTTTGCTTCTATTTATACCACTTCTTTTGTTTGCTGCTGAATGTGGACTCTTAGTGTGAGTGATTGTTATAGTGGTCGCTTGCCAAGAGCTTCAGCCATCATTGGATTTACTCTTTCTACCATTGGCTACATGTCCTTAAATGATCTAACCAGAAGCAGAACTTTCAACATGACTGACAAGAGATTACAAAACACCATTGGAACGGCATTACTTCTTCATCCTCTCATGTTGAACTGATTTGACTCAACACTACATTGACTCACTATCACCTCTTGAGCTCCAAAGTGGAATTTTGAGACAGAACAAGCCGGGGCTAACTGGTTATCATGCCAAAAAGTAATTTCTTCACATCCTTTTGACAATTTTAGTTTATTTTGGAATGTTTTAACTAAAAATCTTACATATTGCTCCTTTAAACACCATGGACATTTTGTTTACATCTCTCTATTGTAATTGTATGATCCAAACAGCTTAATTGATTGAATTATTTTGGAAAATAGATGAAATTCTCCTTCAGCTGGAGCTCCTGTGGCAGAGCTAGACTTCACAGATAGGTGGATCTCAAGGAGCAGGGCTGCTGGCGGTTCTTCTGTTCTGACCAATGACTGTAAATGAGCTTCACATTTGTACAGACTGCTGAGGTTTTACTTGGTTTCACTGGTATTAAGACAAACATGTTTAGTAAGACTTCTTCACTGGTCAGTGATTATCTAAAGGATGCCATTCAGCCATGGATAACAGAAAATCATTCCTGAACACAGTAGATGTGATAAGAATATGCACAGACAATTAAAGCATCCCAGAAGCACCCTTAATCTAATGTTAGACACCTTGTGGTCCAGTGCAGGACTTGATTAAAACTGTTTCAATGCCTCAAGATGGAGATAGTGGAATAGAAATACTAGGTATATGGAACCGTGTGTGTTGATTAATTTACTTGGTGTATAGTGTTGCTGTGGCTTAATGGAATTGGTCTGTCATTGTTTGAAGAACTTTCCTATTGCATGGAGAGAGGGGTAGATGCCCTTGGCAAGCTCTCTGACATTGCATTACGGGGATTTTATTTGTTTCAGAAAAGGAGAAAGATGGAGAGAGTCTCTGCTGGCTCTGAAGTGCAGGCTGTGCAGGCTGTGCAGGCTGTGGGCCTGATGTACTAAGCCAGTTTTATGCTAGTTTCAAACCGGAGACATTCTGCCTGTGTGTTCTGTACGAAACTGGTACACAAGCCTAAATGCGCAGTTCATAGGCAATGAGTACGGAAAATTACAAAATGTGTTTCTCTTGTTTCTGCTTATGCATTAGTGGGAGAATTGCAGAAGGTTTGGGAAGGTCATGCAGAAAATGGGTGGAGATATTGGTAATGAGGCTGATCACACATTTGATTTGCTAATATTTGGTGTAGCCAGTTTTGTGAGCATTTCTCTATACTGTTTTAAACCAGGCCTACATTTGCATTAATGTCTCTGATTCAAGTACAGAGCCGCATTGGTGACATCCCTTCTTAATGAAAATAATGTGTGGCCATGATGTGCTAAGGTGTGGGAACGAGATCAAGTCATGGTCACATGTTAGTAAAATGCTGAAATGAGATAGTTAAGTTGTGGCCACAAGTTAAAAAGAAATGCCAGTAAGTTACAGTACATTGCAGCCATAAGTTAATAGGGCATGCGAATAAGATAATTAAGTTGTGGTCATAAGTTAATAAGGAATGAGAAATGCGGCACAGTGACTTTTCTACCAGCTCCACCCGGCATCTCTGAACTGTTAGGGCTCCAGCTGTGTATAGCTGACAGACAGCTGACAAAACTGCTCAACCAAGAGCTAATAAAGTTTCAATTCCCTTCAGGCAACATACATAGCAAGTGATCCACATCATATTCATTTGTCCGCACACAAAAACATGCTGAAAAAGTATTTACCATCAAAGTAACACCATCAGTTCTCTCTAGATCTAGATGTACATACGCAAGAGGACAGCAAAACATGCCATGATGTGGGTGCAGTGTGCACTTGTAGTGCATGTAATAGCTTCAGATTCTACTTTCTTGTCTGGAGTAGAAATTTATGACAGAACTTATATTCTTATATTCTGTTTTTGTCTTGAGCTTGCTGACCACTCTATTATTTCGCTGCACCTTTTAAATCAGAGGTGGACGAAGTACACAAACCATGTACTTGAGTTAAAGTAGAGATACCCAAAATAAAACACTCCTCCAGTAAAAGTAGAAGTTCTCCCCTTTAGACCTCTACTTGAGTAAAAGTACTAAAGTATTTACCTTCAAATGTACTAAAGTATAGAGAGTAACAGTAGCATGATTTATTATGGCTCTAATGTCCTATTATCATTTCTGGAACAAGACTCTTAATCAACTCAGTTTGGGTGAAGAGACTCTAGTGTCACTCTCAGTCCACCAGTCTTTTAATAGAAGGTCACTAATTAGTCTGACTCTGATGTCTATTCAAATGATCATAAGCCCAAAAACACTGAAGGAGAACAGTTTCCATTAGCTAGAGCCAAGCTCTGTCCAACAGGTCAAAACAAGCTCACTGTACCCTGATTGGTGGGCTCACGTTTTCACATGTTATGCTTTTATTCACACATAAGCCAAAAGCAAGGACAGATTTGCCATAATGTAGTGGAGTAAAACACCACCAGAATGGAAATACTCCAGTAAAGTACAGTTACACAAATTAACTACTTAGGTACATAAACTAATTACATTTACTTCCTTACTGTCCATCACTGTAAATCACGCACATTATGAGCAGGAAGTTGGCCATCCTGTGCACCCATTACTTTCAGATGTGTTTTGAGTGCACATTGTGATGCCTAGACCCCCATTTTGTGGTCCTGCGTATGTGCACACATCTTCCCTTTGTCTCCAGGCTGCAGAAGACCAGAAGCTTTTCTTAAAAGGGTCGGAAGCTTAAGAATTTGAGCTTCACGTGTGAACAGACATGCCAGAAATGTTCTAAAAGATTAGTCCTGGTGAAGAGATTTCATGCTCCACTGTTGATTCACTGTGTGCTTTCTCTTCTGCCGGATGCTTTGATTCCTGAGAGGATATTGCACTTGTCAAAGCCTCACCATCACTGTCATTGTGTGTGATGAAACCAAAACCAATCTATGGCAATGTGTGTGGACTCCCCATGATGTTATGAGCACTTCAGTATGCACTCAGTCAGTTTATTCAAACATAACATACAAACTCGAAGATGTGTGCAGAATATCGAATGGAGCTGTAGATTATTCTAAAATGACTGAGAAAGCTGCATAACCTAAACAAGAAGTTGTATTAATATTCCATGCATTTCAGTGCTGATAAAGCTCCAGGCAGAGAACTCTACAAATGATCATAAATGGACAAGTACAGTATCTCATTTATCACTTCCTTTTGTTCCCTGAATCCTGTACTGTGCAAAAGTCAGAGACTACCTTTTAATCGTTATAGTGTTTATTATTTATGAATTATTATAATTTCCAATCAAGTAAAAAAACAATTTCAGGAGATTTCAGATGAGCTTTCATCTTTAAGAGAGAGGAGAAAATCAAGTGTACTTCAGATTTGATCTGAAATATCCACATGCTTCTATTCATCTGAATTCTGTGAGAAGGCAACGCAACACTATAGATCTGAAAGGTTGTCAAGAAGGTGTTAAAGCAGCATTATGCAAGAACTGATATTTTTTGCTCTTGGGTTCCCATTACAGTTGTGGAATGTAAATCATTTTTACTCTCATGTCGCAAATACCCTCATCCTCAAAAGAGTAGCTGCACCGAGAAGTGTCAGATTGCACTGCTATTGGGAAGGAAGATAAAGGTTACCAGGAACAATAAATGATGATAAATTTAGACTCATATGGACAATACATTGAGCTACACATACAGAAGTAGGGATGGATATATGAATTGTGTTCTAAGGCAAAGTAGTCCCCAAAGGAAACCACAAATTAGCCATCATTAGTATTAACATATACACTCATCGTCAAAAGAATAGTTGCACCCAGAAGGAAGTGAGGTTGATATGAGCAATATTTATTGAGCTACACATACAGAAGTAGTGTCTCTCAGTATGGCGTCGGGCCACCATATTTGCTAATGCAACATGCCAGACGTCTTGGCATGGAGTTGTAGAGGTTCCTAATGGTGTCCTGTGATAATTCATCCCATGCAGCTTGAATATTCTCACACAGTTCCTGCAGATTTTGCGGTAGGGGTGGAGGGACACCAGGCCTTCTGGACATGTGACACATGACAACAAACCTTTCATCTTGGTGCTGACCACGTTGCCTCCACACACTGATTAGTTGGTCGTCTCCACCAAGACAAAAGCGGGACTTGTCACTAAGGATGACCCGCTGCCATTCTGAGTCACTCCATGACAGTCTGGCACGACACCATTACAGCCTTTGGCGACACTGATGTGGTGTTAAGGGCAGATGTCGTAATGGTCTGTGTTTGTGTAGTCCTGGGTTGTGCAGCAGTCTGCCAATTGTGCTGGCAGTAACAGGATGACTCATGGAGGGCATCACTGCTCGCTGATTGTCCACACTCTGTTGGGTCAGTCAGGTACAGCATAAGGCCCCTCCTTGTGTCACAGCTTGAAGCATTCGCATGTCTCACATTCCCATGTCTCACAATGTCAAACCTTCCCACCATGGTTCTTTCCTGTCGGTTGATTCCTTCTGGGTGCAACTATTTATGCAACTATTCTTTTGATGATGAGTGTACAAATCACACTTTGAGCCCCCTTCACATACAGTTGCATTTGCTGCTGAGCTGAAAGATGCAGAATGCGTGACTCTCGTTTGTATGCACACATGCAGTGCAGCTATATGGAAGCTACAGATTACACTCGTGATTTTGGTTCACAGATTACACTCGTGATTTTGGTTGTTTCTCGGTTTAAATAACAGAAATCTAGTGCAATCTGTAGCATCAATATGCCTGCATGACGTGTGTGAGTCGGATTCTGCCTGGAATTCAGAATTTGGCACAGCGTGGCAAAGACAACATCAGAAGAGAAAGCATCATGTCAACTTACAAGATGACATCCGGAAACACTTCAAAACTCTGTAAAAGAGAGGGATGACACACTACAATCTTTGATCGTCTTCAGTCTTTGTACGTCTCTTCAAAGCTTCTGCCATGATGTCCATACTGGGGATACCAAGCTAGCTTCTTCTCATATCTAGCTAAATACTTGCTGATGTGTGATGTGGTGCCGCAAAGCAGGAGGTTTCCCGCAACCTCCTCTGAAGTTATACATAGCACTGCAACAGGCGTTTCAGGCATGGAGTGGCAATGACAATGAGACACCATTCTCCCTATTATGAGTCAATGTACCATCAAAATGATTTTGAAGCTGGTATTTTAAAGTACAGTTGCTACATAATGTAGCTTTGAATAGACGAAAATTCGCACTACAACACCAAAACCGGGCATATGCGATTTGGAGAAAGGTTCTATGGTCTGATTAGTCTGAGGTCTTCAGAAGCAACAGAAGGCAGTGTGCACACCCACTGCAAAGACTCTCTGAACCATGTCTACAACCACCAGTCAAATTTGAGGCCAACACTCTGCTGAGAAAATCAAGACTTTTTCGTAAACAAAGAAGCTGCTGGTATTCTCAGAACAGTGGACTCCAACACACTCCCAGGCCCCAGCTGCCAACCTCCCCACCCAGCCCCATGTCCAGACCTCAACATCACTGAATGTGTTTGGAGTCAAAAGTGGCAAAAATGCAACCAACTTTTAAGAGAGGGGTTCTATTTTTTTTAAAACGCAAACTTAATGTCTTCTATGGAATAACCTCACCTGACACAGTCATTTATTTCATGGCTAGGCTTAATCTGTGTCCGGAAAGCTGGTCCATAGACATTAGCACTAATGCTTCCTGTGTGGCTATAGGCTGCAGCTGTGCTGGTCACTGATCTGCAATCAGTTTGCCCGGGTCATTAAAGAGCTGTTGCTTTCTGCAGTTACTATGCCGACAGAGAGGGATGAGAGAGGTGGAAGCCTCTGATGGAGAGAAGGGAACCATCTGGCCCTTATTATGAGGCGCAGGGCTGAGGAGATGCAAAGGTTCACAGTGGAAATCAACTGTGCTGAATTAACTCCTCTAGGGTTCATTAGGGGCACCATAAGAGGGTTCTGCTCATGCTAAGAGTTGCATGAGTCAGTTCAACACTGGTTTTACTACATTTATATTGTCTGATGTGGTTTTACCACATTTATAGTGTCTAAGTTATGGTGTCTGATTTTGTGTTCATGTTAGATCACGATAAACTGTTCACGATAATGGACTTGCTCCAAAATTTTGGACTTGGAACTTAACTTCCATTTAAAGTTAAGAAAATTAATTTCTTCTCTTGTAAGTTTATCTGTTTTGGAGATACACTTTTTTGGTCTCAACAGAAATATAGTTGAAGGAATGAAACTTGGTGGGTATGTTTAACATAGTGAGACATGCGAATGATGTTTCATACTTGGCTGCTTGTGTGACATAAGCAAATACGGGCCTTATCGCTGTGACTGACTCAACCCAACAGTCACGAAT
This sequence comes from Semaprochilodus insignis, assembly GCA_034552555.1. Lineage (NCBI taxonomy): Eukaryota > Metazoa > Chordata > Actinopteri > Characiformes > Prochilodontidae > Semaprochilodus > Semaprochilodus insignis. Next base: position 7,330,832 of record CM067496.1, on the reverse strand, counting down.
GCGGACATTCAGCAAGCGGTAATGATGACTCACCATGAGTCATCCTGTTTGCGCCAGCACAACTTGCAGATGGCTGCATGACACAGGACTACATGCACACAGACCGTTACGATGACTGACCTTAACACCACATCAACGTCACCAAAGACTACAATGGTGTCGGGCCAGACTGTTGTGAAGTGACTCAGAATGGCAGCAGGTCATCTTCAGTGACGAGTCCCGGTTTTGTCTTGGTGGAGACGACCAACAAATCCATGTGTGGCGACCCCATGGTTAGCGCCAAAATCGCATGTCCAGTAGGCCTGGTGTCACTCCACCTCCACCCCTACAACACAATCTGCAGGAACTGTGTGAGAATATTCAAGCTGCATGGGATGGATTATCAGAGGACACCATTAGGAACCTCTACAACTCCATGCCAAGATGTCTGGGAGACAATTCTTCTGTATGAGTAGCTCAATTAATATTGCTCAAATCAGTCCAAATTTATCATCATTTATTGTTCCTAGTAACCTTTATCTTCCTTTCAAATAGCATTTCAATCCAACACTTCCTTCTGGGTGCAACTATTCTTTTGACGATGAGTGTATTTATGTTGTATCATATAAACTTAATGGCAATCTTAATGGGGGCAGTAGTAGTAGCAAGTGTGGACTGATCTTCATTTGCAAATACTGCAACATGATGTCAGGCAACATGCAAAGTGGTTGGATAACATAGTGGATAACACCAGCGGTTCACATAGAGTAGGTCTAGGGTCGGTTCTCTCTTCCCTCTCTCAGTAACACCAACACTATAAGCCAGGTTCCAAACATTGCATTTTCCTCCAGCTGCAAGTTGTTCTGCTGTAAATATAGTACATAAACCTGCAAAAACATATAAATGGGTTCCTGAGTGGTGCAACTCTCTATGTCTTGATCAAATCTTCATGAGATGCCAGCTCTCCATGACTAGGAGTCCAAGACAGCATAGCATTATTGCCCTCTCAAGGTGCTAATATTTTGGCAGAAGCATATGTCAGCCCTTATCCTCACAGTTTGGTAGCATTGAGTGATGGTGGTACTTAGCTTGTGGAAAGTGTACACTTTCAAAGTGGTGTGAAAAAAACGACTTGAATCTTGAGAAGCAGAAAATGCAAGCAACTTCTATGACTGAACTTTGAAGGTGTGGAAAAATATCCCAGTTAATTTTTTTCAAAAACTCAAAGCAAGCCCCCAAAAAGAATAGAAGCTGGCATCACTACACAATGGAAGGAGCCCTAGCTAGTGCAAACTGGTCACGACTAAACTGAAAAATAACAAAATGATTCTAGCAGATGGTGCAATAATAGATTTCTAATCTCAGTGTGACTACTCTTGTTAAAAGAGGTAAATTGGAGGCCTGAAATGCAGGAATTGATGTATATTAACAAACGAAATGGAGTTGACCAAAGAAAATCTCAAATCTCTTGGGTCCATCCGGCCTGCCATGAAATAAAGGTCAGAGTAAATGTAAGAAACACTGTGTTTTTCATACTGTCTCACCTTTTTAATAGGAGTTGTACAAATAAATACACTTTTTGACTGTTACTGTTACTTTGACTGCTTTAAGCCATTGCAGAGGGAATGAATCCATGAATGCTTAACCCTCAATTAAAATAATAACTGAAAGGCTGGGTTGCCATCCTCTCTGGGGCACTAATTTGACAGGCATGTTCCCTTCATAGGGCACTTCATCAGGAGCAGGGTGAGTAGAAGCCAGTCAGTCAGGCAAGCATGCTCTCCTCATAGGGTACATAATCAAAAGGACGGTGACGGTAATTAGCAGCACTGCTGCTTTCTGGTAAATCCCAGTCTCTTCTCTGCTAGCTACAGGGAATAGGTCTGACGACCAGCAGAACACCAAAGTTATTTGATGCCTTCAGAAAGGAAACTGAGGCTTATATCTTTGGGACCAAGACAGTGTGGTAGTTTTCCAATTCATTAAAAGTCTGAAACAGACAATTACTGGCCATGAAGCTGTTCAGCAGCATGTACACTGACAACGTTTGACATTTCACATTAAAAACATCTACCTTACACTCCCCTTACTGGCCATTTAATTGGAAACATCCGCTGATGTTCATAAGTCACTTCATGTGAGTCAGTCAGAATCAAGTGTTTGAGGTATGAGTCAGGAATGAGTCTTGAATCTCTGGGGTGCAAGTCCTCAGTGGAGTATCTAGCCTGAGTCTCGAGTTTCTTAGGCGAGTCACACATCTGTGTCTCCAGTCTCTGAAGAGTGAGTCCCTTTTGAGTCTCTGGACTCTGGGGTGTGAGTTGAAGTTAAGTGTTGAGTCTGGGTGCAAGTTTGAGTCAAGTCTGAGGGATGCAAGGCTGATTTAAATCTGAGTTAAGTCTCAAGCCTAAGTCTTACATTTCTGGTGTGTGAGTCAAGTCTTGAGTCACTGGGGTCTCTGTCCTGGTTAAGTCTTAAGGCTCTAGCATGTGAGTTTGAACTGAGTCTTGAGTTTCCAAGGCGCAGATCTGAATCTAGCTTTAAGTCTTTGTGGTGCAAGTCTTAGTCAAGTCACAAGTCTGAGTCTCTGAGGTGCAAGTCCAAGCCGAATCTTTAGGATACTGAAGTCTGAGTCATATATCAAATCTGAGTCTCGAGTCTTTAGAATTTTGACTTCAAGCTGATTCTTTGGGATGCAAGTCCATGAATTTTGAATTATGGGGGCCTGAGTCCAAATTGAATCTTTAGTCTTTATCATGTGAGTCTGAGTTGAGTCTCTGGGCTGTGAGTCTGAGTTACGTCTTAGGTCTCAGGGGTGTGATTCTGAGTCTAGTTTCGAGTCTCTGGTAAGTTTGAGTCGAGTCTTGAGTCTCTGTGGTGCATGTACGAGTTAGGTCTTGAGTCTTTAAAGTGCAAGTCTTAGTCAAACCTTGAGTCTCTTTTGAAAATACAGAAGTAATGTTACCTGAAGCTGCGTATCAGTTGAATCAAATATGGCACAGCTACAGCTGTTTACTTTTCCTAATATCTGCCTCCAGGCAATGGCTGCAACTTAGGGGAACATTTTGTTTTGTGTCTACCAGGTCTGGCACTGTTGTCCCATTTTCTCTATAACTTTTCATTATGATCATTTTCTGAACTGTTTTGGAAACTTCTGTTTTCTTTTTTACTTTACTTTTTCTTTCCCTTTTCTTATGCAAGTGGATTATCTTCAAAGGAGTATCTCCTGAAAACAGAATAACTTATCAGCTGTTTTTGACTGATAAGACTTATAAATGAAGGGAGGTCTCTAACTTTTGCACATTGCTATATCTCATGTTGAGGCTTTGGAATATAGGTCACAGATTGATTGTGTGGAATTGTCGGGATTGATTAGGTTTGTTTTGACATTTTAAATGCTGGCCTTAATAAGCTGGCCTTGAGCTAATTGATGCAAAGTCTTCAGGGAAATGAGTGGCACATTGTCATATCTAGCAATATGCCAGTACACTTCCAGCATCGATCTCTCTCTCTCTCTCTTTCTATCTTATTCTCTCTCTAACGGGCCACTCTGTTGCCAGCGTTAAGATTAGCCAGCTGTCATACTCTGGTGTAATTGGTGTAGAAGTGAGACTGGTCAGCAGCTGCAGAAGTCCAGTTAAGCAAGACAGACTGGTCAAACCCTGTTGCCCTCCAGCATCCCTAATGCCTTCAGCCCCACCTGCTACACTGCCCACGCTTTCCAGTCCACACTGAGCTGTGTTCTGCTCTTCAGTTCATGTTATATGGAAGATTAGGGGTGAAAATATGTCCCTTATGTAGAGAGAGCAGCTAATTTGTTATTTGTTGTGAAGCTCAAAACAGAACAGTTGCCATTTGTATTTAACAGCACATTTTTAATCTACATTGCCAGTGGGGGAGTTGGGGGCGAGGGGGGGGTTAACATATTGGTTTCTGTGTATAGAGGGTCCATGTGCCCTGTCACTTTGGCAGTCGTGGGCTGGAGGTTAGGGAACCAACCTTGTAACTGGAGGGTTGCTGGTTTGATTCCCTGAACCGACAGTAACGACTGAAGTGCCCTTGAGCAAGGTACTTAACCCCCAAATGCTCCCTGGGCACCGTGGGTAGGTCTGCCCACCGCTCTGGGCAAGTGTGCTCACTGCCCCCTAGTGTGTGTTCACTAGTGTGTGTGTATGTGGGTGTTTCACTTCACGGATGGGTTAAATGTGGAAGACAAATTCCTCTGTGTGCAAATCACAAATGGCAAAAAATGGCCCCAAACTCTCTACACAGGAAATGATTGGCCTCACCTAATTCTAATCCTAATTCTTAAGTCAGTAATGGGCTGGCAATGAGCTGAGTAGTTGAGTTGTAAGCAGGGAATGCACAAAAAAAGTGTAGGACAGTGGGGCTCCAGGAACAAAGTTGCCAAACACTGATTTATATTGTACTGTATTATACACTTGCCATCCACTGGAAACAGCACTTTCTACTTCCACCCTCTAGCCACTTTATCGGAAACACCCAGCTTCTACTTCCCGTGACTGGTCATTGTATCAGAAACACCCAGCTTCTACTTCCAGTGACTGGTCATTGTTTCAGAAACACCCAGCTTCTACTTCCAGTGACTGGTCATTGTTTCAGAAACACCCAGCTTCTACTTCCAGTGACTGGTCACTGTATCAGAAGCATTCACTGGCCACTTTATTGGAAACAGCCAGCATTCACTTTCACTCATTGGCCACTTTATCAGAAACACTTTCTACCTACACTCTCTGGACACTTTATTGGGAACACCCAGCTTCTACCTCTCTCACTAACCACTCCGTTGGAAACATCCGGGTTCTTATTCCTCTCACTGGTCACTTTATTGCAGACTACTATTACATGTCTTGATTCCTTTCAAAAGTGTCTTTTCAATGAATTTGCTGAACTGCAATCCACCCTGTTCATCATATAGTAGTTTCTGACCAGTACAAGAGTTGACCAGATATAATTTGGGTGGTGGATCAGTCAAGCACAGTGGTGACACTGACATGGGAGTGGCAATACGAGTGTATCAGACATAGCAGTGAGTGCAGTGTGTCACTGCTTGGTTGAGATTGTCCACCACTCGAATGTTCAGTCAAGAGTGATTCTGTGATCAGAAACTGAGCTCAGAAGAAGAGACTAAAGGATTACAAACTGTGCATGAACAGATGATCTACAGTCTTTAACCATACAACAACAAAGTTTCTAATACAGTGGCCGGTATATGCGTTTATATTCCTTTGCAATGTTTCTTAAATTGATAAATGGAACGAGTGAGTTGTGGTTAAGAGAGATAAGTTCGTGGACTGCATGCCAAAAGACCAGGCTCTGGAAATGAGAAATGAAAGTATTGTGGATCTCTCCAGCACAGAAACTGTGCAGGACTTGCTGCATTCTTTCTTTAGCGAGTGCATGAAAGGCTGCTTTCCTGCTTTCCTGCTTTGCTGCTGCTGCTGCTGCTGCTGCTGGTGATAGAGGAGAAAATCTCTGGCCAGCTTAACCAGCCGGCGCTTGTAAATCAAGGCTGGCCGGCTTTCAGAAATCGATATTTACCCCGGCCTTCTTCTTTACCGCACAGCCCTGCTGTCAGTGCGAGCCGAGCTATCAATGACACCTGCTCTGATTCAATCCCTCGCTCTTTCTCTCATTCAAACTCGCTCTCTCTCCCTCCCTTGCTCAGTCTCAATCCATCTCTTTGCCTCGGTCATTTTTCCCCTGCCTTTGTTTGTTTTCCACTGCACTGGCTAATGTTCTTTTAGGCTCTTTTCTTTCCGTCTTTTGCTTTTTCTCAGTATTTGATCCTCTCTCTCTCTTTTGGCCTGCCACCCTCTCTCTTTCTCTTTTCTCTTTTATTCTCTCATTCGTTCCTTACACCTGTCTTGTCTGCATTTCCCTCCTCAGATCATAAAAATATCAGTTTATGATTTGTTTGCTTGTTTGCCTTGTTTTAAGGAAAGACCTGGCTGCACTTAAAGCATGGCTTCAGGTGGATTCAATGAACAGGTTTGGCTGTAACAGCTCTGCATTGAAGCCACATTGATCCAGACCCAAATCAAACAGGAGTAAAAGCAGTGAGAGACAGAACTGCCCATACTGATCAGTTGATTTTGTTTTTTGTTTTCTTTTGGCAGAACGTCATGAGTTATTAGCCACAGTAATATACCAACCAGTTCATTTTTGCATAATACTCAAATGTTTAAATGTATTATTATTTAATTAATATTTCAGTGTTCATATTTTTTGGAGTCTACTAGAATATATTTACATGCATCAGTTTTCCTTAAACATAATGTTTTTTCACATATGGTACATTACTGTTCGCCCAGCATCTAATACGCTCTGTTAGAGCTCCTGTGTCTGTAAGCCCCACCTCCCACAAAGTCCAGTCTGCTCTGAGTGGTCAGCTCTCCTGCTCTGTTTTGACTAGTCAACCACTACAGTGGTTCCACCTCTACATGTTCCCAAGTAGTGGTTATGTATTGTGTGAGGTTTTGCCAAGCCTACTGGTAGGCGGGCAATAAGGTTTGTGTTACAAGATGATGTCATCTTGTAACAGAGAAAAGGGCTGGAATTCCAATGAGGTTTCAGGCAGCTGGTTTGTATGGGAGAGAGTTTCTTCCACTGATGGATGACTTTGGACTTTTATAATTTTGCAGACTGGAAAAGGAAAAGCAGGAAAAGAATAACAGGTCCTCTTCAAAGTTTAATTCCCCTGTTTTTTTTTTTCTTTTCAAGATCACTGTATAATAACATTCGTAATAGGTTACCTCACAGAATGGTCATGAATATGCTTAATCTGAGAAATACAGGGCTAAATAGTGGACCCTTTGATTGGCCCAAAATCTAGGGGTGGGTCCCTTAAAACAAACGTATTATGACATTATGCTGTATGTCATTATTTGACCTCCTTCACCCACAGTGGGTGAGCTTCTGTCTTTAGGATTCTTAACTAACTAGAGATGCAGTACTGATCTGCCTTGGGGTGGCGCTGTAGCAGGCTGATCAGTTCTACACTGCTTTATAAAACTGAAAGTTTTGGTAGGTCCATTCCGACGTGTAAAAGCTTCACACTTATTCAGGTCTGCAACACAGGGATGAATGGTGGTCTGGCGAAAATCCCCTGCAGCAGTTAACAGCCTTGGGAAATGCATTTTTATGAAGGTCTATACCAAACAAGCACATTCAACACCAGAGCACGCATTTCCCGGTGCGCATCAGTGATGTACTGCCTGACTAAACATTTTACAAACACTCATTGTTCCTGCAGCACCAGCTGAAAACAGCAGATGATCAATACAATAACAGCAAATATATGCTTTAGGTTTTGGTTCATGGATCGCTGAACGTATTGTCGAAGTTCGAAGAAATACAAGTATCTCCTTTGTTTGTTTTTACTTTGATGCATCATTTGAACACAGCACATGTCGTTTACATTGTTTGAAAATTTCATGATGCATAGACCAATAAAACTGGCCCAAAATCGCTTGGAAAACAGTCTGGTTCCATTGACATTGAAGTTAAATTGGGTTTTTGCCCTCTCCTGTAAAGTTGCCATTTTGGAGACACTTGTTTCTCTTTAGACAGCAACAATATTTTGGCTGAGTGTCACTTGACGTGACAGATTAAATTCAAATTGGTAAACCGATCATAAAGAAGCAGATACGAAGTGTATTTTACTATTATCGCTCTGACTGTTACTCACATCGACAACATGCATCTGTTTTCAATTTGTCTATTTTCATGGTGGTTAATGTGAGAGTCACATGTGCTCTTTCCTGACCAATAAACAAACACGTAAAGGTGTAAATTGTTCCACTTTAGCCACAGCAGTGTGAACCCAAGTGAACTAAATAAAAAAGATTGAAGATCATGAAAACATTAGAAAATGACTCTGTAGTGCAGACTTTAGAGAATGAACTGGGTATGAAAAGCCTGATGTTCTTCAGAGACGTCCTTAAGCTAGGACAGTTAGTCAGTCTGCTGCATTCTGTTACTCAACGAGCTACGTTTGTGTATTATCATATTTATTTGTTTATTTGCAGAAAGTTTTGTCCTGCCACTTTTGGAGGTACGGCGCTACCTCTGGTTGTTAGGGGTCTCATTTTCTTTATACATTTCAATTATTGTCTCTATATCTAATGATATTATACCCACCTGGCTAACTGTCTAACTCCATTCTTGCTGGTTTAGTGAGCTACCATGTGCTCTGCTTTGGGCAGGCTGCATAGTACAGTAACACCTTAACTTGCGTAGTTGTTAATCCCACAAATTGCTTTTGTGCTTTAATAAGATGAGCATAACATAATATTAAATGTCTTTATTCAGTTCATTTATGTGTGATTTACTCAAATTCATTGACTACATGTAGACTAGTAGTCTAATTTGGGCGTGATTTGACCTGCCAGTTCATGTGGCATAAAGGATCTGAATTACTCGGATTGAAACATCATCATGTGGATATTTGCATGGCAGGTGCCACACTTCAATAACAGCACGTTGTAGATAAAATTGGAATATAGACTAGCATTAGGCTAGTAAAATGGGTTCATTTAAAATGTCAAATTCTGCCCAAAAGTACAAACAATGCTCTGCCTTGTGAAATGTGGTTTCAAGATGAAAGTTTTAGTATACGTTTTGCCAGGAAGACTCCAATGCTGTGTCACTCGTTCATTCTTTCCTCTGGCCAATCACAAACCGCCACCTGTCTTCTTAAAAGGATTCAACATACATTAATGTTCTCCTGCTTTCAGGTGCCAACGTTTTGACGTTTCTCCTTCTCATTCTGGTCAGCTATACTGCACACAGCATACTACAGTAGTATGTACTGTATACTGTACACTGCCCTTCTGTGTGTAGTATGCAGTACAATAACATACAGTCTTAACATACAATGTAGCATACTAATACAGTCACATGACCAGTTACCTCACATTTACCTCAGAGCTGTTATTACTGTATCCACTGTTTAGAGCTAGCTGCTGCTAACGCGGCTCAATTCACTTGAAATACGTTTAGCCTGGCTGTTAGCTACCCTTGGCTATTTTGCTCTTAAACTGAGCCTCTAAAGCAAGTTAATCTTTTATTAATCTTCAGACCTGTATTTTTTAACTTTCTGAGGCTCATTCTGATGACAACACACCCCACTACAATCACTGCACCCACATTTATACTCTGGGCTGACTGCGTTTTGCTCCCCAGTGTTACCCGCCACCATTTTCTTTGGCTGAAGCAGGCTAAGCTGGTGATGCCTTGGTGCATGGTGGGACGCAATACAACATAAAGATAGCTCTGTCTGTATGCTAGAAACTCTGACTGGAGTAGTACATCTGGGTATCTTCAGTGCACTGCAGATTTTCAATTTGGTCACATACTACATACTACATACTACATATCACTTTTAGGTGGAGTTAGTAGACAAGTAGTATGTAGAATGCCATTCGAATACAGTCGTAGTCCTGTTATCCAGCAAGTAGGCTCCACCCCTGCCATCCATATCTGACTGGATTTGCGAGGTTCGGAACACCACAAGACCCAGGATGGGGCCTACGCCAAAGATTCTTTATTCCTTAAGAATTGTTATCCTTCAAACTGTACACCTTTAAAATATTAAGCATTAAAATATTGTTCTCTTTCGGGCAAAAATGTCATTTTCCTTCTTCTTGTATTTTGGCCATCACCAAAAACACTCAGGATTTTAGTAGTCTTGTCAGGTATTTGAGGATTAAGGAATTCTGTAAAATCAAGCCCTATTTCTGGTGTCAGTTTTGTGTTCACAGTGGAAAAAAGTGAAAGAAATTGAGGTGCTTTTATTTAAAATCTGTTTTTGTTATTACCTTATTGAGACCTTGATTAGAACAGGACTACTACTACTGAGGGAGCTCCGAGTTGGGTAAATTCTAGATGCTAGTTCGCTTTACGAATTATTACTTAGCAGACTAAGTAACCAACAGACATTGTAGAGATTCATAATGGACTAAATCATAGATCTCACTAATAATCACTCCAATTACAACCACCGCTCAGGTAAAACTAATCCAGCTCAAACAGAGCTTTAGAAGCTACTTCACGCAGCCTTATGGAACCACTTGATAACTAGAGAAGTAATCTCAATATTTGAAGTCCTGGCAATGCCAGAGAAGAGGAGCATCTGCATACTAAACCGATAAGGCAGGTGGGCCTAGAACAAAACAGTGGCCAGTGAGTCAAAGTACCATGAAGGTGTTTGTAATAAAGTGGCTGGGGAGTGTGCTGAGCCGTCATTCACAGTTTTGGTTATGCTGCACATTAGGAGATAATTAGTAGAGATGCCTGTGAGTAACTGCAGTCCCCGAGGAGCACACCTGCAGTGCACTAATGATTCCTCTCGCATCCACTCATGTCTGCACGTCCTCACCTGGTAATGAGATTGATCGATTGATATTGATGTTTTTATTAAGGCTGTACACTCTGTTAGGAATGGAATTTGTCATGAACATTTACCATAAATACTAAGTGCATATTGTGGAGGCTGATGATGTAATGTGTAGAATAGCATGATGCATTTCACAGACCATGGTGTGCATGTGCGTCAAACCACTGTCCAGACAAAATCAACTTGACTTGTTCTTGTGAAAGCTTCATGTTTCTGTTTTTATAACCGCAACAGTATATGGGATGTATCATTATTACAGATAGTTATATATAGTGCATAATATACCTTTCAATTTCACATACACCTCCAAAGTTCAGTCTTAGAAGTTGGTTGCATTATCTGCATCTCACAATTCAAATAATCACAAAAATATGCAATGATGTTAAGGTCTGGACTCTGGACTGGCAGTTTTGACTAGAAGTGCATCAGAATAGGTCACAATTGTTTAATGTCTCTTAAAGGTTGAGTATGCTGTTTTGAGGCTGGGTTTAGGCTTAAAATGCATTTTCTACAGTTTGTTCCTGGTGGTGAGATACATGTGCTCTGAAGGGGGCAGCACGTTGGCACAGAGGGTAGGGCTGTCACCTTACAAAAAGAAGGGCCTCCTTCTGTGCGGAGTTTCCATTTTCTTCCCATGTCTGTATGGAGAATATGACATGCAGCCAGGCTGATAAGAGACACTAAATTGCCCCTAGGTGTGAATATCTATAACTGCCCTTTGATGGTGACCTGAGTATTGTAGGTATTTACACATATAATACATATGGGCTATTATTATGTATTATTATACAGTATTTATATACTTACATTATATTTATATAGAAACTTGCATGTGACACATATAACTTCATAGAGGTACTTGCATGAACTGTGTAAATGTTTTAGGCACCTGAGAAAAATTAATGGGCAGTAAGATTATTTGCTCAGAAATGCACTAATATTACAATAAATACAAATAACATTATAACAAAAAGTAGTGAATATTTGACCTTTCATACCTCTCCTTAAGGAAGCCAAATATTATTTGTGGTGAGTTAATGTTCATTTTATTAAAACAAATAATTGAACATTCAATTTTGGCACTATCATAACACTACAGCAAGTTAACCAAATGTTTCAGTAGTGACAACTCTTGTTCTCATAAACGCTAGCCAGCATATGAAACACAGTCAGACACAATCGAACACACATAAAATCATCATATTTCATGTTTTATAAAACACAAAAACATTAATTGCAGGAAATGTGTTTTGGCAGTGACAGTTCTTCATGTAACACAATGATCTTCAGAGTTTGGGGCACATTTACAGTGGGATCTAACTCCTTGTCATGATGGCATGAGGGACAAGGATGCAGGCTCAAAACTATTAGTCAAAAAGTTTAATGCAAAAATCAAGATCATGATCCATTTAAACCTTGTAACTTCCCAAAATACCTTAAAACACTGAAAAAAGTATAGAATAATTTAGGGATTAGGGATTTAGGGTTTAAGAGAACCACCTCGCAAAAGAAAGTACCCTATAAATGATGACTTTGAAGATATTTATTATCATTACTTATTATATCTCAATTAATGCCCTAAAAATACAATAATATAAGAAATAGAATTTTAACTGATTACTTTATACTTTACTATACTTTAGAATGAGCCATACGATTTGTGTGTATTCTCCTGAACTGCTTTTTTTTTTACTGTTTGTGGAAAGTACATTTACATTTATAACACTTAGCAGACATTCTTATCCAGAGGGACTTACAACCGTGCTTAGTGTTCTGTCAGAGAATGTTTCCTAGTTAGCACAGGAAGGTTAGAGTCTAAAACTCGCCTTGAGCTCAGACGCTGCCCAAACAAGGGCCAGTGCTAAAACCTAGAAAGAAGAATACAGAGTTAAATACAGCATAAGTGCACTAACTAACAATCCCAAGTCAGCGCTCATACCTAGAGAGAAGAAACGTTATGCTCAGTATAAGTGCCAAAACAAAGCATTTCAGTATATACATCTATTAGTGCTTTACAAAGAGATGGGTCAAAGAGAGTCTGCTGTTCGGACAGCCAGTGGCGTTCTTTCCACCATCTGGAAGCCAGGACAGAGAAGAGTCTCGACACTTGTCTTCCATGCATTAGTAGACTAGGTTTGTTCAGCATAGCTTTTGGAGGTAAGTGTTGATGATCCATCCATGTGTGGCTAACAGAACTCCTAGCAATGTGGCTAAGATGCAACTGGTTTGGACGATGTGACTGGCAGCTTTTCAAGAGGCGACAAATTTCAATGCATGACAATTGGACCGTTATGGGCCGTTTGATTCCATTAGCCAATTAGCATCAGACAAAAACTGGCAAAGCATAAACTTGTGAGTCATGTTCATGAATGAAATTTTGTGTCAAATAGCAGGCTTGCAGGTGTCCTTAGTGTGTGTGTGTGTGTGTATATGTGCTTTAGAGCTCTGCGCATGCTTGTGATATTCCTGTACCATCTAAAAGAGGCTATTTAGAGATGACTATTATTCTGTGCCCCCATACCAGACACATGTGGGAATCTGATTCTCCAGCAGGATGAAAGGAGAGCAGAGGGGGTGTGAAAAAGGAGAAATGAAAGTGACAGGTTTCATTTTCCAAAAATGGGACTCCTAACAGCCATGCAAGGCCTGGCAGACCACCAAAGCGGTACCGATCAGATAAACAGCACTTAAAGCTTTCTTGGTTGTGAAACAGGAGATAAACAAACTCCACTCTTGCTTTTGTCTTGTGAAGAAGCTGACAATGGGTTACCAGCCACTCTATGTGGCCTTTGTCACTCACGCTACACTTGGAGTAAAAGCGATGAGAAAGAATCACACCTATATGACCTTATTAGACATCCAACACCATGGTCATTAATATGGAACTGACCCTCTCTTTGTAGCTATAACACCCTCCACTCTTCTGAAAGACTTTCCATGAGACTTTGGAGTCTATCTGTGGGAAAGTGTGCCTATTCAGTCAAAAGAGCATTTGAGAGGTCAGACACCAATGTTGGACGAGAAGCCCTGGTTTACAGCTGATGTTTCAGCTTATTCCAAAGGCCACTGAAGGTCCTCCATGCCAAACTCATCAAACCATGAGGGGTCCAGTGCGCAATGGATAACGCGTCTGACTATGGATCAGAAGATTCTAGGTTCGACTCCTGGCTGGCTCGTCTCTCTTTCTTTCACTAAGCACGGTTGTAAGTCGCTCTGGATAAGAGCATCTGCTAAATGCTGTAAATGTAAATGTCTTTATGGAGCTCGCATTGTGCACAAGGGCACAGCCATGATGGATTTGTCCATCAGACAGCCAGATATTGAAGCTTGTTTCAAAAAAATCGTTTTGCACAATGTGCTGCCAGAACTGTCTGTTGCGCTTGCGTTCCCAGATGCAAGGTGTAGGCTTACATCGTTGGGGAGGCACAAAGATTTCATCCCTCATTGCTCATCCTGCCCGGTGTCTCTAAGCTGCAAACAACACTGCCATAAAAAGGTGGCAAATGGCTGTAAAGATCGTTCTACTTAAAGCAATAACCAAGTTAAAGCTCTCCACCTTGCTCATTTCGATGTAGCCTCTAATCCTGGTAGCCTACATCTTCTAAAGTTCTATTGCATAACTGCAGTGGATGGAATCACAACTTAATTCACATTTTTTTCCTGCTGAAATTCAGTTAATGTGCTTAACATTTGCAAAATGCTTGAATGGAAACCTGACTACCGAGTAAGTAGTGAGCTCTGTTGTAGGTCATCATTTTCCTGTTCTAACAAACCCTTGATTAGGCTATGGCTCGTACTCACAGTCAGTGACGTATCTAGGATTTAACACACCCAGAATGATGTGTTTTCTCACAAAATTGTTCCCACCTGTTGGAAATCAGGCAAGATTGGTTGGTTCCTCTGTCACTTAGTTGTGCTGATGGTCTAATAGTCTGAGGTAATGCATTAAGACTTTTCTTTAGCTTTTGGAGACCTACCCAATATAGCTTTCTTAGCTGCCTCTACCTATATACCAGAATACACTATTCCTGAATAGCCAATTTTCCCCTTGTCATGTGAGGAACGTAACCCTTTTTGTTTCCATCCATATCTGATAAATTTTTCAGATGACGCAACCTGTCAAATTCATACGCTAAACAATAGAGGGCAACATATCGACAGAAAGTTATGGCGTCCACCCTATCATAAGAAACAAGGAAAAGCACAGTCGCTCCTTCCTCCTCCCTCACTAGCACCCTAGAAGAAAGTGGTAAAAGGCAACACCAATGTTAACTCTTGATTTGCTTCTGTTTAGATTGCTTCTTTTTTGCTGCTGAATATGGTTTATTGCTGAGGAATTTATTAAGTGGGCAGTGGTGGTGATAATGGTCACTTGCTATGAGCTTCAGCTGTCGTTGTATTTACTGTTCCTTTCATTGACTACCAGTCCTTAAATGATCCAAACAGGAGCAGGACCTTCATATACACCGTCAGGGCAGCAGTCCTACTTCTTCATCCTCTTATGTCTGACTTTTTCAACTTCATGCTACAATGACTTGGTGGTATAGTGAGGTGGTATAATGTGGCAGGACGAGCCACGGCTAGCTGGCTAGCATGCTAACTTCAGTGGATATCTCTGCAAAATGATACATAGATGTCATTGACTGCTGTACTACTGTAATGCAGGCACAGTTTAAATACAAGCATGATCCTATTGAATAATGTGCATTACAATTACTGACATGTATTTTTGTAGATCCCAGAACTCATTAGGCTTTCACTGAAGGCCTAGAATACCCGGAGGGATCCCCTCAGCAGAAATTGCCTGAAGCTAACATCGGTTTCTTGTCCTCTTCTGTGCTGTGACCTGCTCTATGCTGCTGGAATCTCCTTTGCATTTAACGGTCAGTAAAGGACATATAACCTTGGCTGTCCATTTTTATCTTTTAAACATCAAGTGCTAAACAGTTAGCCAGGCTTGGCAAAGTACACTTTTGCCACATCCTGTTTGCAAATAAGCCAAATTTCTTTACTCCTGAGATCATGTTTCCAAACAAAGTGGTTTCACTGAACTGTAGGGCGTTTCTAAAACACTGCGAAGACTAAATGTAAATGATCAATATCGTTTCACTAGCTTGCTGGCGTGATTCGCTTGTGTAATTAATTGCTTTATGGACTTTATAAGAGCATGAATTTAAGGCATTTGGGGTGGGTTTTAGAGAGGACCCTGTATTTGTTTGTGCCAGTTTTTGTCCCAGTCCAGTGCCAAATGTTTAAAGGGGACCTATCATGGATTTTCTCTTTCCCTTAGCGTGTTCTGTAGCTTTTTGTGCATGTAAACAATCTGCAGTATTGTAAGACCCAGAGAGAGGGAAACTCTCTCCCACAGAAACCACTTTTCTCGGCTGTCTTGTTGGAATTCCAGCCATTTTCTTTTACAAGGTGACATCATCTCGTAACATAATCCTTACTGCCTGCCTAGCAGCAAGCTCCAGTCTAGCTTATGAAGGTGGATCAGGTATATGAACTTGTTCTACCTGACTTTCATGATTGGACTGAAAGATGCTGTTCTGTTAGTTGACCTTTCAGAACAGAGTGGACATCCTGACTAATCAGACCACAGTGGGCTCACTGATAGGCTGGGCTTAAAGACATAGGAGCTCTAGCAGACGGTGTTAGACAGAGGGTGAATACCTATGTACAGTATGAGAAAAATATTTTCGGTAAACTGAAGTATGTAAATCTATTCTAGTAGAGTCATGAACTTATGAAAAATGAGCATAATAGTTAACAGGGTTTTTCTGGTATGTATTTTCATTACAAGATCAAGCCTGGCCCAGCAAGACTACTCCTGCTTCAGATCTGAAAAAATCTACCAGTGTTTCTGTTCATTCCTCCGCTGTGTAAAGACAACTCAACGTTGAGGGGCTGAATGGATGTGTCAAGAACCCCTCACTGAGAAAAAGGAAATACACAAGAAAGAAGGAAAAAATCAAACAAAGATTGTGCAGGTATCCTCAGAGCGACCATCCCAGAGTCCAGACCTCAACATCACAGAATGTCATTTCTTGGATTAGTTGGATCATGTAAAGCAGAACATACAACCAATTTGAGGCCTCCCTCAAACACAACCCCAATACAGAATAACACAATCAACACATACACACACATTAAAACTAACCAACAGTGACATTAACAACCATATGATGTTTCTTTTCCAGAGGGCACTTGCATCCCATACGCCTCATAGCCAAGCCTCACAGGCAACCAGAGGCCAGAACCAGTCAGCAGTAGGCCCCTACTATATGCTGCTTCCAGCTTCTAGAAAGGTAAACAAATAATGGTCTCTGACTTTTGCACAGTATCTTATATTACATCACAGGCTTGTGTTTCAGTTTACTTCCCTTTTGGCAGTAGCTGTGTTGATGATGTAATGTATTTAAATCATGTGGAAGTGATGTAAACATCTGAATGGAGTAAATTCAGTGGGTGACTGTTTGTCAGTGAGAAGAGATGAATGAGGAGGTCTGAGGAGACCTGTACGACCTTCAGTGTTATTACAGAGCAATATGGGCTTTTATAAAGTGATGCAGTGATACAGTAATGTTGCTGGCCCTGTCTTCCCCTCTCCGTCTCACTGTCTTCATTTCTACACTGTTTTTAATAGAGATGATGCCGTTCCCATTCAGTCAGATGGAGTCGGCTTGGTGAGAGCTGATTGGCTCGTGCACTCGGAGATGATTGGATCCCAATCCCCAGGCTGTGGATGGTGTAATGCTATTCGGATAAACAGCCTCCAAACCTCTCTCTCTCTGTCTGTCTCTCTCCCTCGCTCCCGTTATCTACCTCTTTCTGTCTACCCATCTCACTCCTTATCTACTCTCTCTGTCTCTCTTTGTCTCTCTCTTTCTCTTTGTCTCTGTCTCTGTCTCTGTCTGTCTGTCTGTCTGTCTCTCTCTCTGTATCTCTCTCTCTCTTAATCTATGTCTCTCTCCCTTTTTCTCTCCCTCTTATTTTTTATTCCTGTCAGGTAGACTGGCAGACAGCACGCTGGCATCCCTTGGTACCATCCTGTGAAATGTCTGCTGCGTCACAGATGCAGTTTGCCAGGAATCTAGGAGAGAGAGAGGGAGAGAGACAGAGACAGATGCACAGAAAAAAGATGGGGAAAATAGAGAAGGAGAGAGAGAGACAGGCAGATAGATAGATAGATAGATAGATAGATAGATAGATAGATAGATAGAGAAAAACTCCCAATCCCTAAACACGTATTCCATCCTTATTCCTTCCTCCTTTAATCACTAAGCTCTCTTTCTCTTTGCCCTGCTCTGTCAGGATCAGCTGCTGCTGTCTGAAGGCTGTTCTCACTCCACGTCCCCTTGAGTCAAAGTCAAAGGCAGACCCTGTAGGACAGCTCAGTGGAGATCAGTTAAATCAGTGTCACAGCAGATGGATTCAGAAGGTTTCAAACCACAGGGCCTCTGAATGAAGTACTCACTGCAATAAGCACTATAATTATCACACATCATTTTCCACACATAACGGCTAACGTTATGAGACCACACAACTGCGCTGGAGCCAACGGACAAAATGAGACAAGCGATCTTTTGTTGGGTGATTATATATGAAATGTGTGTGTGTGTGTGTGTGTGTGTGCGTGTGTGTGTGTGTGTGTGTGTGTGTGAGATAGAGAGAGAGAGAGAGAGAGAGAGAGAGAGAGAGAGAGAGCGAGAGGGTAAGAGAGTGAGAGAGAGAAAGAGTGTAAGAAAGAGAGAGAGAAGGAGAAAGAGAGAAAATGAGAGAGAGAAAGAGAGTGAGAGTGTAAGAGAGAGAAAGAAACACAGAAAGAGTGTGACAGAGAGAGAGCGAGAGAAAGAAATCAAAGAGAGAGAGAACGAAAGAGAGAGAGAGAGAGAGAGAGAAAGAGAGAATGAGAGAGAGAACGACAGAGAGAGAGAGAGAGCATGAAGGAGAGAGAGAGGGTTCCATTTGCAGAAAATCCAATTGGCAAATGACAGAATATCCAAACACGAGAAAAGCACTATTGTACTTCTGGAGGACCTGGCCTGATTTCCATAATGCAAAGTTAGTGAGAGAGAGAGAGTGAGAGAGAGAGAGAGAGGCCTGAGGTAAAGGCAAATGCAGCGAGGAGGCACCCGAGACAGAATGGAAACTCTGGCGTGCCTGGATTCGGACAGTCAGCCATTGTGTGCCAGTGCAGTGAAACACGCTCACACACACATATAGAATCACTGAGGAGAAAACGGGGAGAGCTTTATTTCCGTAAACCATGTGACACTGGAGGATTTCCCTCTGACTTCTACTCTAGTGTAAATCAAAAAACTGCATGGTACCAGACGGAGAGATGGAGAGTCTGTTTAACCAGAGGGTCACCGATCATATCTGTAAAGTGCTAATGAGGCTCCAGTTTTCAACCACACCTCACATTACTACTGTTCATAGACATATAACTATAACATATTTAATATGATCAAATAAAGTACTTTCCCGCCACAACATTGATATCAAATACACTAGGAGATTGTTGGCTCTGTTGGCTCTCAGTTTGTGAAATATTGAGCTGCTAGCAAGCCACAATAAGAGGAAGAGGAAGGGTGCCACAATAACATCACCTCTAAATTCACATCTCTGCACAAAGATGACTGTGTTGAGACAATAGTCATTGTTTAAAATAACACATAAAATGTTGAGTTGTGTTGATATGTGATTCATACATACTTCCATCATTCATTATATTCAGCATTATTAAATAAATAAAAGCAGCATTCAACTGAGGATCTACAAAACTGCTGGAAAGTGCATTTAAAGGGGTTAGCCCTCTCATGTTGATCGTGTGTCACAAATGATGTTATACATAAAGGAATAAATATCTCAGGAACATTGCATGCTATAGGCTTATTTACCCTCAAGGGTAACTTTGTCCAGTTGACAAGTCAGCAACATAGCCTCTGATTGGCCATCAAGTCAGGAAAATGAAAAATCTTATTGGTCGACAGACTCAACCCAAATCTCTAGCATGCAGCGTTCCTGAGATATTTATTCTGTTATGTACAATGTCTTTTAATGTCGCATACTACACTGTGGACTTCAGAGGGTTAAACCATTGGACTCAGGTGAGCTTCTGCTAGATGTATGTAGAGGGTGGGATTGGGGTGGGTGGGAACTAAACTTACTGTGATAACTCTAAGTGCTTTGTGATGGTGGCCCTTTAGGATAAAGGGCAAATACTCATCAACACTGTCTGACAGATGCAGGCCTATTGTTAGCTCATGGATGTAGAAAACATGTCTTTAGGTCAGTCAGTAGAAGTAACATGATTTAGCATGGCTTAAAGTCCCTCCAAAAGCTCCAATTAAGGTATTAAATAATGTACTGATGTGTGTTGCATGTGTGAAGAACATATTACATGCAGTAAGAATAAACATCCCCTCTGGTGGGAATCTAGTTGGAACCTAATTTCTCCTGTTAATACTTTTATACACAGCATGCAGTACCAACATTTCAGAAAGTCCACCTAGGCCAAAGATGTAGGCATATTCTATTCCTTTTCGGGCAATGATGGTGGTACCTAATATCGCAGACACGAAAATGTACCAACACCACCTAAGATAACCAGTGCAATATAACCATGGGTTTGACTTGGAGGCTTGTTGTATGAAAGCTGTTTCCACCAGAAAGGAAAAAGAAAATACTTTTTATCAATCAGTTTTAGGTTCAAACTGTGACCAATAAAGTCAAATTAATGACTTAGTATGTAAAAAGTCATTTAAAGTCATTACGCCTGTCAGTCTGGTAATTAACAGATAACTTGGAAATGGTATGTTAGAGCAGGAAAACAAACCTTCAGGGCCTAAATCAGTGACTTCTTGGGCATCGTATAGCATTGTCTATTGTGGTTGTAACAAACCCTCATATCTCTAAAACAATAACTTTACAAGTAACTTTAGTAGATGTTCATGTAGATAAACCTCACAGATCTTATTTTAAGTAATTTTGCCCCTTTTATATCGACCCATACATCAACAGAAAGTGTTTAAACCGTGTTTTAAAAAACTACAAACTGAGAAATATGGGGTTAAGAGAGTTCAGTATGATAGCGATGATATGCAAAACACACGTGCCTCAACTTACTTAAAAGACTTTCTGAATCCTGTTTGATCAGAGGTCAGTGGGAAAATATCCCATCCTTTCCAGCAGAGTGGCCATCATGTATAAGTAATAGGAAATTCTGCCAATATCCCATTAAGATTCTTATCCAGGAGGGCCAGAGTATTCATCAGTTTGCATTATTGCACGGACACTGGCCTTGTCCCAGGGTGACCTCTGACCAGCCCTTTTTGGACTCTCTTTGGACGAGGGTCAGTAGCTCGAAATGAATTGATTAAGTGTGGTATACACTTGGAATAGCAATAGAGTATGCGCCATGCTGGAGATATGGGACTAGGTTAGGCTGGAAGAGATATTATACAGTGAAGAGTTCACTGGCACGAATACACTCCTGAATGTGTCATAAGGGGCATATGGGGTCCTGATCCTGGTTCTAGAGACCTGGTTCCCAACACATTTTAGTGATGTCTTTGCTCTAGTAGACCACTTCAACTCTGGGTGGGCTTCTTAATTACAGTGGACAACATAAGAAATGGTTCATTTCGTAAATGGGATGTGCAAAGTGTCTTTTTAATGGGTTTTGGTTAGACATGTTAGTCTAATTTAGTCAGTTTATCACAACTGGAAACAATGCTTACCTTGTGGATGAAGATGTAGAAGTGGTGGACAGCTTTTGTCTACTTAAACCAATAATTAACAACAGAAGGAGCCAGCAGTCAAGAAATACACTCATCGTATCATCAAAAGAATAGTTGCACCCAAAAGAATCAACCGACAGGAATGCAACTTGGTGGGTAGTTTTGACATTGTAAGACATGTAAATGATTTAAGTTTCATGCTTGGATGTGGGCCGACGCCATACTGACAGACACTTCTTCTGTATGTGTAGCTCAATAAATATTGCCCATATCTAAATTTATCATCATTTATTGTTCCTGGTAGGCTTTATCTTCCTTCTGAATAGCAGTGCAATCCGGCACTTCATTCTGGGTGCAGCTATATATTTTTTCGTATTATACAAGATGTTGTAATGCAATGATGTGTCTATACAAAGAGATGTTATAATCGTCCATGCTAGGGTCATTTCTGAAGTATGGGCACAATGGGCACAATCTGAACTAGCATGGACATTAAGAAGCCTGAAGACCCCTACAGAAGACAGGACTTTCTGTAGAAACGCTGTTTGTTTGGGTGCCAGAAGTTGGAATTGACTTGACGGACCTTAATAATTAAACAATAAATGACCTTGGTGACTTGGTGGCATCTCATCCATTGAAAGGTTCTTTATATAACCACAATAGGCTCTTCTATGGCATCAGTCTGGGATATATTAGGTGGTAAGCATAATACTGGTTCTCATTGGATGTGGGAAAAATGGACAGAGGTGAGGAACTGATGATAGGGGCCAAATAATTGTGGCCAGACCACTAAGTCAGAGAATCTCTAAAACGGCATGACTTGTGGGATGCACCAGCAGTGGTGAGTATCTGACATGGGTCAGAGGAAGAACAAACCACAAACCAGTGACAGGATGTTGGGCACCCTAGGCTGTTAGGCGACACAGGCTAACCTGTCTGGTTCTAGAAGTCATAGAACTTTAATCATGGTTACCGGAATAATGGATGATTCCCTGGCTGCAGTGGTCTCTTTCAGCAGTGTAATGTGTCCTGCTACTCTGCCCACATTGTTTAAGAATGGTTTGAGGAACATCACAAAGAGTTCATGGTGTTTCCCAGACCTCCAGTCTGACCCCAGTCTGAGGAACTGTGGTATGTGCTGGAACAACAAGCCGATATGTGGGAGCTTGACTTCACAACTTACAGAAAGCATCTGCTGCTAATGTCTTGTAGAGTCCAATGCTCTGTGGGTCGGAGCTGTTTTGGTGAGGACCAAAAGTATATTAGGTCCTGATGTTTTGGCTCATAGGTCTATAGTATTGGTGTTAATTGCGGCAAAGAAAATATGTATCTCGTCTTGTGAGATCACATTTAAGTAGATTGGAGCCTGATCTTGATTGACTAGTAATAAGTGCCTGGGGGGTTTTCCAAAACAGCCAGCAAGTAAACAGACTTATCTATAAGGGCTTTGTATCAGCGTGAAGGTACTGTTGTTTTTCAAGATCATGAATGGGTATGGAAGCGATTATATAGAAGTCCTAATTTCCAGTCAACAACATGACCTGTAGTCAAGGGAAACAGACACCAGGACATCTTCATTTGGTTGTCCATGGAACTGATTTGGTTGGTACCTATCTAGAAAAAAAACTTCCTGGGGGAGAAGGATGAGACCATCTGGTCATATGCATCCTGACACAACATTTGACTGTAAATTGAGGCTAACCAAAGTACAACATCCTCAAAACATCCTCTGAATGTTGCAGCTAAAACAGTATGTTGTAGTTAACATTTAGCCTTATAGGCACAGTAATTATTAAGTCATAAACATTTTTAAAATGTTCTTTGAACATTAGATTAAAATGTTTTCTTTAAAACTTTTTTTAGACTTTGTAGGTAATGTTAGGCAAAGTTCTGGGAATGTTCCCTGCTAGCTGGGTCTGAGTATTCAGTCAAAGAATAGCTTTGTTAGAAAACAAAAAAAAAATACATTGAATTGCATACATTTCTCCAGTATGCCAAAAGCAAAGCAGTCATTTAAGGAGGATGAAACCACTCATGTCACGTTTTCAGTAATTCCATATATTATTAACAGCAAAATGAATAAAAATCCATACGGATGGATTCTAATAAATTCCTTGACCTATGTACCCATTGCAGCTTGTTTATGCATTTGATTCAAAGACAGGTTTCTCATATGCAGTTTATTGTTTTTTATTTATTTTTTTTATTTTTATTTAATTTTTTTTTTTTTTTTTTTACGAGAGTGTTTAATGCACTGCTGTGTTTTCTCTGCTGGTCTTGAGGTGGATTTGCTGACTCCATCAATTTAATAAATGTAACTAACTTACTGTGTAACACGGCTAAAATATAACTTACTGAAGTTGGACTCCTTGCATGGGGCCACACTGCTTATTATTCAGTCAAACTAGCTCATATTACCAACTATGCATGTAGTGAAAATAAAATTACTCATAAACAGAGATAAAAAGGGTTCACCTTGCTGACCAATCCAAAGCTGCCATTTTAAAGCTTACTTAAAAATGTAGAAAACAATGTCTCACTCTTTGTCAGAAGTAACAAAGGCCAAAATACCTAATTCACCAATATATATATATGCTGAAAAGAAGCTATAGACTATAAGCAGTGATGGGAGGGCTAAGGAAAATGGAACATATGTTGAGATGGCCCTTGAGATTGGCTCAGTGCCTGATGTTGGCAGGCTAGTCACACCTCTTCTCTGTAGTATGGTATACGGCTTTTGTTGTATACTGGAGACTGTTCAGATTACTATTGATAAAGAGTAGCCTGCAGTATGCAGTACACATGTTCTATTTCAAACATAGCCTATGACCACAACACGGCAACAACAGTGACAACGTATTAAAAGGTCTTTTAGGTAATCATATTGTGGCATCAGCAGGAGAGTAAGATACAAAGGAGGCCACGATTTGACCACGTGAAATGCTCTTTAATGACACAAGGTAGAAAGGCACATACATAGCACTGAACTACACGGAGGAATCTTCACCAGCCACTGGCTTTACCCTGACAGCCCCCAACACAAATACACCCACAATAACCCACTTCCTGACACAGGGTAACATACACTCATCATCAAAAGAATACTTGCACCCAGATGGAAGTGTTGGATTGCAATGCTATTTGGAAGGAAGGTAAAGGTAACCGTTAAATGATGATAGATTTAGACTGATATGGGCAATATTTACTGTGCACCAGAAGGAGCCAGTGCAGTGTCTATGTACTATATGTGGCTTTAGGTGAGTAAGTAAGTAAGAATAAAAGGGATCTTATTGTGTTGGCACCCTTAATCTTTCACCCCTCATTGCTCACTAACAGCTTAACACAGAGCCATAACATCACACACACACACACACGCACACACACACACACACACATGCACACACACGCACACAATGTGTCCCTGAGACTTTCCTCCATGCTCCTGTGTAGAGGTTAACCGAAGTCACCATTCCACCAGTTTCCTCGTTTATTTATTTGTGCAGCAGATCCTGTGACGTGGAATCTGTGACGTCCCGGATTGAGTCCATTTCAAATCATAATATTCTGATATGACTGTGTGAACTGAGATTTTACACACACACACACACACACACACACACACACACACACACACACACACACACACATAGAGAGAGCAACAGTATCCTATAACATATGGAAAAATATTGTATTTAATATATTAATTTACAATGTCGGAGTCAATTTCTTCCATGGAATGGCCACTATTGGGCCTGCAAAATGAGGCCAAAAAAAGGTGAACGGATGCATTTTAAAGATATCATCACTGAAAAAACTGGCATTAAATCAGCCAATCACGTCAAACAAAAGAGAGTGAATTGTGTTTTTCCAAGTCTCATTCAATTTCCACCTGATACCCTGAAAAAGGGGTCGAATGAGCATTATTCTGTTATTAGCTGAAGAGATTGGTATACTAGACAAGTTGCTCTCTTAGCTGCATATTTCATACATTCTATGTTATGGCAAAACTCCTGTATTGCCTCAATATTGATAGCTATAAGAGCATTTTGCCATATTCTTTATTTCTGAGTGTGGTTCTACACTAAATGGCTAATACAGTGACCACTACTAGGTTGAAAAGATAAATTGGACCAATGGTATTTCATCCAGTTTTAGTAAATATAGGAGTATAGGATGAACAAAATTGCCTTATTTTCCCACATGCAAAGGAAATATATTTTACAGAAATGTGTGTAATATATTTTCACTCTGTTTTTGACATATATGTAAACACTATTACATATATGTAACTTACATTTATGCATATATGTATTGACAGTATGTGTATATAATGGCATGTATTTAAATAAACACACTGAAAATATATTTATATATAGCATATATATTTTAATATGAGCAAACATGTGTACAGAGATTTTAAATTGTGATGGTTCTATAGTGTAACAATTGCCTTATTAACGAACCCTAGAGCCCCTTTTTAGGAAAGAAACATGACAAAGTATTGTTCTAAATGGACATAGATACAGGTAAATGTTTTAAAGTGTATATTATACATACTACTACCATTTATATCATACAGTTTACAGTTTATAGACAACAGGATGTGATTCTGCCTCAGAAATCATATATTGTCATCGCCCACAGCAAAACAAGTATCTCCAATGTTACAGGAGAGGGCAATAACATTCTCAATTATACTGTAGGTTAATAAAAAAAGATCCATTTATCACATCCATTTATCAATATTTTCATACAATGTAAAGAATAGCTTCTGTGCTCAAGTGATACAGAAAAAAAAAGATTTTTTTTATTGGACTATATGCAACTAAGTTGTCTTACTACATTTGAAAGGTAACTATATTAGGGATCAAGGAAAGTATGTTCAGTGAAGGGCTCTTAACACACGACACTCAGTACTACAGTTAGTAATGACCTGGATAGAAGAAGAAGAACCTGTTCGCTTTTCTGTGACTTTCTGGGATAAATATAGTCCAAGAGTGAGAAAGCACAATGGTCGGACGAGAGGAAAACTAGGGTATGCATGCATTGGGGACATGACTGAAAGCAAGGACACAGTCAGGCATTTGCTGCATTGCCATCCGCCCTGATATTTGGAGCACAGGCGCGGAGTTTGTGCTATGATTGATTCAGCCGATCAAAACTGACTGAAGTATTTCTTTGAACTGTTGGTCTGTTGAGTTTTGCTTACCACCACTGTTAACACACTTCTGCATTTTCATCTCCAGAAGGCTATTCCTGGTCAAATGGTTCATAGGCTCAGTGTGCAGGGCTAGTTTGTTTTCTTAATTGCATCTTCTTTTTGCTATTCTATGTACTATGTAGTGAGGTGGGAGGTTTTGCACATGGCCCAGAGATGGGTGGGAACGACACTAAGGGATAAAAGTTTGGAATCAATGCAATGATTACTTATAGAGTGTGGATTTACTACAAACTATTCACCTGAAATTATTTGTAGACATCGGGTTCCATACTACAGGAAGTCTGTGAGCAAGAAGTGAATGGAATTCATAATATACAGTAGTTATATATGTACACTCTGGATATTAATTTTGTATTCATATATTTATTTACGTATATTCTGAATATTAATTTTATCATGACTGAATTTCTGATGTTCTACAGCGCTCTGAGTCATTTCGGAATGATCTATAGCTCCATTCATCATCTTGGACACATTGAACATTTGTTTGAACATTTGGACAACATCAACATCAGTACTAGCGTCCGTATATACAGTGTAAATATATACACACACACACTCGTATATACACATAGATATATACATATATAGTGCATGCAGCGAAATTTCTATCAATTTCAAAATTGGAAGGACCTTTGAATGTTAATGAAAGTCATTTGCCTAGTTCAATGCACTTACTTTGTTGTTGCTTAGTTTACACCTAGAACTGTCCAGAGGAGAACAGCACCTACTAAACCTCAGTTCTTGGGCTAATAGATGCTCGCTGTATTAACGTCTGAAGTTGTATTTTCAGTAGCTACTTTTGGCCTCTCTGCCGACCCCTGATTATGCATGTTTGAAGTTTTAGGCCTATATATAGGCTTTGCAGAGAGGACAAACGGTGAGGCAGAAGAAAACTAGAACACGTTGTTCCCAATCTACTTCCTCCTCTCTGCAGTGCCCAGCTAGGCAATGTCCTACTACCTGGCTAACTGCAGACGTAACAAGACTCCCGCTTCAATCCTGCGGAACCACTTGTCCTTTGAAATATGACCGGACACATTATAACTATTGTCCCGATCAACCACGGTGAACCACACTGCTTCCACAGAGCGAGTGGTTACAAGAGTGGTTAGCAGTCTACATGAACATAGGGGCAGCACTGATGCTAACATGCTAATCTTGCCAGACAGCAATGACTGAATTATCACATATTGGTACTTCTGATCCTGACAATTGCTTTCTTGAATCCATCCTAACACCAGTCCTTATACACTTAAACAGTGATAACAAACATATGCATTTAAATAACTCACACAATGAATGTAATGCTGAAAAGAATGATTGTAGCAAGTGTATACATAGGTATACGAAGTGAGAGACCTAATATTAGATTATTTTCATAGTAGTGTAGCACCCATAATTCCTTTAGTAGCACATTTCCACAGCTTTAGAGTGGGCAGTTTATGCAAGTTCATTCAATTAACAAGAAGAAAGCCATGGTGTTTCAGTAGGTCCAATTGCAAACATGCTACTGAAAATCACTTGTGAGCTGCATCTGTAAGAGGCAAGCCTATGTCTTAATATGCATATGCATAAACCCCACATCTATGATAATGCTAATGTCTACTAGCACTAGTTTTACAGATATTCCATTAGTAAAGAGCCCTGGCATAGACAGTAACCCACTGTTGACTGTAACCCATTGCTGACTGTGACCCATTGTTTAGGCTATATTCATGTTGACATGTATAGGACTTCTACAGAGGACCTGGAGTGGTGCTTTTTTCTCATGACATTGGCTCAGAAGCTCATTGTAAACCAAAATATGATAGGTTGATTCCACTGTCACTATTTTATGATGATGGTTAATTTGAGGTGTTAGACTTTCTGTCCAGTTCCTAACTGAGGAGTCGCCAGTGGCCTTTTATCTACTAAGGGCCAGTGTGGCTGCAGGTGTTAACCACATCCGGGCATGAGCACCCCCACAGAACAACTCAGTTGTATTAAGACTGAAACCAACCAATTAAAGGAGGAATCTGTAAGATGACGCAAACTCCAAACAGTAGGGGGCAACATAATACTCCTCAGTATGCAGTCCCTCCTCCACCCCCTTCACTCCTTACCAGTTCTGAAGAAGCATCGAGAGCTCTGGACCACATGTAATCCTAAGAGTGTCTCCAGCTGGTTATCCAGTGCCACTGTTGACTCTTGTTTTCCTTCAATTTATATCACTTTATTTGTTTGCTGCTGAACATGGATTACTGCAGAGATTGGGGGGTGGCTGTCGGTATATTAGTCGCTTGTCAAGAGCTTCAGCCATCTTTGCATTTGCTTTTCCTTTCACTGGCTACCTCTGCTTAAATGACCTAACAAGGAGCAGAACCTCTAACATTTGGAATATAGTTCTAATGGAATACCTTACAGCTGAGGTTAATAAAGCCAACTGTTAGTAGCTGGGAGAATGTATATGATTCTATTCAGAAACTTTAGTTTTTACTGCATTTATATAGAATGTCTATCGTCTGTCTGGCTGTTTATTCTGTATCAGTTTTCTTTTATTCTTGATCTGTGTGTATTAAATGTATGTATATATATATATATATATATATATGCTACCATCTTGCCATACTTTCCCCTTACCTTCGTTTTCACCCTTCCCCTGTTGTGAATAGTACTAAAACTTGATTACAAAAAAATAAAAAAGGGACCAGAACTAGTATAATTGAGAAGAGGTTAGAATATGCTATCGGGACAGCGCTATATTCATCCTCTCATGTTGGACTGATTCGACCTGACACCACAGTGACTCACTATCTCCTCTTGTGGTACGAAGTGGTATTACGAGGCAGCAGGACTGGCTGGGGCTAGCTGGTTAGCATGCTAACTTCAGTAGATATCTCTGTGACACGATGCATAGACATCTTTGATATACCATCAAAATGGTTATTTCTTCACATTCTTTTGATATTTTCAGTTAATTTTGGACTTTTTTAAAACTATAAATCTTACATATCGCGCCTTTAAACTAGTGGAATCCTCTGCTTCACGGGAAAAGAAGGGCTAAAGCCACATTAGTGGGTAAGATTGGTCCCAGCTAGATAACACAGAGATACAAATAAAAGTATTAATAATTTCTTAGTGTATTATATAAACCAACCTTCCGGTGAGACTAAATAAATCCACCTTTAAATCAATATAGAAATCATTTGTCACGATTCTTACTCTGAAAAGCGAAGAGACTCCACTGCTCCACTGTACTGCCCTGACGTGCTTATGAATATTCAAACGCTGAGCTCAGGTAACCAATGGAAGCTCAAGGCGGCGTCTGATCTTTCACAAGGGGGCGGGGCCTGCGCCGAGCACACCGGAGAGCGGGGAGCGCGCGATTCTACCGCTCGAGCAGCAGCAGGAACAGCTCTGCGAGAGAAGAGAGGAGAGAGAGGAGAGGAGGACGGGGCAGAGAGAGGCAGAGAGATAGAGAGAGAGAGAGAGAGAGAGGCACTCAGGGCTGGACAGCAGGGGCAGGTGGCAGCTTCACTCACCGACCCAGGGTGGACGTTTCACCTCCGGACTCCGTTCAAATCGCCGCAAGGCGCTGTAATCACTTCCAAGTACTACATGCCTGTCAGGCTCTCCCAGTGCTAGATTAAACCCCCCCAAGACCCCCCTGTTTGAGACAGAAATGGAGAACGCGCACACTAAATCTTCATCTGAAGTTCTGAGAAACTTCAACGTGAACGAAAACACTGGACTGACGCTCGAGCAAGTGAAGGCGAATCTGGAGAAATATGGACCCAACGGTGAGTAAAGAGAGAGAGAGAGACTGTTTGTGTCTAGTCGTGTAGTTTTTGCCAGTGTGTG
The DNA here is from genome assembly GCA_034552555.1 of Semaprochilodus insignis. NCBI lineage: Eukaryota > Metazoa > Chordata > Actinopteri > Characiformes > Prochilodontidae > Semaprochilodus > Semaprochilodus insignis. Next base: position 7,300,627 of record CM067496.1, on the reverse strand, counting down.
TGTGTGTGTTTGTTTGTTTGTTGGTTGTGCAGTTGCTTTTACCGGAGTGCAGCTGCTGCTGTTGCTGTAACTGCTGCTGCAAGTTTCAGACTGGGTGGTTTCTTCTCACCACGGAAGAAGATAAAGAAGAAGAAGAAGAAGCCTTGTTGAGGTTGTTGACTGAGTTGACTGAGGTCAGGCATGTTTTACAGTAGCCTAAGTTAAACGAAGCTTCCCCCTTGTAAGTAAGTGAGCGGCTGCAGTTGCCCACACTGACTATGTATATAATAGGTGTCCCAGTGTGAATGAACCCTTCAGTGCTCATATGGGAAGTGCTGCATGGCTGTTGGGTGTGTGGTGTGTTCACGGCGCACAAACCTGGAAAAACGTTTTCAAACCATTTGGCTAAGAAGTGAGTTGAATTCAGGACTGACTACAAAAATCAAGTGGAAACTGTTAGGTGTGTTAGATGTTTATCTGAGATACGGTTATCCACAGTGTCATCTTCTCAGATCAACCACAACGTGCTCCATTTCCTCATTATGGTAAGCTTGCAGTTGGATATGAATGCGTTAAGGCCAGTAAGACCGGGCTGTGTTGTGCTTGAGATGAACCTCAGTGAACTTTAAGTCTGTGGCCTCCTCTTTCTCATTCATTATTGCACGTTTCACATGTACTCTGGAGGTTCGCTCAGGCCTCTGTACACGCCGCAAATCTTATTAACTGTAGGTGATCACCTCACTCAGATCCGTGTCTGGGCAAGAACCCTGAGGTTATGCACTGAATTCCCGTTCAGAGGGAATTCCTTCCCATCCTGACGATTGACGTCAGTGCTTTTAACTGAATTCTTGTAGGCTTGACTGCACAGCCAGAAGGAGGAACCCGTCTTGTTTTATGATCGGGACATTAAGGCAAGCGGTGAGACTGCATTTTCCATATTTGTGTTTTATGATCGGCGGTTTGAGATGGTTTGCCAGCCTGTCGTACCTGGATGAGAGCTGATTCAGTGGAAAACCGTCCCATTGAGACGGTGCATCAGCACTGTGGGACCTTGGCTAATCCTGAGATGGCAGACCAAAAAAAAAAAAAGCTCCTTGACCCCTATTTTTGACCCTCCACTGACTCTCCTACTGACATCAGCTGCAGAAAAGCAGTGAGTCACTGAGAAAAGCTTGGGGTCTATGTTTCGTGTGCCAGGCTGGGGGACAGACAGACAGAGAGAGAGAGTGAGAGTGAGAGAAAGAGAGAGATCTATTTGAAAGGGAAGTGTTTTTACAAGAGATAAAGAACTGGATGATGCACCTGTGGCCACCGCTGCAGGCACAAAACTTGAGCAACCCGTTTTCCACTTCCTCAAGAGAGACATTGAGCGCGCTCGCAGAGAAACACTGTGTTTCAGGTTACATACGTGGCCTTAGTGCCGCCATCGGAGACGAGTTACATTATGGCGTTGGCCGTTTTTTCCAGGCTACTGGTCTGGATGTGTTCTTGTAGTTTGATTCTAACTGTGTGCACTTTAGTTGAGATTCATATGGTAGAGCTCGCTCGCCCTGTTTTTTTAAAAGCAGCTGTATGGCCAAATATGTTGCTACCAAAAGAAGCTCTTCAGTCATGTATGACTTGGGATGGGGGCTTATAAAGGTCCTGTGGCACAGTAAAGCAGTTATCCTCTGTTTTTAGCTAAAAGAGTTTGCAGCTAAGAGTTTTGAAGCTGACCCTTTGATGTCACAATAACAAATGGACATATTGTATTTACATATATCCGCCTGCTCAGAGGACAGTTTAGGTTTGGTATTAATGTTACAGTTGTAGAGAAAGTTTCAGCCTGGGCTACTTTTTGAATGGCTCTCAGTATGAGGCAACCAGACAGATCAGAGGCCATTTACATATATTGCTCTAACAAGATAAACAAAAGCGGCTTGTTTAATTCCAGTGGATAAAGAGAGGTTGGAAAACGGTCTTGCAGATATCAGTGATGACATTTTACGATACACAGACCCACACAAATGTCCAGGCATGTAACAATCATTGTTTTTTGTGTTCAACTTTTTATTGGGATTTGTATAACATGGGAAGGGGAAGGTAATGGAAAGGCAAGGCAAGATACACATAGATCAAGAATACAAGAAAACTGATACAGAATTACAGCCAGACAAACAGATTCTCCCTATTACTCAGGCATGTGACAATTATGACATTTTAGCTGATGGTTTATTGCCATAGATATAATTGGAATTAGCAATTTAATTGTCTTGTTTGATTAATTTTCAGTAAATGAAGGCACTTGCTGTTCAACTATACTATACTAACTAATCTTTAGATATTTTTTGGTCATGTATTTTGGCTAAAAGCACAGGAAGATCAGCTTTCCTGGTGTGAGGCTTGAATGCTGAATGTAGTGTGCCAGACTGGCAGTTAGTTGTGGCAAAACACATGGGTGTTTACTCGCTTCTAGTTGGTCTGAGTTTGGATTTTGCCGTTTGATGTTTAGGTCAAAAATGCAGAATTAACATTATACTGATGAAGATGTAATGATAGTGATAATGATGAGTGTAGTAGATGATTAACTCACGGCCTCGGAAGACCGAGTTTTGACTGAGTTTTCTTTGAATAGTTTTGCAGTGTGCACACAATTGCAACTGCACAATTCCACCAAAAAGGTCTCCAAATCCCCAAATCCTACATAGTGCAGCTTACAACTGAATAACACTGGCTAAAATGAAAATGCAGCTCTTGTAATTTGAACGTGGTTCTTTTTCATTTTGTGATCACAATATAAAAAGATGAATCTTTCAGTCCTGCCTGATCTTAGGTTGTACTGGCATGAGATGGTAATCTCATATGCACATGATCAGATAAATGTCAAAGCAAAAGTCAAGCAGACTTTTTTTTTTATCTTGTCTTGAGGGTGTGAAAATATACGCAAAAACACTAGATATGCAATCATTCATGCTGACATCAGTGTTGACTACATAGCAAATTAATAAACAAAATAAAAAAAATGTAATGTGTTTCAGCAGCAAGTTAGAAGCTGGAACGTTTGTTCTTTCCATGAAATAAGTTTTTTTAATCATTTATATATTTTATTTTTTTTATTGACTGACCTATCAGCTAATGCACACAGTTCACATTCTGCTTGTTGTAACCATGATACGATTGAAATGAAATGCCTGAAAAACGGTCGGCACGGTGATAATATATTTCTATGTGACAATTTTCCAGCATTTCTATATAATTTAGAAATATTTTTTTTGTTTTTGTTGTTTTACTATGCCTGATTATATGTAAATGACCTGTGTTTTTATTGGTTGACCTGTATCGTGGTTCATCGAAAAAGCAGTTTGGGTTGAAACACTCCTTATAACATCGTTATGATTGGGCAGGACTGAACTGCTGTAGGGTAGGTGGCAAAGCGGCAGCTTGGTTGACATGAATGAACTGAGTTGGCATCACGTTCTGACACTTTTATCCGTCTTTACGTGCTGCATTAAACTCTTTCGTGGCTACAACTTCAGTTGTATGTATAAATACTACTACTAATTATTATTAATCATTTTGATCACGTTTTTGTGTAATAGTTGCATCAGGCCTGCAAATGTCTTATGTGGAAAAACTGTATGGCCCTTTAATTCATAGTCTTTCTGATGCACTGCTGGAGTGACTATTATGTGGTTTAGGGAATGGGGTGGAGTTTATGTGTATGGAGTGCCGTACTAGTGTGAGTGTTTTGTGTTTTTGAACACTGAGCGCATTGTTGTGCCACTGCACAGCTGGTCAGCATATAATGTTTATTTTTATTCCATACAGTAGTAAACCTTACAGAGCGTCGGACGGCCCTGCATGCATGCATGGTGACAAATAATGTCAGGGTTTCGCTAATGTGTCTACGTGTTCGTGGGTGTTGCTTAAAAGAAAGAGAGTGTTGAAGTGTGTACACATAGTGTATGTACACTTTTAGTGTTTATTTATTTGAATTATTTAATGTTTATTTAGCAGCGGCACGAACACGAGCAGACACTGACTGGGCAGATGCCTTGCATTGTAATGTTCATATATGCTAGCTTGCATCGTTGGTCCCTATGTGGGCTTTTAATGAAACATTATTAAATGTATGTACAGTAAACAAAGGTCCTAAATAATGATGCTCACACAGTCAGTCTCACCTTGCCCTTGCAGACGGTCACAGCTGTTCTCCATGCAATTCCTGCCGTAACATAGGCAGCGCTCTCTCGTGACTTTCCATCAGTGTTTGTTGAAGCACCACACACTCATTAACTCATTACATACACACTCAGCAGCCTTCAGTTCTCCTTCAGTTAACACAGTGTTGCCTTGAACTGTGTTCCCTTTCCCTAGAATCTGCCCATCCACCTAGACCTTACTAGTGTTAGGGGTGATAATACATTACACTGACATGGCTTTCCCTATTACCCAGAATGCAGCCTGACAGGCAAGACAATATCAGCATCGTATCAGTATTGGAAGAACATTTAGATGTGGCTGGGATTTCATTCACCTCATTTGCAATCCTGTGCAATTTAAGTGATATATTTCTAATAAAGGGCATATTGCCGTTTGCCCCAAATTCCTATATGGGAGCATCCCAAGTGTTTGGTGTTGGAAGTATGCTTCTCAAGTAAGCTACTTATAAGCTACATAAGCGCTGCAGCTTATGTAGCTTATAAGTCATTGAAGCTTGTACCCAAACGATGTGCACTATGCACGCTGCATATCTATGTCACCAGTTTCCACCTTCAAACGTCACGCCGTAATCTGGAGAGTGCCACTTTCCAGTTTAAAGAACAGGCAATCAGCCTTCTGCTGATGTGTTGAAGGTGGAAGTTGAACCTAAGGGAGCAATTTGTAAGATGGTGCAGCAGTATGTTGAATTCATACTCCAGAAGACAGGTGGCAAGATATCACCTGAAAGTCCACCTCAACCCTTTGCGCACTAAGAGCATTAAAGCAAAGCCAAAGGTAACGCTTGTTTTGCTTCTGTTTATATCACGTCCTTGGTATGCTGATGAACGTGGATTATTGCCAGTAGCGGGCAGCGGTCATTATACTGGTTGCTTGCCAAGAGCTTCCTTTCATTGGCCACCTGTCCTTAAATGATCTAAGTAGGAGCAGGACCTTCAGCATGATTGACGAGGTTAGAATACAGCATCAGGGCAGTGCAGCGCAGCTTCTGTATCCTCTCATGTTAGACTAATTCGACTCAACACTACAGCGATGCACTATCACCTCTTGTGGTACAAATTGGTATTACGAGACAGGATGGGTGGGAACTAGCTGCATGTGCCTGCATGTGAAATGTTAAACATTGTATCAATAGTTTTTAATGTGTCGGCAAAGAAAAGAAAAAGAAAAGAGTTTAACAACCTGAGCTCTACAGGTGTATTTATTAGCCTCTCGTTTGTTGGCTAGCAATCAAACTTGTAGTGCTGTAGGGATTCCCAGTGGTTGTATGGTGTATTTGCCTAATGCATGCTGGGTATTGTAGTGAGAGGACACTAATAGATGGTAACATGGAAATAAGTTGTGTCAAACCGATAAGGGATTAAAGGTGCTACAGGATATTGCATAACATAACGTGTGAAATGTTGCTATTTTAAGGCAGGAATGCCCCATTAACTAATCTCAAATTGGCTTTTCAAATCGTTTCTGACACTGCTTAACATTCTCTTGTCTATAGAAATGGTTCAGTGCATAGCTAAAAACCGTAGTCGGGTCGTTTTCAAGGTGGAGGCTAATCGGTGGAAGCTCATAAGCTTCTATTAATTGTTAATTGTTGGCCACTTTAGCCTTGTAGCTCCAGAGCGAATCTAAAGAAGCCAAATTCAGACTGTATTCATGAATACATTTAGCCCTGATGAGATATTCGTCCTCATATTTCACCAGGGCTTGGATAAGGCAGGTTGGTTTCAGGGCAGAGTGAAAGAACGTGTACATGCAAGGTCTGCTGTGTGCGTGCAACGCCTACTGTTTCTGTACTGTGTGAATGGACGTGTGTAGAGTAGTTTTTCTGAAAGCCCTGAAGCAGCCCATGACTGCATAAGCTTGGGGCGTGCATGGGCCTTTGGTGACTTCATGGAAAAAGCAACATCTTGTGCAGATAGCGTCTCTTTCGCTTTGAGCTGTCAACTTCCTGCCTGGTGCACTGCAGATGAATGCCACAGGGAATACCCTTTCCTTCTCTGAGCTCATTCACCACGCTACTCCAAAACTCCCCCTGTAACACAGACCCATATTAGTGCATTTAAGGTGTTTTGTATTCGCGTCTGGCTCAACCACTAGAGTGTTTATCAGGTGCAGAGGTTAGAAAGTGAACAGCGCCCTTGTAGGCATGGCTTTCTGATGGGGTCTTTGTTTCTGTAATTAGCCCATTTGCATCTGCCCCAAACTGCGGTCGTGTGTGTTGTCTTTTATTTTCTGTTTTTTTTTTTTGCTGTTAATGGGACGTGTTTATGTGCATGTGGTTTTAGTTGTAAAGTGTTCGTGTTTAAGGCTGCTCAGACAGAGAGAAGTGGAGAGGGTGTGTGAGTGTGTGTGTGTGTGCGTGCGTGTGTGGGGGTGGTTAGAAAGCCGTTCTGTTCCAAACCCTTTAGTGATTATTCTTTGACATGCTGACACATCGTTAATGCAGGCAGACCCGTTTTGTTTATCATTATATCATTAATCATTATTACATATTAGCGCCCACATATGTTATCTTTTAATCTGTAAACAAAATTGTTTGGAGCTGGAATTTTTTACATTCACCCACTCCCACTCGTATTCTGGAATTTCCACAAAAAGTTTTGATCCTCCCATCAACAAGCCCCTTCATGGAAGAACGCAACACTACTTGGGGCTCAATGGAGGTATACATCTGTGAACTTCCAATGATTCAGATCCATTAGTCTTTAGTCTGAAACAGTTTCAGTCTTTTGAAAATATGATAATAGATACGAAAACCCATTTTTGTTTTGGTCACAAAAGTAACACACTTCATAAAACATTATAACAAATGATTTATGCAAAAAATATATTGTACTGTGATAGTTATTGTAAGGTATTTACTAGTAATTTAATAGTAGTAATAAACAGACAGTAAGAAGACCATCAAAAATCAGTTTTTATTCTCAAAACCTACATTATACACTCTTAAAAGGTTCTTCAAATGGTCTTCAGTAAAGGAAGAGGGTCTGTTTAGAACCATGGGTTCTATATAGAACCATGGGTTCTATATAGAACCACTTCATGTGTAAATGGTTGTCTGCAATGTGAAATGGTTCTTCGGATTGATTGAGATTGTGTTGTGTCCCGAATTCCATTGTTTGGGCCTTGGCGCTTCAGCAGTGCGGTGCCTCACAGCAAGATGGGTCTGGGTTCAATTCCCGACCAGGGCGTCCAGGTTCATTTCTGTGTGGAGTTTGCATATTCTGCATGTGTCTGCATTGGTTTTCTCCCTGTGTCTACATGCAGTCAGGTGAACTGGAGATGCTGAATTGCCCACTAGGTGTGAGTGAATATGTATATATGTCTGTGTGTCTGCCTATTGAACGCTGGGGTAGGCTCCAGCACCCTCTGCGACCCAGAAGGATAAAGCGTTTTAGAGTGAGCGAGAGTGAACTTCGGCAGTTATCAACAGTAATAAACATCTTTATTGTTTTGTTCAGATATCTGCTGGTACTGATAACATTGTGCATCCTTGCTTTTTTAATTCAGTGTTTGGCATATTGCTGCCCAGTGAAACAAGACTTTTTCTGCTCTATAATTAATTAATAAGACTTGCATTTGATTAGTGGCACAAAAAACATGCTGTAATTTGTCATGATGGCAATATATGATCATCATATTGCACACCCCTGAATGGATTCTCATCATTTCTTATATTCAGAATTGATGTAGTTGACTTGCCACCCTCAGATTAAGCAGTCACGATGCATACATTTTAACACCCCTAAGGCATAAATCTGCTGTATCATGTTCACCGCTCTCCTTATAGTCCCAGGCCTGTAGCTTCAACGCCCTCCAAACTCTGTCCACGGGTGCTCTGATGAAGCTGTCAATTAAACGGCACTCAGTCTTTCTGCATCAAGTGACCTGAAGTTTGCTGCCACGTCTGGGTAACCCGAGCAGGTGCTGTGATGGACATGCCAGTTATTGAGGCCAAGCTGATGATTTGAAGCTGTTACTGTTGCCCTGACCTGCGTTTCATTCATCATTTTAGGAGCTGCATTTAAGCTAAAGTAGAATATAGTTAAAGCCAGTGTTTTCTAGTGCAATAGATTTAGTCTTAAGCTTTTCTGTGTAGCTCAGGCATCTAGTGAACATGAACAAGTCTGTGTTTACTGAAACCATCCAGGGTGGACAGCTGTCAGTCGATTAACTAACTGCATGGTGAAAGGTCAGGTTGTCAGCGAGCTCTGCTTTGGGCTGTTTTTATGAACAGCTTGTGGGTTGTTTTGTGCACAGCTTCTGCTTTTGGTTGGATCTCTTCATTGTGGTCGCCAGCTTCGACTGCCTGACTCCATGCAAGTGCACAAACAATGGTTTAGTCAAAAATCTAATTTAGTCATTTAATTAAGTTGGCTTGGTTAGTTTTGCACTGGAGCTACAGTATGAATGTAACTAACAAGCACTGAAAGCTTACATTCACCAGTTAGGATCTGAGAAAGCTGATGCAAGTTAGGTCTCCATTTTGATTGATGGCCACCGTTCTGCAGTGGAGTTGATCTTTTTAGTTGAAAAATGCCATGTAGTTACATTTGTAGTGGAGGAGGCATTAACACAGTTTCACTTGAAACATCAACATGTTTTTCAACCAGGAGTGTTCAAACATTTGCCTATGACCGTATCAACTGTATTGTATATCATGAAGTTATCTTAACTCTGACATTAGGAATGCAGTTGTTCATTTCGTTAGCTCACTTTCATGTGTTCACTTAGCTTACACAGTGTAACCGGCACAGTGGCACAGTGGGTAGAGCCAGGGCGTCCAGGGTCCTTTCTCTGTGGAGTTTGCAACTCAAGTGCCTCCCCCAGTCCAAAGACTACAGTCAGGTGAATTGGAAATGCTGAATTGCCCCTACGTGTGTGTGTGTGTGTGTGTGTGTGTGAGCGTGCGCGCGTGTGTCTGCCCAGCAATGGATTGGCAGCCTACCCAGGGTATTTCCTGCCTTCCAACCACTGAGTGGTGGAGTAGGCTCCAGCACCCCCCGCGACCCCAAAGGATGAAGCTGTTTAGAAGATGAGTGAGAGATATAAACAGAGAGTGAATCAATAGGGCAGTAAAGAAAATGGAATTGGAAGTAAGCCATAAAAGTTGTGACTGGTATTGCCTCTGGATAACGGGGGACAACAGAAAGTCATAGCTCCGGGTGCTAGTTCACAAAGTAGATCCAAAATGAAAAAAATAAAGCCCAAAATGTCAGTGCTTTATTATGATTAATACAGCATTTATTATTAGAGAAATAGCAGTGTGTTTTCCATTATACATCAGCTGTTATTCTTTCACTGTAATGGATATACAGTATAGCATTTTGTAATTAAACTCTTCATATGTGGAAAGTAAAGCACTTACAACCACAAAGAAGTCCTCACTGCCACCATGCTATATCTGTCTAAGCTCCATGTAAGCAGAGTGTACCACAAATGCCACATTGGGACCACTGGATCAAGACTTCAGAGAAGGTTACCTGTAATATACATTGGAACTTACTAGAAGCCCAAATGAGCAGATGGCAGTAAATAAGCCAGTTGTAAATATATCTATTTCAGACAGCTTATGGGAGCCACTGTTACTGGTTAGCCCATTATTTTACCATACATAGCAAGATGTGCGGGGCCGCCATAAATATCCTGCTTAGGGCCCCTGAAAGCCTGGAGGCCCGTCTGAATAGAATGTATTGTGGTGCTTATGGATTGATTAATTCAGTAATTCTAAGAGATATGCATGGAGCCCTTCTGTAAAGGCTATAGTCTCCATGTTTTTAAAGCAGTGCCTCGGTGTAAAGTTAAGGATTGACCAAAACCCAAAGAATAGGATGTGGTGATTCTGTCCCATCTTCTGTTATGTCATGTGCTGCTTTCTGTCTGTGCTCCTCTCACCTCTAAGTAGCTAAATCTGGTGCCTAAGTAGGGCATGGCTTAGGAGTTTTACACCTCTATTCTTGTGCTGCTGAGACACACGGTGTGTGAAGTGTGCAAATGTGTGTGTGTGTGTGTGTGTGTGTGTGTGTGTGTGTGTGTGTTGGAGGAAACAGAAGTTCTCTCTGTGGCAGATGCATTCTGAGGACTCTCTGTAGAGGATGTTTGTGCTGTTCGATCTTTGCGGTGTAAATTGTACACGCACGCCGCCCTCAAGGTTAAAGATTTCTCGTGTGTGCTTTTGGGTGCGTGTGTAACGCTTAATAGTGGTGTCGTAGTACTGAACCAGTTTCTTTTATGCAGGTCACTGATGATTTATAGCTCAATAAAGCACGTAGCACAGAAGCATTTGCTACAAGTGCAGCAGTCTTACTGTGATATTACCTCTGTTGTTGCTGTTAGGTTCTCTGTAAGTAAAGGCTGCAGTGGCTATTATCAGAATGCAGCCTGTTTGTACACTGAAGCTAGCAGCCACATCAGTGTCGCTGCTGCTCAGTGATGATAAGCTCGGGCAGATAGAAGACGGAAGTTTTGCAGACATTTGTGGTGTATTGTGCTGCCTTGGTGGTAACTTACTTCAGTTTTCCAACAAGCCCACTGATGCACTCAGTCTTTTTCGGTTTTCGTGCAAACCTCTGAAAGGAACTGGCTTGATTGATAGTTTTGTTTGCTGTGGGGATGGTAACGATTAGCCATTAACTGTCAAATAAATGTAACTTAACTTGACTTCATTTTAGAAATACAGTCATTCCAGTTGAAGAATGTTTTTGAATTGCATGCAGGGGGTCTCAAAAGGTCTTAATGGGGCCACTAAAAATGAGGGGTTCAGGTAAAAACAGTTATGTTAGGCACCGCTTTCAAAGAGAACGAAGCACAGCTACAACATTGTACGTTATCGAAAACAAATGCCCTCACACACAACATCACTATGGATGCGTCGATACTGGTATCAGGCTGATACTGTGCTCATTTACTTGTGCTCATGAAAATGTATCAATCCCTACATACCGATACCATGTGACACAAACCAGAAGGACGCTGCCACACCGATGATCAAACAACTCAAACTGGCAGCGTAGCAGGATCTGCTCACTAAGACAAGTGTTACTGACTCTACGGAGATCTGACACAAAGCCGTGGATAAGACCCACCGCGGGCAAATGTGCTTACTGCCCCCTGGTGTGTGTGCAAGCATACTTGGCATATGGTTCTAAATTCTAATTCCAAAAGTTCTTTTATTAACTACTTCCACAAACTGGGCGTGCATTTCAGCCAGGCTTTGTTGGTGCCTGTTTCAGCCGTACACCAGCTGATCCACACAGTGTGTTAGTGGTGTGGAGCGCGAACAGAACAGGGAGTGCAGTGGCGTGATATTGCTCGGGGTCAGTGTTCTCTCTCAATCTGAAATTCCCTTCAGTACCGCTCCATTCTTCAAGCCAATCCTTCTTTTCCCCACAATGACCACCTCTTCGTGATGCGGCAGCATTACTGCTACAGCTTGCATGCTCTGGCCATTCGTACACATCATTTAGACTGCAGAGCTTTTCAGGAGACTTGCATTGGAAATTCTTACTGATCGCTACAAAGTTTTATATATATATATATATATATATATATATATATATATATATATATAAAATAAATATAAATATTACACACAGTTAGTTCCTGGTTTGTCAGTGGGCCACCATTTCAAGCCTGTACCTACCAAAAAAGCATGTGTAGCATCAAATGTTTGACTGGTTTTTCATAATTACACAATCAAAATGAAGTGCGTTTGACTTGTCTATATGTTCAACACAGAAATATCATAAGAATCAATCATGGCAGACAAGGAGTGGATTTTTCCTCACATGGAGTTGTGAGCGGGAAGCAAGAATGCTTTGAGCAAGGTGCAGAAACGTCTACTGCTCTACTCTACACACATACTCTTGTTCCAGTTTACAGATTTTGCTGGTCAGTCAAAGTGTCTCAGTGTTTCAACATGTCTATTGAACCAGTCACACACAAACACCCTATAGTTGTCATTCTGGTACGTGGGAAAGTCAGTGTGGTTTCTCCTTAGAGATGAAGTAGCATGAGCAGTTCTCAAGAACCTGGTACAATCCCTGCCTGACTGGATTGGCACTGTTAGTAAGGCAGTTTGATGAAGTATTGGAGGTGAAATGATGGATACGACACCTGTTTTTGGTTGAGCCAGGCTTCGGTATCAGGGGGAAAAAAGTGGCATCAGTGCATCTCTAGTTATAACCCTAATGTGCGCTAGCTTGTCACTCATCTCTTCCTCTCACCTCCCACCCCTACAGTCATCACCACCTCCTCCCGACAGGTCTTGACTCACTCTTTGTGTGTGCATGTGTGACAGTGTAAGTGTGAATGAGTGTCTGCATGAGTGTAAGTGCAAGGCTGGTACTGTGTGTGTGTGTGTGTGTGAGTGTGTGAGCAAGAGAGAGCGAGAGAGAACGAGAGAGAGATGTTCATCTCACTTTCTTATTAACCACCCGAGTTGTATGCTCTTATCACTGAATTTGCCTTTATAATGTGCTCTACTCTTCTCTCTTCTCCTCTTCTATTCCTTTTACTCTTTCCTCACACAGGGACTGAGCAATGGGCAGACCAGTGACGTTTTCTCTCTTAAAAAATACTTTTACTCGCTTGATTTAACACCTCTAATTGCACATTTTTGTTACTAAAGCTTTTATTTTAGATGCTGTTTGTCTTGCTGCGCTAGCCTGGCTTGCTGACAGCAATTACACATACTTAGTAAAAGAGCAAATGTGTTTGCATCTGTAAACTGCAGGCCAGAAGTTTGGAAGCAAAAAGCCATTTTCCAAAGTTTCCAGAAAAATTTGCCCTTCCAACAACCCACATTACACAACACATATTTGGTAACATCTAGTTAAGACAGTAAGGCAGTTATAGGCTCTTCATGAGAAAAGGGTTCATACTCTTAGTCAAAAACAGCTCCTTACACTTAGTCTGCACGATATTAGAAATATCCCTGTGACATACTCTCATCATCTAAAGAATAGTTGCATAAATAGCTGCACCCAGAAGGAGTCAACTCACAGGAATGAAACTTGATGGGTAGGTTTGACATTGTGAGACACACGAATGATTCAAGTTTCATGCTCGACTGTGCATGTGACGTAATCATGGAGTGTAAGTCATGGAGTGACTCAGAATGGCAACAGGTTGGTAATGATTCCTACTGGTGGAGATGGCCAACAAATCTGTGTGTGGAGGCACTGTGGTCAGCGCCAAGATAAACGGTTTGAGGTCACTCATCACATTTCCAGAAGGCCTGGTGTCACTCCACCTCCACCCCTACCGCAAAGTCTGCAGGAACTGTGTGAGAATATTCAAGCTGCATGGGATGGATTATCCCATGGGAAGGACACCTTTAGGAACCTCTACAACTCCATGCTGAGACATCTGCCATGTTGTATGGCCTGACGCCATACTGAGAGACACTACTTCTGTATGTGTAGCTCAGTAAATATTGACCTTATTAGTCTAAATTTGATCTTCTTTCCAAATAGCATTGCGTATTATTTCATATTATCATTGCCTGGTAAATACTGACATAATCAGAAATTAGTTTTGGGACGCTTTCATGCCTGCCGTGCCTAAGGTGCAGTCATATCAAACTCTTTACTAGCTGTGCAAAGAACTGAGCCATGGTCTGCCAAGAATCATGGGTCTCGGTTTGCTTTCAAAAGAGCCCTGGTTCAGTTCGCTGCTGCTGGGAACAGATTGTGATGGCCTACACCAAATGAGGGCATTAAAGATCAGAGCTTGCTTTCTTCTTCTTCTAACAGAAAGCCAGCACCATGCCGTCCATATGATCTTTCTTAACATCTGACTCATTCTTGACGTTTATATTGTTATTACAGCACAAGCTCTTCTTAATAACAGCAGACTGTCAACAAAACAAGTCAGCGAAGCAATGCCTCTGATTCTGGCACACATCATACTGCATTAGAGAGCTGAGTGATTTCATTCAAATTGACAAACCAAGCAGATATCAAAATGTGAGAAGAACCGTCTTTTAGTTAAAATAGAGGCAAATGGGAGCAGCGTTTGTATCCCTGCACAATGTCTGAACACTAAATAAACACTCACATGTGCTTGGTTGCACTTTAGCTGTTGCAGTGTGAAACTAACAGAATCAAATGCAAAAGTAACACAAAAACCCAAACTCTGGTTTGGACTTCAGCAAACAAACTAGGTGTTAAAGCAGCCTTGCTGGAAGGGTGAAACATAGTGAAACATGCTTAGAATGGTCATGGGGCATAAATAATGTCAAAATGTCCATTTTAATTTTCTTGATCTTTTTGAATGATGTACTATTTTTAGGTTTGGTTAACACACCTGGTTGGGTTCATCAAGTCTTCAGAAGAATGGGAATTGTTGAACAAGTGAAACTGATTAAAACTCTGCAGGTGCAAAACAAATGAAGAAACAATTAGTTGTAAGCTGTTGCTACATTCCTTTAGTCACCTTATGGCAATGGTCAAGAATTGATCTGCACTTCAAGCCCTTCCAGCTTCAAGTACAGCTCGGCTTGACTCGTCTCTGTCTTGGCACCCAGATGATGGAATAAACTTCCACTTCCTGTCCAAACAGCAGACTCTCCTGTGGTCTTTAACTAAAGACAGTGGACTCTTATCATGAAGCACTTTAGTGAGCACTAATCTATGTATGTATTGAAATGCAGTATGTTGCATACGTGCTGCACTTCACTTGTTATCCTCTCTCTAGGCACTTGCTAGGTATTGAACTAGTGCTGTATCTAACTTGTATTTTTCTTTCTAGGCATCAGCGCTGGCCCTTGTTCTGGCAGTGTCTGAGCTCAAGGGGAGTTGGGACTCTAACCTGTTTGTACTAGCTAGGATACATTCTTTGGCTCAACACTAAGCACTAAGCACTGTCTCTGGATAAAGGTGTCTGCCAAATGCCATAAATGTAAATGTAGCCAAATGAACAACTTACTGTCTGTTAACAAGAAAGAAAACATTAAAATCAAAGTGAAGCTTGCCAACTTTTATCTTTTAAACTTTAATCGTTCTGGATGATGCTCAGTAGTTGCTGATGCCTTATGTAATAGCTCCAAACTGATGACATAAAAAAGTTAGAGCTCAAATAGCTAAACATTGCTCACAGCTGCCCTCAGAACATGTTATAGCACCAGACAGAAGTTTTATAGAACTTTTATTTATTTATTTTATTTTCATAAGACCTGCTTTCTTTTATTTACCTTCATTTGCTTCGACCCAACTGATAAAGACACCCAGTTCATATTATTTGTTTATTTTATCAGCATAACCATATGATTAGCTAACAACTGTGGAAAATTATTGCAGTCTGATCAGATAATGGCGATTAGGTGATGCAATAGTTTTGACAGGCCTGCCTGTAGTGTTAGTGCATATGCGCACAAGCTTGCGTATGTATACGTGCACATTCTTGTCCTTTGGGGCTGTTTTTCCTTGAACAGTGTTCTAGGTACAGGCATGTTCAAACAAAGAGGAACAGGTGATTCCTGGTTAATCCTGGCATGCATCGCCGACTTCCACAGAACACCACACGTTGGCTCGGTGCCTGTGGCTATGCTTCACACTGCAGCTCTTGAGGGATGACAGTTAAAGTTCTAAGAGCAGTCATTACTCATTTATGTTCTACATCCATCCATTCACACAGACACATTGTAGCAAGTGAGCTACTCATCTGGATGACAATCTGCTTCTGGTGTTAATTTGTTGTTAACGTGCCATAACCTGAACTTTTCCTGAGTGTAAATTTCACTTTCCGAATGTTGTGCGTATTTGAGGAGTGAGGTGGAACCCAAATAGAAGTGGAAGCTGTCATGCAAATCCTTGTAACACACGTTAATGTAGTTGAGTTAAAAGAACATGATGCGCAATAGACAAAATAGATAAATGGGTGATCTATCATGATTAGGAATGCAGAATGATATTGGAATAAAAAAAATGATTGACATCCGACAGCCCAATATTGCAGACTGATGACACAAACTTCATGCATGTTATTCATTTTACTGAATTTGTGACATGCAAGTACAAAGAAGTGGTACATTTCTTTGTAATGCTACTCTGAAAGGATTTAGTTGAAATTTCTGCTTTGCATAAATGCATACTACACATGTGACAGTATAAGGGGTCTGTATGTCAATACAATATTGCCACACTAAATATCGCAATAATATCCCGGACCGTTCTCCCCCAACCTTATTAGACATACTGTCAATGTGGCTCTGGTCTCACAAGCTGTTACAACACTTCATCACTTTGTGAGCTTATGCCTTATTTGGTCTTTATATGGCTGTTTTGGTGTGTAATGCATTGTAAACATTGGAGCGCTATCCTTGGATACTCAGTGTGCTAGCTAGAAGTTCTGCTGCCCTCTAGAGGAACCAAAGACATGATGTTGTGTCAGGTATACAGTGGTTTTTAAAGACAAAAGTCTCTAAAATGTGTAACTGACAGCCCATTATTGCTATTAAAAGCTACATATACAACATGTACATGTATTATCTTCTACACATAGTGTTTTTGACAGTTTTGTGATAATGTAACAAGACATTCGATAGTTGATCTTCTATTTTTCGTATTGTCACATCCAGGCGCATATTTGTCTCGGTCGGCAAATATGTACATGACAAATGTTGAGCATCGGCCTGCGGGTCCCATTTTGGTGCATCCTTGTCATCATGATGTTTACTTTCTCTAGGGTTTTGAGAACACATTCGGATGGATAAAATGTGCCACGAAGATGGGTCTATGTTTGCATGAATGAACTTCTGTTACTTTACAAGTGCAGAAATGTAGAAGTAGAAAATGAAATGGTGAAATAGGATCATGGCATCCAGTCAGCTGCTTGTTACCATGCAGTTTATGCGGCGATTATGCCCTGATGACAGTTGCGGTCTACAGGCTCTCTATAATCTTTCTTTATGATGCCTGCAGTTGTTCAGTATTGGTTTAAGTATCATCAACCTCCTGATAATGCCCACGATATACTCAGAGAATTGTACTGTACTGAGGATAAAGGTGTTATAATGCCCACCTCCATCCAGGATTAGGTTTCATGTGTTTGTGTGTGAAGGCATGTGCCTGCCTGCCTACCTACCTTTGCCCTTTAAATTTCCAGTTAGGTCATTTGCATGATACACAAGTAAGGCAGTGTGCAAACTGTATCTTCCCTTGAGCAGTACAATTCAAACTGCAAACATCAGTAAGCCTATTCCTATTGAGAAACTGACTCTAGAATTAATTCCTTGTACTTGAGCGTTTCTGACATGGTTAAGTAGGAAAAAGGTCAAGTGCATAGTACCAAATATATTAAACAAGAATGAGGTTAGCTGACACTTTCTGTTCCGACATTATCCCACTAAATGGAAACTATGACCTCCACGATTATGTAACAGGCAGGTGACGGGGAGTTTGTGAGATGCACTGCTTTTTGGAGAAGAAGGCCTTGTGGTTACTTCTCATTTTTAGGCACAGCAGGAAGCTGACAAACCCCTTTTTCTGTCCCCCTTCAGGCGGCTTAATTGAGTTTCTCACATTAGAGCTAAACTAAGAAAGTTTGCTAATTATCCAGAGGGTCTCTGGACAGCTCTCTTTTTGCAACTTCTGTTCTTTCACGTGATGTCTTTTGCCCACATGCCTTTGCCCACATGCATTTCACTGATCTAAGTTGGTCCATTCGTACCTACTTTACATTCTCTCAGTTGTTTTAGCTGTGATTAGAGTTTTAGAGTGAATGAACGGATGGATGGATGGTTGATTTAAATAGAAAGTGAACAAAAGGTGGTTCTCCTATGGCAGT
The DNA here is from genome assembly GCA_034552555.1 of Semaprochilodus insignis. Lineage (NCBI taxonomy): Eukaryota > Metazoa > Chordata > Actinopteri > Characiformes > Prochilodontidae > Semaprochilodus > Semaprochilodus insignis. Next base: position 7,282,660 of record CM067496.1, on the reverse strand, counting down.
GGCCACCAACCCAAATCCTGGAGGTCTGCTTCATGCAGAGTTAAGTTCCAGCCTGTATCTGACCTGCTAAAACATCCAATCCAGCCAACCAAGGACTTCAGAAGAAGTGAATTAGCTAGAGCAGGTGTGGCAGATGGGAACTAGTCTCAGGAAGATAGATCTACAATGTTAGGGTTAGGTTTAGGGTACAAACCCGTATAGTAAACTGGTGAAGCACAAATCAGTTCTGGACAAATAGTTTGTGAAGGACTATTGAGTAGGTCTTTTGTGGTCCTTGAGCCCTCGGCATAATATTTAACTCAGTGGACTGATACCGTATTGGATGGTCCAAAGGGTCCTGCACATGTACACAGGTGTCACTGCAATTGGATATGTTCTACGTTCTGCTATAGGGAACGTTTACCAATGCATTCTTCACAAAACTGAGCAAGTGGTTGGGACTCTGCTCGAAGATATAGACAGCAGAGTAACGCATTTCACTGACTGCATCCTCCTCCACTATCAGGATCAGGCTGTTAGAGATGACGTCTTGGGGCTTGACTGGAGTGTCCTCACCCTGAAAAACACACCCTGCCTTCTGCTGCAGACATTATTCATGTGATGTGTGCTAAAACACACCCGCTGAATGTTTTCACACTTCAGTTTCAGTTTGCTGATGAGCACTCATACTAAGATTGACTTGCATGTCCACGCTGGTGTTCTTAAGGCCTTGTTTTCTGTTGCCTGTTTCCACTATGATTGCCAAAATGCAGTCATTGACTCCTTCTGCCACTTCCAGTGCTTTCTGTGCTATTTTGAGCGCCTGAGGGAGGCATTCTGGCCCACAAATTGCTCTTACGTTCAAACGATTTTGAGTACTTGCTTGAGATTTAGCATGTTAAGATTTGTGTCGTCAGCTGCAGTTATCGGTTCGAGACTTGAGTGACTCAGTCCATGTTAGATGGAGCGGAGTTCACACAGCACTGCTGGTTCAGGAAGGTGTGAATGGTGTGTTTAGGCTCCCTGCCGTTGTGTAAAGCTTATTTTGGGCGAACAGCGACACTCCCTCCGCTGGCGTCAGTCAGTAGCATCCAGGGAGCCATGTTCACAAGCCAGGTTGGCATACCAACCGCTTTGAAAACTTCACATATTTTTGTTCCAAAGAGAAAGAGAGAAATCTACAAACGTGAGCTTCTTCTAAATTAGTGGAGTTTCCATTTCTGTTGTAGTGTTATTGCATTGGTGTGTAAGAACAGCTGTAGCGTGGCTTAATTAGGGCTTAAAAAATGTATGGTTTCGAAATAGCAGTTTGAAAAAGTGCAATTTTCAAATCGCAAGAGCTGCAATTTCTATTATAGTCTTGTAGCAACCAAACATCCATCCAAATAACAGGCAGCCTGGCACTTTGTGTTTAGTGTTCAAGCCTCAAGCCAGGAAAAGTATGCACTAGTCTTCTTGGCCAAAAAAAAAAAAAAAAAAACAGCTGCAATTTAAATCATAATCACAGTAATGGTCAGAAAAATTGCTATTAGATATTTTCCCAAAATTGTTCAGTTCTAAGCTAAATTAGGTCTGTTGCATAAATACAGGCCAATTTGAAGGTTTGGTTGGGACCTCAGAAATTACAGACTGGACTGTGGCAATACTAGCCGTTTCATATAGTCATGATTAGCGTGCCATTGCTGTCCAAAGAAAAATGGATCTGCAGTTTTTCCTTTTATGTATCATTTGAACACAAATTTCATAATGAATGGACCAGCGGAAATGGGCCAAAATTGCTTGGGAAAAAGTCTGGTTCCATTAACTTACATAAAAATTCCAAAAAAAATTTTGCCCTCTCATTTAAAGATGATTTTCTTTGGACAGTGATGGAATATTCTTTGCTAGCCTTCTTAACTTGGCAAACATTGTTTTACGTAAAATGCTAACGCTAACGTCACCACTGCGTGTGTAGGCTGGTTGCTTTCCCCTGAGATGCTGAAACATTGACGTTGTGGTAGACCAGTTCTGTTTTACAATAGACACACTGTACACTGGACACTTTCTGTTTTCTTTGGCCCGTCTCTTCTGTTTGCCCCAGGCTACATTTTGCAATCCACACTATCAAGTCATGTCGTCTCCACGTCGTGAACAGCATAAGTGCTTTGTCCAACATTCTCGATCAGCCGTGTGGAGCTGTGTGTGGTTATTTGGCTTAAATGAAGCTTCTAACTAACCGGTGCTGCTGATAAAAAAACAGTATCTAATTTTTTTTTGTCTTTGTTTTGTTTGTTTAGTTTGTGTTTTTATCTGTATGTAGGCTGTTCAGTTCCCACTAACTAGGTCTCCCCCTGCTAAACAATTCTGGGAGGAGGACAACTAGCATGAACTTTAGACACCATCGCATCTTTTCTGACTGCTACTAACAAAACATCATTAGACAGCTCAACACGCTTGAAGGAGAACACTAACAGACACTTCTGTTATGTAAGCTAACAGAGACAACTAGCGTCGCACTGCGTGAGGGAGGGCCATCGGGGAGAGCGAGTCAGATTATTCTCCTGACCCCGGGATTCAGCATTGCTCTGTTAGCCTCTATGTTGGAGGTGTTGAGCTGTGGCACTGAGACCCAGCAGATTTCCTTCTGCTTCCCTGGGCTTGCACACGTTAGGAGCCCTGTGTTGTTGGCAACTGTTTCCAGGAAGTGTTTCCCCCTCTGCCTCTGCCTGGTGGTGTGTAAACAGGCTGGCACTTGTTTTCATGGAGTGTGTGTGTGTGTGTGTGTGTGTGTGTGTGAGAGTGTGAGAGAGAGATAGATAGAGAGCGAGAGAGAGAGAGAGAGAGAGAGAGGGCGGTCTGAAGTCAGTATGTTGGAATGCGCTGGGGCAGATCGAGGCAGACGCGGCCCAGATGACTCGTAGGGAATCCTTGGCACAAGCAGGCTGGGAAACCCCACTCAGCCCCTTTAGCCCTTCTCCCTTCTCTCACTCTCTATCTCTCTCTCTCTCTCCCTCCCTTTCCCTCCCCCTACTTGCCTTTCACCAAGACTTTCTTTGTTCCCTGGCCTGTTGCTGTAACCGGCCTGCTTCCCATTAAAACCCTCACAGAAGACTAGGGCTGTTGTGATTACTCGATTCATCCTCAGTTACTTGATGAAAAACAATGTTTGCATGTTGATAAACATTTAAACCATAATACTATCAATAATATTGATAGATTGATTGATTGAAATTGTGGCGGCGGTGTGCTGTCTTTAATTTGGCTACAACAATTTATGTAGTCATGTAAGGAGAGTGAAATTGAGAATGCCACATGAATGTTACTTTCTGTGGCAGTTTTGCCTGGGGCCTTTTGGCATGATTTTCCAGTAGTACTACAGGTAGAGCTGTGACCTGACAGTGGTTTTTTTGCAAGACCCAGAGCTGTTTTGTCTGATGTCTGTCTGAAACCTGAGGGCCATTGCACTTTTATACTGACATGATCTCTGACTGCTGCTAAGACCCCCAAAGCCTTTCCCTCTACCTGTTCAACCAGTGCAGTCTAACAGCCATCTCCTCTATGTTAGGTATTAAGTATGTGGTACTATGTTAGCGTAGGATTTTGTCACCCAAGACATTTCAAATGTTGGAAGTTCAAATGTAGGAATACTCATGTTACTCTAATGTTTGCATGACCTACATCATTAAATGAGGGGGCTGTTTCTGTGGTATGTCAGTTAACCATCATCAGGCACAGGCTAAATGGTGATAGTACTTAATTTAAATTCTTCTTCTGGTTGTCTCTCACAGTAACGAGCTCCGTCTGATGCTCGTATAGACGGGCAAAAATGTCATATGATTTTAAAAGACATTTTCATGGTACATGGTCTCTGTATAATGCTTCACCTACTGCACCACAGGTCAAATTTAACAGGGCTAATTATCCTCTGTTTGTAATAGTGTTGGGCAATATGACAAAACTACAGCATCGTGATTCTTCAGACATTTGATTAGAGCAGACAAGAAACAGTGCCACATTTAATTAATATAACAAATATAACAAGCAATTTTTATTCAGTGTTTCACCTGTTGAACTGCACTAAATCCAAATAAACATAACTATACATAACATAACTTTATGCTCTATATGAAATGAAACATAGTACTGAGTACTGAGTATTGATTATATCCACGGCATGCTCAGAAAGGCATTCTGGGATATATTGAATCAATTTTCTTTGATAAATAGCATCATGTTACATGCCCCTACTTCGTAATGAAACATGCGGTGGGTCAGTGTATGGATTATAAAGTATGCCTCAAACAAGTTGCTCTTGCTTATCACAAAGCATTGGTTTGGTGTTGAATGCTAAGGCTTGGACACACCCAGCCCTACATGAGTGGAAAAGGAGCAGAGAGGTAGAGTAACAGGACACAGACGGAGTTTGCCCCTGCATGCACATAGACACGTATATGCACACACACCTGGAGAGCTCAACAGCCAGAGCCAGTTCTCGTCCCCCCCTCTGCTACCAGCATTTTCCACTCGACTCAGAGAACATGCTGCCGCTGTAGTAGATGATTTCTTTCCACAGCAGAACCTGAGGCCAGCTAATTTGCCTCTTATATAATTCTGTGTTGGAAGAGGAGCTGAAGGCTAAAGCTTTGCCTTTAATCTTGACAAATGAGACCGTCTCACTGCTTCGCTTAAGAAATTTGTTGACGGACCACTTCAGTTCATTTCGTTTGGGACTTGCCAGGAGTAACTAAATTGCTGAGTTGGCTGCAACATGCAGTTGGAGTGCAGGATAAATCTGTGGTGAAAGAGAGTGTTTGGTAATAAGCGTGAAATTTAATCATTGCTGACGTTTCGCTGGATCTGATTTTCCTTTATTTACAATAATTGCCATGTCTCATTCAGCCATGTCATCTTTGTGTACTCACACAATAACTGGCCACTTTATTAGCTACCATGTAGTAACACTCAGAGGGGCAGACGTGGTCTGGAGGTTAGGGAGGTTAGCCTTGTGATCAGAATAACCGACAGGACACCACTGAAGTGCCCTTGAGCAAGGCACCTTACCCCCAACTGCTCCCCGGGTGCCATGGATGGGGCTGCCACACTGCTCTGGGCAAGTGTGCTCACTGCCCCCTAGTATGTATGTTCACTAGTGTTGTGTATGTGGGCGTTTCACTTCATGGATGGGTTAAATGTGGTATGGATGGGTTAAATTTTCCATTTCATCCAGTTCACTTAACATATATGTGCACTTTAGACACCTTCAGTCAAAGATGTATTATAATGAGATGCATCACCCAACACCCATACCTGCCAGCATTAGGCTGAGAAAATGAGGGAGCGCTACTAGCAAACGGTCTAGCCTCAATGCCCCCGCCCCCATATAACCCTACACTAAGAGTGGACTGAAGTTTGGAAGTGTATTTTTTTCTTCTTGGGAGCTGTTGCATTCATTTCCAGCGGCCAGCAGACTTGCAGATGGCGAGTGCGCAGTTGCACAGTGTAGTGATGAGGTACACACATCTGGCAGGGTCATTTGTGCATGCTTACCTGTCTCTGGGTTGGGTTGCCAGGTACTATGACACATATTCCACAAGGAAACAAGATACACTGATTTGATTTGTATCATGATATCAGGAGACTAACGATTTTATCAATTGGGTACACAGCGGGAGAAAGGGTTAATAATAGGGAGACTCCCATGAAAATTGGGAGTGTTGGCAGGTGTCCACAGAACAGGTTCAGCTCCACAGAACAGGTTCAACACCAGTCACTCTTTTGCTGTCTCAGATCTTCTTATTTTGCATCAGCATATTGCCAGTTAGATAGAATTAAACCTCCATTGTAGTATTGGGCGTTGTTTTGGTATGTAGCCCCTTGCTAAGCTGTGTTAAGTTGGCAGATGAAGCTACGGGTTTAATAATTTGCCGTTGTGTCATTTCTTCTATGCTCAGGTGCTTGAATCTGTAAGATTTCAATCATTTTCATCAAAATATGTCAGTGCTTTAGTTAGCCAGCATCGAACGTGTTCTGTGTTGAGCATATCTGTTATCATGCTTGCTAAGCTAGTGTTAGCCAGCTCCTCTGTCCTCATTTGTTTGATAGATGGTTTTTATTGAATGATGCCTTGAATATTGTGCACCTGTTTGGTGACCATGAAAATGAAGTAATATTATTTTAAACGGACAAATGCAGCATATAAAGCTTTTACATCACTTATGGCACCCCCAGCCCGGGTAATACCATATGCTGCAGTAATATTTGGTGATGGTTTTAATAAAGAGGAAAGCCCCTCATGCAGAGCATGCAGTCAGCGAACTCTAAGCTTAAATAAGTTCATTTTTAATAATGTCAGCGAAATTGTCAGCAGGTATTCAAACATTTTGCCACTGTAGGAGCCCGACCACCAAGTACATTTCCCATACAATACCAGCCACCCCCACCCATCACCTAATAAAATCACATACCCCCCCGAAACCCATAAACACACCCTCTGTGCACACTCGCAGTTCTCTGTACCCTGCAGATGATTTGTAGGTCAGAGCAGTTGGTGAAGATTTCTGCAGTTATTTAATTATTATTTATTATTTAATTACTTATTATTTAGTGTCTGTTTTCTTTATTTGCGTAATTATAATTCAGGGATTTATCCTTCTGTTTACATGCTTGTAATCAATGTCTATATTGATATCTGAGCTTCCCTAATAAATGCTGATTGTTTTGCTATGTAAGAATTTGACATATACACATAGTTATACATAAACTGACCAACTGCCAGTGAGAATCTCGATCTACCATGTAGTCCATCTCTCTGTATTTCATTATCCACCTTTCAGCCTGTTCTTCAGTGTTCAGGACCACCACAGAGCAATGATTATTGGGTGGTGGATCATTCTCAGCACTGCCGTGATTCTGCCGTGTTGGTGGTGTGTTAGTGAGTGTTGGCTCACTAATGATTAGGCTATAAATACCTGTGGCGTGTGTGACGGGATTCATAGATTGAGAAGAGGTTGTACAGTGCATGTCTCGTTCGATGTGTGGAAAATGGGTCTCCAAACAGATGTTAATGATTGACTAAAAGGAGTGGTTGCATTTTAGCATACCAAAGGCCATATTGTGAAGGAAGTAGCTGAATTTGCAGTATGTGTGGAAGCGTACGGTTATACAGGTCTACCGGCAATAGCAAAAATCCCAGTCTACAGGAAATTCTCTTCAGAGTTGTGCAGGGAAGGCATCCACCATATCTGGCCCAACTGTGCAGTTCTTTGATGCAAGAGTGGCTGAATGTTGATGTTGCCTGCATCCAGAAACCTGTCCAGTACATGCCAAATCGAATCATAGTTGTAATTCTAGCTCATGGAGATATTACACGCTATTAGGTTTCAGTCACAGGTAACTCATTTTTTTGTCCAGTGAGATTATGTATATGCGTGTGTGTATGTGTATGTGTGTGTGTGTGTGCGTGTGTTAAACTCACAATGTATTTTTTCCAGTGTGTTAAACAGCAAATAAATAGAATTTGAGCATTTGAGCAAGAAAAATGCCAGATTTATATTTACTCGTTTGTCCAGACATGGGTAACAATGTATGCCACATTTTTTTCATGCACATGCACATGCATGCCTCCATGTGTATATATGTGTGTTTGTGATGTTTTTTTCCCCATCATGTTTCACAGAGTGAGCTTATCTTTGTTCATGTTGGTATGTTTGTAATCCCATCTCTCTGGCCTCCCACATGATCGCACACTTCCATTCAGACATTCTCTGCGTCTCCCAAGCCAAGCACAGATGAAACAGAGTCTCTCCTCTGTTCTTCAAAGCCTTGCACTCGCTCTTTCATGCTGTGAGACTCTCTCTCTTTCCCATCCGCATGCAGAACGCACCATTCATCCTCTTAGTCAGTACTGGACAATTTCACGGACCGGACCAAAGTGAAGAGGAATAAACGCATTTAAAACCTCATTAGACAGCCGCCCCCTCCTCACACACACGCCTCATTCACATTTTTCCATGATCCTGAGGGGAAGTGCGAGTGGAAAGTGTGTGTTTCAAAGGCCGGTCTTACGGAAGGGCTTCATGGCGGCTTGCTTGGTGGCTGGCGATGTTCGGCTGCTGTGTATTTCCATTGGTGCAGGTTTTCTTGTCACGGGCTGATTTTCTGTTTTGGTTTCCACTGCACGTGCCCCTCAAACGGTCATCCATCTGTTGCCCTGTATGCGCATGTGTGTATGTGTATGTGGAAGAGTCCTGGCTTCCAGACTAGGGCTGAAAGATGAATGTTTTTTTTTACATCAATAATCTCTGCAGTTTTTGTCACAGCCCTTATGTTTTATGTGGGCAAATTTAACCTATAACATTGAGCTTGTGAACTGTCTGGAGACAAGTCAGAAAATCTGCTGCACACATAATGCATTCAAGACAGCCACAACTACACTAGGATATATGTTGCACTGCACTATGTTAAATCTTCAAGTCTTCTTAGCCAAACAAGAACATGCCTGGATGTCATTATAGCATCACTATTCATTTAAACCGCAGACACAATAACAAATAAACTGCAATTGGGTATTTTCCCGAAAGCATTCAGCCCTGTTCCCGACGTTACGGCGCAACCCGTTTCCTTTTTACAGTTGGTTTGGTTTGTATGTGCTTGGTTAGACAGAAAGGGAAGGCAAAATATGAGTGACCGAGAGAAAAGGAAGAAAACAAAAGATGACCTGACTCTTATCAATTTGTAGTTGATGTGAAGGTTTTCCATTTGGATAAGATCAGGGAAACTCTGACGTTATCTGTTTTAATTCAAGGCTAAACTTAGCTGAAGTGTGTGTGAGTGAGTGTGTGAGTGAGTGTGTGTGTGAGTGTGTGAGTGTGTGTGTGAGTGTGTGTGTGAGTGTGTGTGTGAGTGTGTGTGTGAGAGTGTGTGTGTGAGTGTGACACACACACATGCGCATGCACACACACACACACACACACAAAGCTTTGGAATGTAGGGACCCCCCCATGTATTTTCTCCCACTATCTTTTGGGTCCACTCCAAGGATTTTCCGCCAAGGCCCTTATCACAGGCCCATTCATGCACAGCCTCCCTTGAAAGCTGGGAAAGAGCAGCACGACAGCAACTGGATTTATAAGGCTCTGTTTGTTAATTAATGCCACCATTTGTCAGATACTGTCGTACGCCCCAAGCGCTAGCTATAATTGCTGTTAGAGCAGCTGTAATGGGGAAAGTACAGAATGAATGGATGTAACTTCACACTAACACAACGTACATTTGTACACTAATGACTGATGCTACTCTGAGGTGGCAGAAGAGTTTCATCACGTTCAGTGTTTCGTCAGCAGGTGGTAAGGTTGCCTGGATCTGCCTGGGTGATCATTTCTTCTGAGCTCCATCTGTGTGACATGCTAGTTCCTCTTTCATGATGCAATGAAGCAATGAAAGCCACGTTGCCTCCAACATTTACTGTAGTGCACTCCACTCTGTCAGAATGGCTGCATGTATAATATGAACATTACACAAGATGGTAAGTGTACACTTCCTGACCACGCCTACCTTGTCAGTACAGGCTTATGAGATCGTGTGTAGTATGCTACTGTACTGAATGTGCCTTCTAATCATCTGCAATTGGCTATAGTTTGGGGAGAGGGGACTTAAGCGTTGTCCATGGCTCTTTTCTCCAATCAAATGTTTTAGCCCCTTCAGTAATGTGAAATGAGGAAAATAAACAAACACTTCTAAGCTCGCTTTTTCTCTACTATGGTGTGGAAATCCTTGCTATAGTTTGTTAGTGATAGTTTGCTGTAGGTTTAATTAATTATTTTAATATAACAATATAGCCTACTTTTACTGTAGTCCATTATTGTTAATCCATTAGACTGGGCTTTATTAAGCTTTGAATGAACAACCTCAATGTCATTCATGATTTCATGCCATGTTAATGTTTTTGCAAGCTAAGACATTCTGTATTCATAAAATGCTGCACAAAGACAACACAAAAACAACAAAAATAAAGTAGTAAGTCTTTTAAAGACGGACGAGGACAGATCCTGGACATGGACACGAGATTGTGAAACAAATAATCTTTAATATTAAGCTTTTTGAAGCTGCGGACATCACATTTTCTGACATTTAAATCACCTAATGTTGGTCGTAATGATGGAGACACTGTTGCCAAAAAGATTTGACTTCAAAAGGTTCTTCCCACTCGCTTATCTCATTTACAAAAATGGTTCTCTGAAGAAGCATCGACTATAGGGTTCTTTTGAGAACCACAAGTGCATTTTCAAAGGTATTGTGCAAAGAACCCCTTTGGGCTCTTATATAAGGGTTGACCGAAATGTTTTTGTTTCAGTCCCATTATTAATTATTAGTGATGAAGGATAACGATAACCAGTATTTGGGGCCAATATTCATTGACTTTAAAATGTGAAAATTTACAGGAATGCAGCTCTCACTCACAGCTTACATTAAATGAATATTAGAACATTAAAATGCAAATACAGACAATGACAGAATAGGCTGCAAATTTGAAACCTTTTAAAGTTAACTTTATTATAATAAACAAAAAAACCTTTTAGAACCCCTGATAGAAAAAGGAGGTCAACAAAGGACAAAAAATGTTGAAATGAAAAAATGCATACAAATATTTTACACACTAAAGGAGTGTCGGTTGGCTGTATATTTAACCTATCCAATAAGTGAGAAATTGGGCCTGACTACAGAAGTGCATTTTGTTGATTGCGGTGGCGTAATGGCAGACAATTAGCAAAAGGTGCCTTTTTGGCTCAACACGACAATTCCAGTTATCAGAAAAATGCTGGATATCGATCAGGCTAAAAATTGGTGGACCTCTACACTTCAGCATGTACAATCTATCGGCAGTCCACAATACTATTGCCAATCGGCGCAAGCTTCCAGTTAGCCCCTCATCATTGATCAGTTTCTAACTACAAGACTGATATGGTCTGGGTATGTAGACTTCACCACCCAGGTAGTATTTGGTCACCATTGGTCCTATGGTGATCACTTTCTATAAGTTGATGGAGTAGATTTGTGGCTGATAAGCTGTAAAGCAACACATTAGAAGACGTACAACATGAACCGATATCATAAGTGTTTCTGATAAAATGGCCAGTACATGCAGATACAAGGTGGGTCAATGGAATGTCCTGCCAAGTGTGTGTTAATTTGATTTTGTTGAGGTAGCCTTTTGCACATAACGTACATCCAAAGTGACAAACTAAAATTTTCAATTATTGATGCGTTAGCTAATATTGCAGAAGCTGTTATTGCAGTATTGCGATTCATTGTGCAAGTCGGGTGTGTGCCAGAGATTGTCTGGCAGTGGGCAATATTGCAGTGAAGCGTTTGTGGATAGTGTTACATAGCTATGAAATCAGATTCCATTTCATTAAGATATAAAGTGAGATCTCTCCATGGCCAGACATCATTGTGGAACTCTTGCTAGCACGTAAGATACTGAGACTAATGTTTTTGTAATGAGTGTGTCCATGTGCGTGTTCATTCTCCAGAGAGAGAAAGCTCCATCACACTGTAACTCCTCACGGCCCCTTCCCACTCTCCACATGCTGTCCGGCACCCACACACACTCTTGAGTGAGAACCTTCTAGAAATGACTCAACAGCAGTGTGTAGGCCTCTTCCACAGCAACCAACATATTCATGTGCTCCAACAGAACAATGCATTCTAAACAGGCAAATGCTGCAGCGGTCTATGGTGCCAGCAGTCACTTAGTGTTCCTGCAGTAACAAAGCGATGATTAACGCGATGAGTTTGTTGTTGCAGTAAGAGTGTCGGACTGCTAACCCGTTTCCTTTCTGTTATTTGAGTGATTATTATTGTGTTAATAATATTCAGAACCATGAGTGAGCAAGATGTGAATATTCAGCGCCTCTGTGCGTTTACCAGCCCTGGTGTCCCTTTCATTTCAGTTCCACATGAAGAATGTGGTTCGGAGTGGTTTGATGTGAAATGGTGTATTCTAGACAAGGATCAGATTTCTTTATTGTGGTGTTGTAAGGGTCTACAGCACAAACATAGACATGTAATTTACTATCTAAGGTGACCAGTGAGTGTAAATGCGTCTTCTGAGCTGTTATATGTAATGTAGATAATGAAAAATGGTAACAAATTTGAAACTTTTGGTACTGTTAGAAAGCTCTGCATGTACTGTGCCAAAAATACGTTGCTTAGCAAAATTATATCTCACAGTTATCATAAATATTCGCAACCATCTGTTGTAATAGTTTTCTGTGATGTCATTTTTAGAGGCAGTAAATTCTTCAGACATCTGGTTCCTGTCATCACCACTGTGAACAGTTCAGACATGATATCTCTTGAATGCCGCATTTCACATCACACCACCCTGAATGACTTTTGTTTTATTTGATTCAGTTATGTTTATGTTAGAGAAACAATACAGAACATCCGATTTTAACAATTCAGTTCAATTTTGATCACAAAATCTTAAATGTTACAAATTTGGTTAATGTGGTAATATTTTAATTCAAAGTAATATATGTTTTATGTACTTATGTTTTTTTTTAACAATTGCCATATTACGGGATTGCACCAACTTCCGTTGATGGTGGAAAACATCTGATGGTTGTACTAGGGAGTCCAATCTGAAGCCCTCATGTTTAATATGCATTTAATATACATTAGTACAGTCTGTACCAACTGGTGAATAGCGTCTTAGATAGCCAACAGAACCATGTCAAATGTATCCAGACGGTGTCTTTAGCAGGATGATAACATGGTACAAACTACCTTTATGAACAGAACTAAAGAAAATCAACATGTAGAAGTGACTAACAAGAACCAATACTATAAAGAATTGTGGATCCATCTACAAAATGTAAATTATTAGTATTTGATATGTGAGTTTCTGTTGTTTATCTGAGACATGTGTGAATGGAGAATGGTCAGTAAAGCACTGTTTAACTACAACTACTGCCCAATAAAATTAATACTTAAATTAGGATATACCAGGATATACCATTGACCAGTATTATTGGTTATCTAAGTTGTTGTCGTCGTCATTGTCGTTGTTGTATTGGTCACGAAAGTTCCAGATCAACCGGGCCCTAACTCAGTAAGAACAACCCAAACTGCTTTTTGTTTTCAGCTTTCCAAAAATAGCACATACTTTATTAATTATTAATATAACTGATTATGACTGATTCCAACTTTCCAAAACCAATTCCACTTTCAGATTGACGCCATCACAATGCCGTTTTCCGTTCTCATTTGACACTGCCTCACTGGAAGCTATGATTGTGCTGGCTTGCTTTTTATTGCCTCTTTAAATCCCTTAATCTCCTTTGTGCCATTGTGCCCTCCAAAGAGCGGACCGTCTTTTGAATCAGATGTTATGTGGTCAGTAAATGCTTGCTATCAAGGCTGAACAGAGGAAGGCACGCTCCATCATCCTTTATTCTGGAGGAGCCTGAGGAAGAATCCCGCAGCCGTAATCCCTTCAGTAATCCGTGATTCTTATGGCAGATCATTGTGCTGTGTGTCTTTGTGTAATTAACTTTCAATCAGAGAATAAACCGGCTTGGCTCAGCTGACCCAGCCCAGCAGCAAACTAAAGCGGGGCTGTTTGAACAGTGCATTCGTGATGTGGCTTTCCTGGTCTCAGCCTCAGATACTCATGCACATGGCCAATGAGAGATACAGTAGTGTGCAAAGATCCCACCGGTCATGTCCAATCAAAGTATGTCGACATCATTAGACCAAACTGCTAACTAACCCTAGTTAGAAGAATAATTCCAAATTGTTGTCTTTATTACAGCTTCCATTATTTTTGGAGGAAATCTGGAATGACCTTTTTTCACATCCTGAAAGTTCGGTCTTAGAAGTTGTTTGCATTTTTTGCTTCTCACTATCCAAATAATCCCAAACACATTCAGTGATGTGAGATCTTGACTCTGGGGTGACCAGTCTTATTGTCTGTTTCCTTTCCTCAGTGAGGGTTTTTTGGCAGCTACACATCCTCATGCACAGCCCCATAGCCACACGTGTGGAAGGATGGACAGAAACTCTCGTGCATGTTTTCAGATCGGAAGCAATAGTAGAACTTGATTTTCTCCTCTCTATTAAAGATGAAATCTTTAAGGGCTGTTTATCTAATAGGGACAGTTTTGGTGGTCTACCAGGTTTTGCATGGTTGTTAGGAGTTCCATTTCTACTGCATTATGCAAGTGGATTATTTTATGTCTTATCTCCTCAAAAACACCTGCAAAACTCATACACTTTATCTCTGGACATCAAAACATGCTTGTGCTTTAGCAGCATGCCCACAAATCACAGACAGAGACAAATAATCAGTAATGGAGTAAAAGAATTGCTAATAATGGTAAAGGAGTTCATCGGCTTGGATGATCAACCGTTCTCTGTTGTTGAGGACTCCTGATCTCATGCCACTGTAGCTACAGGCTGTAAGCATGTTAGCAAGTTATATGTATATATCTATATGTATGTATACGTTTTATGCAAACCATTTTATTATCAGCTCTAAGGACTGTTTACGTGATGACCATTTTGGTGGTTATCAGGTTTGGTTGTTGTATGCTGTCGGAACTTTGCTTTGCGTTGACCCTGCCTCTCAAAGTAGGTGGTTCCCATTGTAAATTGAAGCTTGAAAGTTTGTTCAGTTAGATGTGGCTTAGCATCTCCAACAATTTAAACCTTTACAGGAGAAGGGAAAACATACTTGATCTGTATTGAAAGTCAGTGGTATCAGACTCATTTCCATGCATTTTATGCATCAAACCACCCAGAAATACATTAATGCAGTGTTTTGATAGAAAGCTTGAAATCTCAGAATTCGAGTCCAACAAACCGTTTTATGATCCGTTGTTCACAGTAAGCCGTATCTCATTTGCAACATAAGCACTGAATCAGCTAACGCTAGCAAGTGTGTGGGTCCTCACCTTCAAAGCCTTGCTGTTATCCACAGAGACATCATAATCCAAAACATGTGGTCCTAATAACGTGGCTGGAGTCAGAGATCAGTTTGGAGATCTATGAGTCAGGCAGAAATAAACTCCTCCATTCTGGCCTCTGCTACTCTGTGTCATTAATTCATACAACGTTCTGACTTGTGGGAGAAAAAAAAACTTGCCTGTAGCTCTTTTACCATAGGCATGCTGTGTCAGGCAAAAATGGGGTGACAGTTAAAGGGTTAATGGCCATTTCTTTCAAAATGTCCAAAACGTCCAGTTAGTGATTGGTTTGTTTTGCTTTGACCCGTCCTCTTAAATCTAGTGCCGTTTTTAACAAGAGCTGCAGTTTTAATCATAGACTGTGTTACACAGTGTTGTGTGAGCTAAATAGCAGCTTGTGAACTGCCTGTAGAAATGCTCAGGAAATTAGATGTGGCTAAGCATCC
>CM067496.1:7187950-7265450 GCA_034552555.1 Semaprochilodus insignis | reverse complement strand
TCAGTCTCAGACTGACTGTTGACTGCATCTCTAATATGTCTAACTGAACCATCTTCAGTTGTAAGATCTCATTAGTGTAATATAGACAGTATTGAGCTCTGGTGTGCAGCGCTGCTGTCAGTTTTGTTCCACTGCAGACAGTTCAGTTGAAAGGTTCTGAATCAATTACAGAAAAGTTAGCTGTGCATTTCTAAGCACTTTTTCACAGAGCGAGTTCTGTTCCATGAGGTTAACGGGAGTAAATGATGACCCATTCTGTGGAGGTTTGGTATCTGTCTTGTTTGTTTGGGGCCAATATGCACTACACCTGCTCTTTCCTCTGAAGCGTATTCATAAAGAGCTCAATACTGGGGAGATTAATACCCCTCTAGCTGACCCACGAGATTGAGATTAATTCTGAGATTAAGATTGTCAGCACCTATTAGGAGTTGTGTCTGAATACTTTTGACCATATAGTGTGAGCCGAGGTTAGCAATTCACTGATGCATTGTAATGTTACTGTCTGTTCATTACATCGCTAACTCTCTCTGTCCCTCTCGCTCTCTCAGGGAAGTCTCTGTGGGAGTTGGTGGTGGAGCAGTTTGAGGATCTGTTGGTCAGAATTCTGCTGCTAGCTGCCTGTGTGTCATTTGTAAGTCCTTTTTATCAGTTCCTCTTATCCTGTTGCTCCTAGTTGTGTTATTCTCAAGAAAAGCAGATTTACCTTAAACACAATTCATATCATACAATTCTGTGATTCTATGTTTTTTTTTCCCCCTTAAAAAAGTTGGATGGATGGAAAGACCCCCCAAAGACCACCCCCCCTACTGACCACTTTACACTATCCTCCTTTGTCATAGGTCAATATATATATAGCTGTACACTTGCACAGTTTATCTGTTGCTGTACTATTAGTGTCATTTTTAGCTTCAGGATTCTCCACCGCACAAGTATGTAGATGAAAATAATAAGAGTGGTACTGTGGTCAGATAGTTGATGTGTCAATATCCAAAACAACCAAAAAAAAGGTTTGCCTTTTGTCAACTGCGGTGCGCCACATTTGAATTCATATCCTATTTTTACATCCAGTGAAGCCTCGGACTCGTGCTGGGTTCCTGCACATGCTGCACTTCAAACGTTTTTCCAATAAGTGCAAGCACACATGACACGAGTTGAAGAGAAGGAAAGAGGGATGGAAAGATAGGGGGAGAGAATCCCTTCTTTTGCTCCATTTGCTCCAACATTCCCACCCTCTGGATCCCCTGAGTACAACTGGGTTTAGCTCCCTGGTTTTGGACTTTGGGATAAAACTGTGGAGTGTTTGGATTAATTACGCAGCTGAAAGCTGAGCATCTTTTACCGTAGCCAGATGCCGAAGGCGTAGTGTTTGATTTCTCGCTCCTTCAGTAGGTTAGGGCTAATTGGCCTTCGCCGTGTGGTGAGTTTTACATGTTGTGTTAATAATGGGAGGTGGATTGTGTATGTGTGGGGAGGGGGGGTTGCTTCTGGCCTCTGTGAACATGGCTGTAGACTTTTCCGAAGCCCAGACTCGTTAAAGCCAGTAGTGGGGTCTGTTTTTCTTATCCGCTTTTATGAATTTACCTTTTTATGAACTTTCCGTCTGACTTCGGATAGGAAAAAAAAAGAAAAAAGGGGTTGTGTTGTAATGCCCCTGGCATTCCGTAAGAGCATTACAAGAAAAATACACACACATACTGGTGCAGGCATGCGCTCACACACGCCGTGTGAGGCCTGGTCTTGTCAGGATCCAGCTCTGTTGACACCAGCCGAGGACGGTTTTAGTGCTGTTGTCTTAAAGCGACAGTTTGATAAAACTTCAGATTGATATAATTTTCTCCTTGACTGCAATCAGTCAGCCGAGACATATTTGGTGTCTGAGGTTTGTCTGCAGTCTTAATGCATAATGAAACTTGTGTCCCGCCAACTAGCACTGTGTCTGCTGCTTTAAATCACCAAACATGCCTTAAATGGTGTTGACATCTGTGGTTCCTGGCGCTGTATTAATAAAAATGGACAAAAGTTCTAATAATATTCAGACTCAGGATCAGAAAACATAAGCTAGTCTATTTAGGATTACTTCACACAGTTGTGTTAAGTTGTTATAATTTAGGCATGTAGTCTATTGGGTGCTAAACCAGTCACTTTAAAGCCTCAATAGGTTATTAGCTACAAGGACCACAGTATTGACATAATATATGCAATATTAGATGATATATAAAGCAATAAATTTTGAATAAAAATGTCTCTCAGATTTTGAAAGCAAGTAGTATTTTGGGTGTGTAATTAAACAAACTTACTAATTTCTCTTTTAAACACATATGAAAAATTCCAAAATGAGAAAAACACGTTTCAAAAGGCAAAATATCTGCAAGTACATTCCTTGTGCAGTTTAAGGCTGCCTTCCCTAAACCAGGACTGATAATAATGAGCAGTATATTGTAGAACACACTGAAAATTGGTATATGGGTAGGTATGCATGCTGCTGTGAGTCGCCCTCTAAAGCCTGATAGGCCCTGAGACAGATTTGGTGGGAGTCGTTCGGACCACATCACACATATTACTTATTAATATATCACATATACTGGTTTAAAAAAGAAGCACCGGCTTGATGTTTAAACCTCGCATGCGACATCACCATCATACTGATGGAGGGAGATATGATGGCAATAGTAGATAATTCACTCACATCTTTAGAAGACACAACCTCTGCCACATTTTGACTGAGTTCACTTACAGTTATCAGATTCATCCGCTTGTGAGAACCTGAAGCACAATTAACGTTCTGCAAAGTGTTCTGCTGCATGTTGTGTGCATTTGCGTATTTCCACCAGAGAGGTCTCCAAATCCCATAATCTTGGTGTAGATTTAAAAGAAGGATTTGGACAAAAAAATCTAATACAAATTTCCACTCACACCAATCAGTCAGCTGCAGTACATCACCATCTCCCTACAGCATTTAGCTATATAGTGATGTTTTGTATATTCTTATAGCTCACAAGACCTCAGAGTGTGTACTAAACCACATTGGCAAGTCTGATCGACCTCAGTGAAGCCCTGGATGCAGTTTTGGGTTTGGGTTTAAAGATTTGAGTGACTATTGACTTTCAGTGTTTGTTTGTAGCGTTAGCCTCTCGGATCTAGTGCTAAACTAAACAGAGGCTGCCCGCTGGTAGTTGAGGATAGATTCATTTTTGAGTGGTGCATGTGAGTTTTGTAAAGGGTTGTGTAGCAGAGTGGTGAAACAGGTGTATAAGGCCCCGCTTATAACAGCATACCACGGCTTTAATGTTAGACACAATGCCCTACACTAGTGCTGTACTAAATAAGGGGTCTCTGTTTTGTCTTGCTCTCAACATCATTTGGACTCATTCAATGAACTTCCATTTTTCATTTCCCATTTTCCACTCTTAACAATGAAATGGGAAATAGAACCGTCAAAATACAAAAAAAAAAAAGTATTTAAGCTTTAAGCTTGTGAGGGTCACCAGCACAGGGAGATGCACAGATCTGACCAGAGATGGAGGCAGGAAAAACGGGAAAACTCTGTGCTAATGATTTTCTAAATATTGTTGTATATTTTGTCATTTTATTGAAAAGAATGGGAAAAAAAGTGAAACGGAAAATGAAACCGCTGAGAACTAATAATTGCATGCATGTTGTACACGTAACAGTCTGTTCTTATTTGGAGGGTTTAAATGAATAAAGAAAATGCATGGTTTATTTTTGGTATCTGATTTTTGAAACAGATATGAACTGAACAGAAGATGGATGGATTGTAATTAGAACCTGAACTTTTTTTCTATCCTTACTGAATACTGAAAACCTTCAAACAGAGTAAACCAGTCCTTTCTCTACATGTTTAAATCTGTCTTAAGATCTGTTTAGGTAACTGGGTGGTAATGTTAGTAATTCTGTGTTTTCTTTTAATAATAAAAATTAATGGCTATTTGGTTTGTATTTATTAACTTCAGAAGGTGAGTTCTGAGTGAGTTCTAGAGAAGAATAGAATGACATCAGCATTTGCTTCCAAAAGTTACAATGCACAATTAGGCTAGGAGAGTATATGATAACAGTTAATACTAATTTTAGACTATATATTAAATAAGTCCATATTTTACTAGATGTGTTATAAAAACTAATATTACTTACTTTATATAATATAACTTAGTAGGAGTCTCACCACTCCTGCTCTCGGCCTTGACTCTGTCTTGACTACTGCAATTCATTCGTGGGGGGTATCGTTTTTAATACTGGCGTCAGCATTACTGACCGCTGCACTCCTGTGGACTTCTTTGTAGTGTTAATAAAAGTATTAAGTATGGTCAGCCATAGGCCTCCCATGGAGCGATGTGGTTGAGCGATCTGTACAAGCGTGTCTGTGAGTTCAGATACAGTGCATTTGCATGTTTTGGTCTGCGCAAGAGCGTGCACGCACAGTGTGCGTTCTACAAAAGCGCACACGTGATGGAAAGACTCCGAGAACTCCTGCCCACTCTCTGGACTCATTTGGGTGCCTTTTTGAATATATTAAAATGTTTAGCATTCTGATCCTCTCATGATTTTGCATGTTACGAGAACAAAAGCCACCAGTAACTAGGCGACATGGGGGGTGGGGGTACAGACAACCGGCATTTCTTTATTTATTTTGAACGATTTTCTTTCCAAACTGTTATGTGGATATGATAGCATGAGTCACCGCAGCACAGTGTGTTCTGAAAACGGCAGCAGTTTAAAGGGAAGAAAGGGTTCCATCCAAGTGTGTGTGTGTGTGTGCGCACTCCTCTTGGTTTTAAACATAAACATTTGCCTGCCATTTATCTTCTCACTAGGACATAACTGAGCTCATAGCTAATAACCTGCAGTCCCCGGGTCCCATTTGTTTATTTGGTAGGTCACTGATTCATCTAGCTCATTCTGGTGTCCATGTGCACCTGTTGTTGTTTTTTTTTTTTTTTTTTTTTGTTTATCCAGAGTAGCCTTGCTTAATTGAGTACAACCCATATCTGTTTGTTGCTATATAATATTTGTGACACCTACGTAAGGCCACCAATGACCTTGTATAGCACTTAAAATTCTGCACATCAGTACATAAAAACATTGACTGAAAGCCCACATATACAAGTCAGTGGCTTTTTTACGGTGGCTGTTTTCACTGGTACTGTAGTATGAAGTATAGAGGAGAAAATGATAGAGAGGACGTGAGTGTGTGTTGAGATTTCTAACAGTATTAGGAGAAAGAATGATGCAAGTATTAAATGCAAACATATAATAAACAAACAGTGGAAGGATTTATATGTGTGGACTGACGGTGTAGTGATGCAATCAAATCCAAATTCACCGACCACAAAGAAACAGCCCATTCATCATTGTTGACACAGCAAAACAGCCAGCCTGTACAGTGACATCACCATTTTCAAACAGATGCGTTTTACCCATCCACATAGAAACACACAGGAAATCCACCAAAAGTTCAGTTTTCAGGGACCTGCTGTTTCAACGGGAGGTTTCAAAAATACACATATGCGTGTGGACATGGTCTATGAATGAAAGGTCACCTGAACAATAGATGCACTTCCTGCATTTGAAAGGCAAAGAGGAGGCTTAGACGGGGTGACGCTTTTTCCATTTGATTGAGAAAAGGCCTTTAGGTGTGAGCTTCTCTCCAGAGTGAGTACTCAGGCCTTGCAGGAAGGGAGAACGGGGAGCTCAAGTGCATATTGTCTACCAAAAGTGGCGATGCAGCCTGGTGTACTTAAACAACAAATTCAGCTACTTCCTTTACTTTATGGTCTTTGGCACGCTCAAATTCAATCACTCCTTTTAGCCAGTCATTAACATCTGCTTTGGACCCATTTTCCACACATCACACCTCACAGGTATATATAGCCCCATCATCCTCGTGCAGCACCATCTGCATTTTTGGTCCAGGGAGCTTATGTACATAATCAAACATGGCTTAAAATAGTAGTGTCTTTCAATCAAGTAAAACATAATTTGGAGTAGAGTCGTTGATAACTGTAGTGGTGTGCAAACTTGTATGTAATGTGAACTAGTCTTTACCTTTCAGCCTTTACACGGCATCCTTCCACAACACACACATTAACAGCCTACCCAGTTTTACTTCAGACAAAGTGGAAAACGATGTAAAATGTAAAACTGTGTTAGTCAGACTACGTTGCCAGTGTCGGTTCTACCCACAGGAAGGGAAATGAGATGCAACTTAGCCAGCTTCCTTTAGTCAGCTGAGTTCATTTGAGTAATATTGTTTTTTTTGTTTTTGCAGTTATTTTGTGAGATGTCAAACAAATAGAGGTCACACACACTAGTACTTACTCTTGTTTTGCTTGTAGTTATATCACTTTTTTTCACTTTTCTTTTTTTTGCCATTGTTCTGTTTACTACTCCTTTAATTGGCTACCTGTCCTTAAATGATCTTAATTGGGAGCAGAAACTTGAAAATAAATGCTAAGAGGTTAGAATACGCCATTGGGGTGATGCTGCTTCCTCTCATACTGCATTGATTTGACTTGGCGCTCAGGGACTCATTATCACCTCTTGAGGTACAAAGTGGTATTACAAGATGGGACAGGCTGGCGCTAGCAGGTTAGCATGCTAATTTCAAAGAAATCTCTGTGGTGTGATGCATGGACATATTTAACATACCATCAAAATGGCTCTTTCTTAACATCTGGTAATAATTGAAGGTGTTTTTGAAATGTTTTAAGCTAAACTGTTACAAATTGCACCTGTAACTTGAATTTTCTTCAACAAAAACATTCAAATCAGTCATTAAAATTCAATAGCCCTACTTGTAGCTCAACATACACTGTATAACAAATAATATTGAGGTGGCTGTTATGCTAGAATACTTCTTGGTGGTATTTTATGTCAGGACGTTCTGTTACATTTACACCCTTTAGGTTTGTAGGGTCGTATTACTCTTAGTTGCCTCCTAACAATTGTATCCTTTTGTACAGTATGTCAAAAGCAGTGTAGATCAGCGTGGTCCTTCGGGAAATTGGGTCTACCTGGGCTCAGCAGTGTGTGAGAAATTGGTGACCTGGTTCAGTCCTTTAGCAGGACTGAGTCAAGGTCAGTACATCAGTATTCTGAAAGGAAGTCTGAGTGCAAACCTCGGCACTTAAAGATGGAGTGTATTATGATGAAGCAGCTGACAGAGAACTCACAGCCCGGACTTAGCCGGGTTTTACTTAAGCATGGGACTTCAAGCAATCAATCTGCAGATCTCTTTTACTTTCTCTTTCTCTCCCTTTGGTTTCAGTCCTGAACCTAACGTCTTTACTGTGTGCGTCTATCCCTTTTGATTTCTTGCGATGTTGCTTTCTGACTTCTTGTCACCTTCACTCGTTCTTTGTGTCCTTCGTATTTGCGCTTTGCCTCAGTACCCATCATTCTGTAATGAAATGAAAAAGAGATCCAGCTCCGTAGCGGGACTGTGCCTAACCTGCTTAGACTAGGGTGGGGGCAGTGTGAGACCCATACAGAAGGACTGAGAGCAGAAGCAATATGCATTCATAATTCTGGAGGTCCTTTCAGGACACACCAAGACCATTACCACAGAAGTTTATGAGCACAACAAATCTGCTGGCGAGATAAGCTTATTTATGTACAGTATCGGTAATCATTACCCCATATCTGCTATCTAACATCACAAGTCCTCCCTCTTCCTGTTCTTTTTCTCTGCTCTGTTTCTCTCTCTCACACTTACACATATGTATTATGCACACTGTATCGCATGGTTGATTCCTACAGGCAGCCATTTATAATAGAGGTCGTTGGGCAGATGAGGACTGGTTTCCAGTCAGAATTACCATTATGAGAAGGCTATTAGTTTTGTTTAGTTGATTTTCCGGAGGGGATTAGATGTTAGATCATTCACTCACATAAGAAAATGAAGAAAATTGGGAATTTTAACTATCCTGCAAAGACCAAAAGGGGGAAAATCAAGCTTCACTTTAGCCTCAGATCTCAAAAAATGCACATTGAAAAGACAACTCAGTGCTATGGGTCAGAAAGGATGTGCGGCTGTTAAAGCAGCATGATGCCAGAAATGGAACTCTGTGCTGTTGGGGTTCTCCCACAGCTGTGGAGTGTAATTCCCTTTTATACCACTCTCGTAAACACAAATACTGCTTTGAGCCCCCCAGCTGTACAAACGCATTTGTTGACAAGCTGAAGTATACAGAACTGCCTAAGACTACATCAGTACTGGTAATGGACGAAGAACAGCTAGTCAGCTTTATTAACCTCAAGTGAAACTTGGGTGGCAAGCTAGCAGACTTGCAGTGATGTAGTAACGATGTCTTGAGTGTGTTATAGGTTGCTAGCATCACCTCGAGAAGTCACAGATGTTATAAATCACTGGTTCAATTATGAATAGGAAAACTTGTAACGTTAAACATGGCGTCCATTTGCAGAAAAAGTCTTGCTCTTGCTGGTCTGCTTACTGGTTATGCCACAAGTGGAGAAGGCTTGATTGTATTACAGTGCTAGAACAAGCTGCAAAATCATGTTTTTTGCTGTGTTGTTGACCCAAACACTACACTATTTTTTTGGTGACTTCAAATATGTGTTTGAAATGGTAATATGACCTTCAGTTTCAAGTATTTGTGGTCTCTCTCCATTCAGAGAGATTACAGTGTGGTTTGTATTGCTGGAAATAACTGCCCGGCCACGTTGCAAAGATGGCCGCCGAGTGAACAGACTTTCTATAAGGACTTCGGCCTGCTAGCTAAACTTATGTTCATAAGTCCTGACTTGGCATACTGGTGAATCACCAGGTTTGCTAACACAGCAGAACATCAAGCAATCGCAGCAACACAAGACAAGTAAGCCAGCTAATAAGATATTACTCAGCTGCTAGTCCAACAAGAAGAAGGCTAGGTCAGCATCTGTCTTGCATGAGTTTATCTCTTTAAGCTCTCTCCAGCCAGTAAAAGCCAGCCATTCTTGTCCGATCTTTTCCTTGCTTCCTCTGTCTTCTTCTTTGGTCCCTTCACAGCCGCTGCAATGATGTCCATACTGGGAATATCGAGCTAGTATCTTATTATAGCTAGCTGAAAAACAGTTGTTGTATGGTGTGGTGCTGTAAAGCCTTACGCAGCTCTTTTGCCTCTCCTCCAAACTTACATAGCACTTCGATGTGTGGAAAATGGGTGGCAATGCAGATGTTAATGATTAATAAAAAAGGAGTGATTGCATTTGGGCGTGCCAAAGGCCATAGTGTGTAGGAAGTAGCTGAGTTTGCAGGTGTATGAAAGTGTATGGTCATACAGGTCTACCAGCAATGGCGAAAATCCCAGTCTACAGGACATTCTCCTCAGAATCTGGCCCAGCTGCGCAATTCTTTGATGTAAGAGTGGCTGAACACTGATGTTACCCACATCCAGAAAGCTGTTCAGTCCATGCCAAATCGAATCACAGCTGTTATTTGTGCTCCTGGGGGTATAATATATATATATATAACAAACCACACAATATTGATTTATAATTATTTTAACAACATCACCCAGTCTGAGTAATAAATTAATGTTGTTGTTATAAGCTAACTTTTGTTATTAGCTTTGAATCAAGAAGGAAATCTTTGCTAACAGATCTTGCTCATGATAAGTGCAAGGCAATAAAATGCAGTCAGCATCTATGAGAGCAAGGGCAAGTAGTACCAGTGCTGCAGAACTGATCAGTACAAATGTGCAATAATAAGCATTATTCATGCTTTTGTATGTATTACATGCTATTAAGTACGTTTCAGTCATAGGTGACTAAATTTTTGTCAGATGATCTTATCTATACTTTGTAATGAAACAAAAGAAGGGAGACATTTGCACATCAGTCAGTGTGTTTTGAATCTGTTCGCTTCTTCAAGGTCAGTGAGTCTCTGTTACAGCTGCTGTCCATTTGGTTCAAACTCGGAAAGTACACTTTGAAATGGTGTTTTACTAGAACAGACCAACGTGTCAAAACAGTTTTGTGGAAGTCAACCGTGTGATAGAGATGCTGCAGATAGAGATTAGGCTGAAAAACACTGAAGTGTTGGTTGAAGTTATTTAGGAGCTTATCCAGTGAATGAAAGGCTTTTGCCTTAGCATCTGTTTGGAAGTTTGCCCTGCTAGTAGTCCTACAACACTCCGTGGGCGGATTACAAAAGCGTGTGACACCCAGCCCAAACTTTGTGCTCCAGATTACTCACTGCTGACAGGTTGACTGCAGAGGATATCAGGTTTACACCTTCAGTAGCTGGTCCAGCTGAATGCTGGTGAAAGGAAGCCAACAAAGAGTAGGCTACTGCTTATAAAAGGCTGACTCTTAGGTTTGACCCCATAAAACTCGATTTGGTAAACCAAAGCCTCAAAATGAACTAACTGTGCACTTGTCAGGGTTCCCTTGCCGTGCGTTGCTTGCCACGTTGGTCTATAGCGAAACAGGTCCCAGGCCAACAAAGTAGTGATTCAAACCCCCACATATTTCACCAATTAGAGCATATCCTCGTGGCTGCATTTAGCCTTGACGTGCTGTTCAGCGATGTGGCTCGATTTCTTAAATGACCTCTCTCCCATTTCCTGCGCCGGTAGGTTTGTTGTATTTGTGGAGGTATGAAATGAACAGGCTTTTGTGCTCCTCACTGCACCTGAGTACACCACAGCAGTTCTCTACCGGTTCTACAGACTGGCCCCTTTCGGCTCTGACGCAGTGAACACGGTGTAGACATAATGATTCTGATGCTTATCTAAAATATGGCTTTGTGCAGCCGGCCTTCAGACCAGCCGTTACACTGTACGACCATTCAGAACATTCTAAAACATTTAAAAACACATCCATCACAGTCTTTCACAGGCCGTCCACCGACAACAGAGAAGGGGTAATTTGTGCTTATGGATATTTGAGTGCTCTTTGCTTCATTTACTCGTTCATTTAAATTGAGTAAAATTGAAAGTTTGTTTCAGTATATAATTAAGCTTTTATACGACACTTTACTTTTGACGTCCACCTGCTGTCAGTGTCTGATTTATGGGCGTGTAATTCTGACCTTACAATGATTTGATTACGATTCTTTAGGCAGTTATTTCGTAACACTACATTTTAGTCTGTTCTTAATGATTTATTTTTTTTACAAGCTCAGAAATGTGTTTATATGATGCATTAATAAGGGCTTCGGCAAATTACTTAACTTTGAGTTGAAAGAGTCATTGGCGCAACCTGAATTCCTATTCCAAACAATAGGGCTCAGTACATCACCAGAAAATGCACAGTCCCTTCTTCTCCCTCTTCACTCCTTACCAGTCTAGAAGAAACGCTGTTGATTCAACATCACACTTCATTCTGCTACTCTTCAAGCACCATTTCCAGTAGCATACTTTAATGAATATTATTATGATAGGCTCTAAACGAGGCAGCTGGATCACCACTCTCTGATAAATTATACGTTTTACACCTGTTAGGTTGTAGGTGACTGGACATGTTGACTAACGAATGCATTGTCTATAGTAATGCTGAAGTATGGATTGATGTACAGGTGGATGAATGTTCTATAAATCCACAACGAGCGTCCAAACTGTAGTAATTCACTCATACCTGTAAAGAACTTTTTCTACCTTTCAGATCATTAGCAACAACAGCGGTCTGTCTGGTTTGATCCGGTGTTACTGTTATATTTCTCTGATAATCACTCTAATTACTAATTACTTCATGCACAATTAGAAACTTTATTTAACAGTGAAATGACTAAACAATCTCTTGCCCACTGTTAAACACACAGTCAGACTCTGAGTCAAAGTGAGAGTCTTCTTCATCAACGAAGATCTTTGCATTTATTTATTTCTTTAAACGTGCATTTAGTTCAGCAATGTGCAGGCAGAACAAAAAGCACTTGACAGTTTACCTAATATGCTTTCGCAGAAGCATCTTTGTACAGTGTATGAATCTAGTTTGATATAAAATCTGTTTTTATTCTGAAAAGTAAGTAAACCATCTTAAAATGTCATGTTCCTTGAATCATAGTAAAAGTTCACAGAACAAATATCGTGTTCTTGTAATCTAGTTCATTGTGTTTGTAATGTCACAAGAACCAACTCATTTGCATACATCCACCTATTTGGCCTACATCGGTTTTGCCCCATCCATTCATACTGGAGGTTGTACCTCAGGAGACCGTTCCTTTTATTCAAAGGAAAAAATAAAAGAAAATAATTGTGTTTTTTTTTTTCCTCCAAGGAACTCAGAAACCGAACTTGGGTTCTTTGCTTGCATGTGCACATATCTGTTTTCTATGTACAGGATGTGCCCGATGACAGGTTCACATAAGTCAGTCTCACTCCACCACATACAGTCTAAGTGCATGACTTAGGCCCGTAAGGGCAATAAGGGAGGGACATCTCAGCTCGATCCCTGACTTATGTTGCCATATACTTTTAAAATTGTGGGGGAAAAAACAGTTTTATTCCAGATGAACTGTGTTTTGAGGCCTCTGTGAATGTATTATAAGATTGTGTTTTGTCTGTCTCTTAGGTGCTGGCGCTGTTTGAGGAAGGGGAGGAGTCCACCACGGCCTTTGTGGAGCCCATAGTCATCCTGCTCATTCTGATTGCCAACGCGGTCATTGGAGTTTGGCAGGTGCGTGAGACAGCTCACACTGAAGCCGAGACCAGAAAGCAAAGCCTCTCCACTGTCCTCTTCTCTGCTGTAGCCTGTGTTCCATCCAGCAGGCCGTTTTGTGTTCTTAAACAACGGAAAACTGACCCTTTCTCTTTCACAAAGCTTTTGATAGCGTGGAATTTGCAACTCAGTGTTTGACATACACTTCCTATCTGTTGGCCTATTTGCTTATGGAGGCGGATGTGGACTACAGTATCTTTATGACTGTAAGTCATTACAGACTCCCTAAGAACAAGCTGCACTTTATATTCTCTCCCACTCCCTAAACATATGCAAGGCAGTTGATTGGTAATGCTGACCCAGGGCATTATGCCGTTTTTAATATCTCAGCTTTGGAATTTAAAATGTAAATTGTAATCTGATCAGTTGAGTGTTGGTCATTGTTCCCTTTTCCGAATAACATGACTGCGCTCACACATTTGCATGCTAAAAAAGCATTGGCTCCTGCTCCTGTTCTTTGATGTGTGTGGTTGTTCCCATATAAAGATTTTCTTGGCTGTAGTAGAGGGTGATATAGCAGCTCCTATATGGTATACAGGTTGAAGTTTTGTCTTAGTTTTTAGGGGTACACCAGTATGCCACAAATAAACACAGTTAATCCGAAATGCATACATTGCAAAATGTTCTTATTCCATGTAGTGAGTTGCATTCTGAGGTATGTTAGTTCGGTTTATTGACTGTGCAGACAGCAGAATGTAATGAGTTGATGAGTTAAAAGGGGTAAAAGAGTTAAAGGTAAAGTTGGGCTGTAAGGCATAGTTGTGAACCATTAGCCTGCTATGGAGACTGCCTGGTTCACTGCCTGCGGCACCCCTCGCTCAGACAGCTGCTTCAGGTGATGCTGCGATCTTGGTCCTCGCTACAAGCTGAGAGGCTCTGTAGCTTTTCAGTTAATACTGATGACGTAAATGGCTTGTAATGTTAACCAGATTCCAGCAAAGCGTGGCGGCCGTATATGAACATTTGAGTGTAATACACGTGCATATGAGACAAATGACATGACTGAGATGTAAACCAACATTCAGCACCATTTTTAACGGCCTTAGAGAAGCCATCTGCATGCACACTTGTTAGGGTAAAAAAGCAGTTTGATATCTGTCTATATATTATTTATTTCTGTTTTCACTATTTCACCCCATAGAATATTGTAGATTTGCTTGACTGGGTCTTATTAAAGGTAAAGCCACATTACAGAAAAAGGCCATGAGTTTACTTGATCATCCAAAATCATTTCATTTGGAAATATGAAGGTCATATATACTGAAACCATCTATCATTTTAGTCATACCATAATATACATGTTTGGTTATACCACTCACCACTACTTGGTTGGTACAAAAACCTTAATTTTATAAAAGTTTTATTGCAGGATTCCTGTCATTAACAGTTTTATCTTCTACATTCCACCTTCTTTGAATAATAATATCAAATTGCGCCCAAATGGAGGGTTATTCCCATGTTGCTTCCATCTTGCTTTTCACTCCATAACATACTGCACTCCTGTTGTATACACTCAAGTACAGTTTGCAGGAACTTCTACAGGTTTAATAACAATTCACTAGTAAAAAAATAAACAAACAAGTCCATAAGAGAGAAATATTCGTGACAATCTTAGCTAATCCGATTACTTGATCGACTTGGCAGGGAGAATCCTAATACAGTAGACAAGACGCATCTGTGTGTTTTCAGGAACGCAATGCGGAGAGCGCTATTGAGGCTCTGAAGGAGTACGAGCCGGAGATGGGGAAAGTTTACCGCATGAACCGCAAGGCAGTGCAGAGGATCAAAGCCAGGGATATCGTTCCCGGAGACATTGTGGAAGTGGCCGGTAAGCAGGACGTTGTCCTATTTTGTTTTTTTTTTTCTTTTCAGAATCATCATTTTCAGTCACACCTCTCCACATCTGCCTCTTTGCTGGCCTTGCTCTTTTAAGAGCCACTCTTTCTCTTTATACTGCATGAGGGTAATCAGATGTGGATGTATCTCTGAAATTCAGAAGAAAGAGAGAGCACACAAGAGACTGTAATGTTCCACATTTGCTGCTCTTGGGCTTCTAGTGGTTTAGTGATGCAGAGTGCTCATGGCAGGTTGTACGTCACGGTCCCTAAATAACTTCTTATCTTCTCAAGAGTTTCCCCTAGAGAACTTTTATTAGTGGGCAGCGTTGGTCACTAGTGTGCATGGACATGTTTTCCAGGACAAACACTAGAAAGTAAAAAAAAACCCCAAAAAACGTATGGGCTGTATTTCAGCTAGCTGTAGCCCCAAGAGTGTCGTGTAGTCTAGGCAAGTGATTTTTAAGTCATGTTTAAGTCATGTTTAAAAGTTGATCATTGGTCATGTTGTAATGAATGTTTATGCTAATCTGATGTTCAGTAAAAATGTTTGTATATTATATACCCCCTTTTAATGTGATGGAGCATTTTTGGCTTTTGGTCTTTGAAATGTTGGGTTAATCAACATCAAGAACACTGTAATGAGAGCCGGAGCACCATGTGAAAGTAAACAAACGCATGCACAACAATCAGTGTCTTGCTGGGGAAGCAGTGTGACTTTGTTTGCTGTGGGGAAAAATATTTTTTGGGATTAGTGACTGAGTGAGCTACTCATTATTTTCTATCATACTACAAACGTTATGTTAGTTACAGTGGTGGACTATTAGGAAGTATATGTAATTGGTTTCTGTACTGTAAGTATTGTGTTGGTGTACAGTAACTCAGTTAGTGTAATGTGTTAGTGTACTGTAAGTAGCGTGTTGGTGTACAGTAACTCAGTAAGTGTAATGTGTTAGTGTACTGTAAGTAGTATTTTGCGGTACAGTAACTCAGTAAGTGTAATGTGTTAAGTATGTGTTAAGTAGTGTGTTGATGTATCTGTACTGAAGTATTTCCTTTCTGGGGGTCTCTCCACTACATTTCAGATCTGACTGTTTACTCCACCATATTATGGCCAAATCTGTCCTTCCTTTTATGTGTGCGTAAAAATGTAACATGTCCAAACGGAAGAAGCGTGAAGGTGAGCCCACCAATCAGGCTACAGCAGTCACTTTGTTATGAGCTTGTTTTGATCTGTTGGACAGAGCTTGGTTCTAGCTAATGGAAACTGTTCTCCTTCCGTGTTCTGTGCTTATGATCATTTTAATAGACATCAGTGTCAGACTAATTACATTTTCCCATTAAACACTGTAGAAAGAAGTCACCCTCCCGCCTCCCCCGACTCCTCCCAAAACGAGATACTGAGATATTTTGTTTGGGTGTGGTTTTTGTTGGACCATCACCGACTACCTGCTCCGGTGATGGTTTGTCCTGCATGTCAGGGCTTTTTTTGTGGTTCCTGGCCACGTTAGGCGACAAATCCCTCCAGACTCTTTGATGATAAGCAGAAGTCTGGCTTGTGGGACTGTTTCGCTGCTCGTTAACTTCCCAGAATGCACAAACACTAGCTGTTGTTTCTCTGAGGTGTGTCTGTGTGTGTGTGTGTGTGTGTGTGTGTCTGTGTGTGTGTGTGTGTGTGTCTGTGTGTGTGTGTGGATACTAAGCAGGAATATCCCAGACTGCCTTATGTAAGTGCCCTTCCTGTGCATTCGGGAGGGTGCCAGGCAGAGCTGTGTATGTGTGTGTATGTGTGTGTGTGTGTGTGTGTGTGTGTGTGTGTGTGTGTGTGTGTGTNGAAGGAAGAGAGAGAGACAGGGAAGAGAGAGGCAGATAGAGGGTGTTGAATAGAGAGAATGAGAGGAGAAGGAAGAGAGAGAGACAGGGAAGAGAGAGGCAGATAGAGGGTGTTGAATAGAGAGAATGAGAGGAGAAGGAAGAGAGAGAGACAGGGAAGAGAGAGGCAGATAGAGGGTGTTGAATAGAGAGAATGAGAGGAGAAGGAAGAGAGAGAGACAGGGAAGAGAGAGGCAGATAGAGGGTGTTGAATAGAGAGAATGAGAGGAGAAGGAAGAGAGAGAGACAGGGAAGAGAGAGGCAGATAGAGGGTGTTGAATAGAGAGAATGAGAGGAGAAGGAAGAGAGAGAGACAGGGAAGAGAGAGGCAGATAGAGGGTGTTGAATAGAGAGAATGAGAGGAGAAGGAAGAGAGAGAGACAGGGAAGAGAGAGGCAGATAGAGGGTGTTGAATAGAGAGAATGAGAGGAGAAGGAAGAGAGAGAGACAGGGAAGAGAGAGGCAGATAGAGGGTGTTGAATAGAGAGAATGAGAGGAGAAGGAAGAGAGAGAGACAGGGAAGAGAGAGGCAGATAGAGGGTGGGGGATAGAGAAAGAGAGGAGAAGGGAGAGAGAGAGAGAGAGAGAGAGAGAGGGGACACCTCTTGGGTTTGCACATAGAACAAATACACACACAGCTTGTGCGCTGTGTGGATCCTCCTGCATGCACAGGAAGAGGAGAGAGAGAGAACTAGTGAGGGAGGGGTAGAGGTGCTGTGGGGTTTGCAGGTTTTCATTCATATACACAGCAGTCTCCTGCTGAATGGATCTGGAGTAAAAAAACAAAAGGGAAGAGAAAGAACGTGTGCTTTTCAGTGAATGGACGCGGCGCAGTGGATCGTTCTGTTACACAACGACACTCCAGTGTTCTCCTCTCACTAAACAAAGGAGGCGCCGGTTAAGCTTTCATTCAGGAAAAAATTCCTCCACTGTTACAGCAGGAGCGTGAGGGTTTTACAGAGGAGCCGCAGAGGCAGGGGCTGATTATGAATAGGAGAGGAAACGAGAGCTCGGAAGATAAAAGGGGATGAATTAGGGTGGGGATAGAGGAGGGAGGGGGGAGTTCCTGCACTCTTCCTTCACTCCTACAATACAACGTGAAAATGTGATGAATGCAAGGAATGAGCTGGAGTGAAGGAGAACGAGAGAGATAAAAACAGAAGAGAATCCGAGAGTGGGAGCAGGATGAGGGTGATGGAGAGAGATGCAGTCTGAGGCGAGATGAAGAGGGGAATAAAGGGAAGGAATGGCGGTGTAAGGGCAGAGAGGTAATGAGGAATAGA
Organism: Semaprochilodus insignis; assembly: GCA_034552555.1. Classification (NCBI taxonomy): domain Eukaryota; kingdom Metazoa; phylum Chordata; class Actinopteri; order Characiformes; family Prochilodontidae; genus Semaprochilodus; species Semaprochilodus insignis. The sequence continues at coordinate 7,247,788 of CM067496.1, read as the reverse complement.
GAGAGAGAAAGTGAAATGTGGGTTATGTTACCTGTCTTTGTGTGGCAGGAACAAGTCTCTCTTTGTTCTGGGGCAGTCCTCAGGTCCCTGCTGAGACAAGCCTGCATTCCACAGGCTGTGTTCCCTCACATACACGCGCCCGCGCTTCGTCACGGATGCCCCCGAAGCCTGTCGCCACGGCAACCAGTCAAAGACTCCCCTACCTGTCAAGATCGGGCCTGACGGGCGTCTGGTCCAGCCGTATTACCTCATTTCTCATGACATGCGTGTTTAGAGCGCTGTAAGTTCAGGCCCCCGTCCTTGCACTAGTGCAGCTGCCATACATGTAACATGATGCATTAAATGCACTTTGTGTCATGGTGTGTCCATAACAGCCTGGATAAAATACTGTATCTATGAAGTCTGTTTGTGTTTGGCATTAAGTGTAATGTTCTATATTCATGCAGAAATAAGATACATGCTTCAATTGAGTAAAATTAATGCAGAGCATTTTTTCAGTGATCTTGATAGCCAGACTACTAGACTCGGTGATCTTGATAGCCAGACTTCCAAACTCAGTGATCTTGTTAGCCAGACTTCCAGACTCAGTGATCTTGATAGCCAGATTTCCAAACTCAGTGATCTTGTTAGCCAGACTTCCAAACTCAGTGATCTTGATAGCCAGACTTCCAAACTCAGTGATCTTGATAGCCAGACTTCCAAACTCTGTGATCTTGATAGCCAGACTTCCAAACTCTGTGATCTTGATAGCCAGACTTCCAAACTCGGTGATCTTGATAGCCAGACTTCCAAACTTAGTGATCTTGATAGCCAGACTTCCAAACTCAGTGATCTTGATAGCCAGACTTCCAGAGTCAGTGGTCTTGTAAGCCAGACTTCCAGAGTCGGTGGTCTTGTAAGCCAGACTTCCAGAGTCGGTGGTCTTGTAAGCCAGACTTCCAGAGTCGGTGGTCTTATAAGCCAGACTTCCAGACTCGGTGGTCTTGTAAGCCAGACTTTCAGAGTCTTATTAAGAAATTGTTGTTTTTGCATGATTTGAGGGGGTAAACCATTGTTAAGTGCAGCCTAAAACAGACCCACAGGAAACAAAGTGGTCTGCTGTGGCTCAGCAGCAACTAGGACACACTGAATAAAGGCCGCTGCACACCAGATGCATTGCATCGCATCACATCGTGTCGCACTGTAGGGCTGTTTTAAAGAATGCCGGCATGGAGAGCCGATAAACGCAAGGTTGAAGTTGATTTTTACACTCTACTCACGCAAACTGAATGAAATAAAATGCTCAGATCAGTCAGCACGCTCGATTTCCGTTTACTAGCTCTTTGCAGACTGTCTGTTTTCAAGCTGAAAGATAGGAACTGAAAAAGCTTAGATAGTAACGTGCTAGCTGAGGTAACAGACCTTTAGGATTTTTGTGTTTGCCTACAGTACTTTCTGCCTTTTGCTGTGTAAATTTTCAAGCCATCAGCTACTGTGATCTACTGTGGCTTTATGTGTCTCAGTGTGGCTTTAATTTAATGTAGTAAAGGCACAAATGCTGTGTGGAGCACTGTGACACACAGAGCAATTGAACTGTGCTTGTAGTCGCTGAGCGCCACTTTACTGTCGGCACCAGTGTGTGTAAAACAGTGGTGTGCTGTGCCCTTACTATTGAATGACTGACAAAAGGCCTGTTTGAGTGGGATTAGTTTTACCTGGGAACGTGGTGTATGTTGAGTGATTAGCGACAATCTCAGTGATTTGCTCAGTAATGATTCCAGAGTGAATTACCTTCTATAATTCACCAACCTCAGAGCTCCTCAGTAACAGATCCGAGTCCTGCTCGGATCGACATCTCAGTAATCTAATAACAAAACTGGCTAAAGTTGGCCTGTTATTCGCCAGCTTCTTGTTCAATATTTCTTGTTCCACCTTAAATGGTGCAGCAGTTGCATTCTGGCACCTATAATAACGACTGTACCATTTAAGGTGGAACGAAAAAATTCAGACAAGAAGCTGGTAGATAGGAAGCTGACTTCAGTTTCATAGAAAATGGTGCCAGCCTTAAGTCTCTTTTGGTGACCTAAAGATGAGACTATGAGCTAATATTTTGCTTGATTTCACCCTTAAACCTCAAGTTCATAACATGAAATCCACAGCATTTTACCAGATTGACCAGAAGGACAATGAAATATCTTGAAAGCAGCTCTCACAAGGCAGTGGGGCTTCTGTTGTGGGCATTTGGTAAGTTAAATGAACCCATTTTAATAACCCAGTGCTAGTCTAGGTGTCACTTCGTCATACATTGAGTTGTTATTGTTGTGAAGTGCAGTGCCTGTCTCATAATGCTGATGTAAATATCTGCGAGATGATGTTTTGATCCAGGTTATTTGGGCTAATTTGGGGAAATTACAGAGATCCTTTAACCTGTACGTATTGGAGAGTCAAATTACACACTTATTACATTACTGGACCTCCCCTGCTTAAAGACCAATAAACCTTGACTTATAATTCCCAGCAGCTGTCTTGGTTGGACTTTTTTCGCGCTGTGCACAGAACAGGCGACTGCTTGCTACTGATCACTGGCTAGCATTTAATCTGATCAGCAACCGTTTCTCATCAGACTGATAAAATGTGTAATGTACACCACATGGTCCGTGCAGCACCGTGGGTGGAGCATCTGAAGCTGAGGCTACAGCCTGCCCTGCATAATTTGGTGTTCTCCCTGCTCTAATGCAGCTGATCTGTCTAACCAGATTATTAGAAAGAGCTTCCTCAGTTGAAAGGGATGTGTGGGAGCAAGAAAATACTGAAGAGTTTAAAGACATCTGGATAAGTATACATTCACTAAGTAGACAACATAGCATATAGTCTATATTAAAGTGTCTAAGTGCAATAGATGTACCTGTTTAGGACCTGGAGCTTTCTGTGGAGATTTGAAAATGATCCCTTTGGCTGGATTCGACACACTCACTACTCTGAATGATGACTATGAAACAACTAAACAGGCACAACCCAGCGTTATGTAGGAAGTTAGGATGGAAGTGGATACTATTAGTCATCTTAGTAACTTCAGGCTCCTGCAGATGGCGTTGCACAAGGATGATGGGGCTATAAATACCTGTGGGGTGACGGGATTCATGGATTGAGAAGAGGTGGTACAGTGTGGTGAATGTCTCGTTCGATGTGTGGGAAAAGGGTTGCAAAGCAGATGTTAATGATTGGCAAAAAAGGAGTGATTTGGAAATGCAAAAGACCATAGTGTGAAGGAAGTAGCTGGATTTGCAGGTATATGGAAGCGTGTGGTCATACTGGTCTCCCAGCAGTGGCCAAAATCCCAGTCTGCAGGAAATTCTCTGCAATATTGTGGCAGGGAAGGCATCCACCAAATCTGACCCAGCTGCTGCTGAACATTGATGTTGCCTATATCCAGAAACTTGTCCAGTACATCCCAAATCGAATTACAGCTGTTATTCATGCTCGTGGAGGTATTGCAAGCAATTAGGTACGTTTCAGTCACAGGTGACTAATTTTTGTCCAGTGAACTTTATAATTGTTGCCATATGTCAACATCATGTGACAGCAGAATTGCTTTTTCATGCCTGGATGATGAATGTAACAACGTCCTATGGGAGTGCATTCTTTTACTCCTACTGTATGCATTGCAGATTGCAGTTTCATGTCGCATACTGTTGCCATATGGCAACAAAATGTGAAGTACATTCATTTGCAGTCACTCCTACAGTACATTTTTAGAACGGCTTTGCTCTGGAAGTAGTGAGCTCATGCACACTGGAAGGGTCTATAAAAACTGTTATGGCAATGCTACACTTGGCCTGTCACCCCATGCAAGTAGTCATATGAAGATAATAATTTAGTATTTTTAGATACAACAGTACTTCTGCATTCTTTAAAGTACCTCCCCGTTTTGGCTTTATGGCAGCTCTGCACACTGTTGGCATCCAATACGTATATGTTATGAAGCCCAGCTCATCATTGGAGAGAAGAAAGCGAGAGGATGATTGAAAGTGTGAATGAAAGACAGTGAGTGCATGTAAACGCTGGCAGAGACCAAGGTGTTGTCAGATTCATCCACTGAAATGGCTCTCTCTCTATCAAACCCCACCGCTGCTGACATAGTCTTGTTGCTAAGAGGCGTCAAAAAATACATAAACACATAGGCGACATCCCGCTGCACAAAAAAAGGAAAGGCAGGGAGAGAGATTCCCGCATTTCACTTTCCAGAGACTAAAACTCTGAGAGGTAGAGTGAAAAATAGCTGTGGATAGGAAAGAGGAGAGGAGTTATGGGGATTCTAAATGCAGGCAGTTACAGATCTGTAACTAAAACAAGGACAGGGACTCAAAACAAATGGCAACCGTGGAAAAATGAAAAAAAAAGAAGTCCCACACATAAACGTGTAACCCCCTTCTAATTTCCTCCGATGGCCAAGTCCTCCTCAGGACCATCCCAGAACCACAGATGCCCCTTCCAGTGGAACTTTTGGCACACCTTGTAGCGAAGCGAGGGGGCTGTGGAAACCGCTGCTGTTATTTTTGTAACAGCTGTAAGTGAGTGGTAAGTGTATAAATCTATTTACACGTTTAGTTTCCAGCGGTGTTGGACCAGGGTTACCCCACTGTTCTGCTCACCCCAGTGTCCATCCTGCCGTCCACAGTGGAACTTTCCCCTGGCCTTTTTTTTCCCTGCCGCTGAAAACATCTCTGTAGCTCTGCAAATCCTGAGAAGCTAGTGGGGGATTTTCTAGGAGGACTGAGGACATGGAAAAGATGGACAGGAGTGTTTTCTCTCTTTCGTTCTCACTCTTGTTTTGGTTCTTCTTCTGGCTGTTTGGGAAAAGACAGTTAAGATTGCCCTCTATGGAGTTGTGTGTCTGTGTATCTGTGTGTCTGTGTGTATAGATTGATCAGTGAGTTCTGATTTGCATTGTGCCTACATCCCTCACTACTGGTTAATAATGTGTTCCTTTGGTAACATTCTGAGCTTAACTTGCCCTCGTGCTTTTCTTCACCAACTACTTGATGCCCATTAGGGCTGCATGATGTCAGTATTGTGACTTAATTAAAAATGGGCCTGCATTATGTTGACCAAAAACAAATTCTGCTGCATATACATATATTTCTGCAGCAAAACAACCACAAAACTGTGATGGATCGAACTGCTCACATTTTTAGTCGATTACAGGGATCAGTTATACATTATATATTGTAATAAGCAGGGCTGTCACTATTGACTTAATTAGAAACTAATTAAACCAGAGATTGCTTTGATAATTAAAAGGAACCTATTATTCTCATTGTCAGTGTTTATAATTTTTTTTTTTTTTTTGCCTGATAAAACTACTTGCTTATGAATTGAAATTTAGCACTGAATGACATCAAATTCATCCCTCAGTAGTATTTAGTAGATGATTTAATCTGTGCTGTAAAAATTATACCCAGCCCCTATCATGACCTTGCTAGCAGTATCAGTATTACAAAGGACAGACTCACAGTGATGACGATAAAACAATATTATTGTGCAGCCTTAATCTACAGATTCCATAAAACCTGCCCGCTTTTGCAAGAGTGGGCATGTCAAAGTCACTTGTCTAAGCCCTAGTGTTTTAGCCTCTTAGCATTTGATGCAACCCCGCACACATATACACACAAATGCGTAATGGCTGTGTATATTTAGCTCATTCTGCATTGTTCTAGATGGGTACAGAAGTCCCATAACTCCAGCAGGCCACATTAGCATTTAGATGGGCTCTGAAGCCATTCATGCTGGCTGGCGGGCTGGTGGGAGGAAGGCTGGGGGCAGTCAGGAGGCCGAAAATGGAGATGTGGGAGAGTGTGTGTGAGTTAAATAGGACATTTACAGAGTGCAGGATGACGGAGAGGGAAAAAAAGAGATAGCGATAGGGATGAACTTGGGGGCAGCCTTGCCCACCCCCCCTTATGCCCCCGTACACCCACCCAGTGGAGCCACCAATGGGGCGAAACGCGCATTTTGAACATGCTGAGTGGACTGGAGGCATGCCTAAGGAGGAGTAGAATAAATAACTGTGTGGGTGAGGAGAGAAAGCAAGCAAGCGAGAGAGAGAGAGAGAGTGTAATAGACTTGAACAGAAAGGAGAGAAAAGAAAAAGGGTGAGAAATAGCTCTGGAGAAGGAGGGCGTTTTTTTGTATAATGGGATTATACAAGAATTTGATGGAGAGCATTGTGAGTGGGTGGGAAGATGTATAGAGTGGGAGAGGAGTCGAGTCCAGTAGTGTCTCTGAGAAGACTATCAAAGTCGTTTCTTTCTCTGGGCACTTTACATCACACTCTGCTATCACATGAAGAGCTTGAAGAGGCTGTCAGTTTGTTTTGATAAGCTGTTTATGCTTTCAGCTATAGGGTCGTGCATGAAAGCCAACTAAATAAGAATATCGGCCCTTCGGATTGAGAGCTTTTTGACCTTTTGTTTCATTCATTTATTCATTTTCTGAACTGCTTATCTTTATGGGGTCAACAGGATGCTGGAGCTTATCCCAGTACTCATTGGAGAGAAGGCAGGAAATAGAGCTGCCCAGTATATCGTTCCATACACTCACATCACAGGACATGCAATATTAAGTAAAACAAATGAAATGAAACATGTCATGCTACATCTTCTTTGCTGCTTGATACAAAAGAAAAGCTTGCACAGTTCCTTGATTCTAATATTAAGGCTTCTCAGATACACAGAGGAGAGTAGTTGTAATTGTAGAGCATTAAAGTTCAAGAAAAGATGCTTCACACACACACGAGTGTTAAAAAGTCATTTCCCAACTTTCTATTAGTTGTCCCAACAATTATTAGTTTTATTTTCACCCCAAATTATTTTATAATGAATAATATTTTCTAAATATTCATGTTAGTCATCTGGTAAAAATTTCTGAGTACTGTTTTCATATCGCAGTATATAAATTGCCATGCCATTTTTTTAAATATCGTGCAGACCTAGCAGGAAACACTGAGAAATTTGGCAGGCTGCCAATCCATTACAAAGCAGACACACACGTACATAAGCACATTTACACCTAGGGGGCAGTTTAGCATCTCCAGTTCACCTGACAGCATGTCTTTGGACTGTGGGAGGAAACCGGAGCACCCAGAGGAAACCCACACAGACATGGGGAGCTCCATTCAGAAAGGACCCTGGACTCCCCAGCTTGAAATCAAACCCAGGCTCTTCCTGCTGTGAGGCGACAGCGCCACCCACAGCGCCACCATGCTGCCCCTTTTGTTTTCTCATTCGGATTTGAATTAGGCAATCCCCCAGACCAGTCAGAATGAACGTGTACCAGAGAGTGAGCTAGCTAGCCTATTCAAAATACACTTAACTGTAGTGAGATGACTGTCATGCATGGCTGTCACTGTAATCACTGTAATGCAGTGCCCACTTTATGAAAGGTCAGCTCCACTGATTTACATAAGTGAAACTGGTTTTGGAGAGCAGCTTGATGGCGGTCGTTTTCCCATCCCTCTACTTTCACTGGATGCTGAGCTGCCCAGCCAGATTAGTACAAATAACATCTCGAATGGAGTGATTTGAAGTGACCAATAAAATAGAAATGATCTATATTGGTGAAAGTCCTGCTGATTAAACACTTGTGTTGCTTTGAAGTTGCTTATTGTATAATGTAATGAACACGTACCACTAAATAACTTATTTTGGAGAATTTGATTTCGAACTGCATATTGTATTATGGCACTTGTATCATTGCATGACAGCTTTTATTGCAATACAGATTGTACCATAAAGTTGGTGCCAGTAACCAGTGCTATGGTTCAGTGATGTGTGATTCCTTAGTGTTGCCTGTTTGTTCATTTTCGTAGGTCACCTTAAAAAAAAACTTGATGAAAATGAAAATGCACCCCAGCCCCTGCCTGGCCCGTGGCTTTTTTATTAGATGCGTCTGTCTCAGTTCCGGTGTTGAAACAGCTGCGTAATTGCCTGTTTAAACTGCCTAATTGTAAGAAGTTTTTCTGAAAAGCACTGAAACATCATTAGGCCTGACCTGGGATCAGTGTGAGATGGAACGCATCTAATGAACACACATTTGACACGCCAGGCTATGCATCATTAATACCTTTCCAAATATATCATTCTTTACCACAAGCAGGAAGAAAACAGAGCTGACTGTCAAAGGGCCTATAGCCAGAAGGTTCCATCTCAGTTTGTCCAAAGTTTTAGCAAGTTAAAAAACAGTCTTGAAGAACTGAAGAGTACATGTCTAAGACGAGTGTGTTAAGATGCACACGTTGAATTTTTCAAACATAGCCTTCACTCCACTGTCCTTAACTTATAATGGAAATTAATAAGAAAATGTGTTTTTGTAACCAACAATTTCAATTTCTTTTGGTTCATTTATCATGAACTTATTACAATGTAAATAGCTGCTGGGTGTTTTAAATAAAGTATACAAATATCACATAATTAATATTCTGACAGCAACTGTATATACATACACATCCACATCATATACCAAAACCAGAAATTTAAATATATCCTGATATTAATGTTTAGCCATACAGTCCACTACTAACCCCATCTCAGAGTTCTCAGGAAGCATCGACATATGGAAGAACACCCCCAATAGTGAAAGTAGCACAGATATTGACTACGTTTGTTCCCAGACAGCAGTCTTGATTGTCTTCACCTCATGTTTTTCTCTCTCCAAAATTGGAGTCACTTTTTTGTGTCTTGATGTAGCACTCAAGCATAGTATTGATCCCCCGAAGCGAGCATGTCTTCATCAGCTTGAAATTGACCAGTCGTGGCTGTGTGCATGCTATTTGTCTTTGGACGCAGGTTAGGTGTCTCCGTCGTGCTGGAGTGTCTTTGCCTCCAGGCTTGTGTGTTCACGCCGGCCACCGCTTCGATCCGCTGTAATCGAGTGTTCATCCGGAGAACGCGGCCTTAAGAGAGAAGGTTTAGGATGGTTACTGATGGTTCAGCTGCCCTGCCTTTTTGCCTTTTGTGTCTCTAAACCCTTCTGGGCTAAGGGGTTGTAAAACGATCCCTGGCTGCTTCATGTTCATTTCAGTTCATGCTAAATGAGACCTGTAATAGTGTTAATAGAATTGAGTAGTATTCTTATTATTTGTAGTAGTATTCATTCTATATATCTTTTATGTGTGTTAATAATGGGGTCACAGTTCCAGGTCAGGGATCAAAGGAGCTCTGTAATTGTGTCCTAATATTTCTGAGCACCTTTGTTGTACAGAGAACCCTTTCTTAAGCATCAGCCACTGGACACCTTCATTACTGTGGTGGACAGTAATGAAGTGAATGTAATTCGTTACTGTACTTAAGTATTTTTTTTGTGTACCTGTACTGTACTGAAGTATTTCCATTTTGGATGACATTGTACTTTACATTTTGAAGTCAAATATCGTACTGTTTACTTCACTACATTCTGTGAAATTTGCCTTCCTTTCGGCTTAGGTGAGTGTAAAAACAGATGTAATATAGTAAAGTAAAACTCATTTGTGAAGCTGTGTTTAAAGTTTTTATCTTTTTATTAAACTTAAACTTGTAACTAAGTTGCAAATAAATCTTAAACTGAAACTTTGCTAGTTTGCTAAAAGCTATGTTATAGTTCTGCCTAACAGAAATGGTTTGCCTTCAGTGTTTTGTGCTTAGGATCATTTGAATAGACATCAGTGTCAGACTAATTCATGATCTTCTGTTAAAGACTGACTGCCTTGTTCCAGAAATGATAATAGGACATTATAGCCATAATAAATCATCCTACTTTTACACTCCATACTTAAGTAGGCAAATACTTTTATACTTTTAGTCAAGTGGAGGTCTAAAAGGAGGACTTCTGCTTTTACTGGAGTAGCATTTTACCTTGGGTATTTGTACTTTAACTCAAGTACATGGCTTGTGTTCTTCGTTCACCACTGTAACCGCTTTACTGCTGTTGCTCATTTTCTCCATTGTCAGTGGGTTTGTTATGAATATGTTTGCATCAGGACAATTAATGCACCCATATCATGAAAAAAATGGAGTTTGAAGTGATATATAATCACTGTTAAATGTAACATTCACTACACATTCCAAATACTGCTGCAAAAACAGCCTGTTTAAAATTCAGTTTCTGTGATGTCAAAAACCCAAATGTATTTACTTATATTCACCTATTCAACTGTTTAGTTTTGTCCAGTCGTATGAGGCTCAACACAGAGCAGATGATCAGAACAGAACTTTATTTTATTTCAGTCTTAAAGGCACAGTAACAATAACAGCCTATCTCAGTCTAAAGGATAAAGAGGGGCTGGAAAATTAATAAAAATAAATTATGACTACTTTTATTACATAAAACCAGAAAGATATAAAATATGGGTCATTTATGTTAGTTGAGTTCAACAGATTTGCCAGTATAACATACATGCTTTCCATGTGTTGTCTAGTTTGTTAAAAGTAGTGATAAGTAGTGATAATTAGAGAATGTCAGAGTTTAATGTCGCATGTAAATATTGTTAGTTTCAAACCACTGAATGTGCTTAGAGCAGTGTAGTATGTGAAATGCAAATATTTGCGTTCATAGTTTTTGATGCCTCTGTTTGAACGTGGCAGCACTAGTGTTGTGTTCATGTATCAACATATAATGTAAAAATATGGTGTATGGTGAAAATGTCTCGCAGTATTATGATATGATGTTTTTGCCACATTGCCCAGCCCTTATTTGTGTTTTAGCAATACCTGATTGTTGTGTTTGCAAACAATGATCAATTATTCATATTATCCCTTTTCTGCCTGCTGCTTAAAAGCAAGTGAAGGAAGGAATTATATGTAAGTGACAACAAAACTAAATTTACTGCTTATGAAACTTTCTATCTTTTCATTGTTCTGTACCATTTTGTTTCACAAAGGTTCCAGATATCAGTACCAGAGTTCCAGTAACTTCAGCAGCAGTTCTAAAACCTGAAACAAAGTATTAAAAAGGAAATACTGTATCAGTATATAAATTAGTATAATGAGAAGGGTGATTCCCTGACAGCAGGGATCAAAATAAAAGAAAACTGGCATTGATGGCATATACTGTATATGATTCAAAATGGGCAATTTCACCAAAAGGCAGCAAATTTGCATTTATATCGGTCATGCATGGAGTTAGTGAGTGAAGGTGGCCAAACAGATTGTGGCCCCATCCCTGACTCTAGCCTTGCTTCAGCCACTTCCTTTTGGTCACATCTTGCTGTTTAAAGCTGAATAGTAACTTAATACCACCACTTTTTATATGTGACCATGAACAGTGGACACTAATATATCTGGTATGTGACACTGAACCATTTTCTGATGTATCTTGTATGTGTTTTTCTTTTTCCAGTTGGTGACAAGGTGCCTGCTGACATTCGAATTGTCTCCATTAAATCCACTACCCTACGAGTGGACCAGTCCATCCTCACAGGTACTGAGCCCTTCTTTAGCCCTTCTTTAGACTTTACCTAGACTGAGCTAAGTCAAGGAATACTCCAGTGTTTATCAGCCTAATCTTCATCTATTACATCGGTTTTGCAAGGAAGATTACCACACACAGTTTTTCTGATGTGTTCACTTAGTCACCAAAGCTTTTATTGTGTACTTGTATACGAAAGGTTTGGGTATTTTGAAGGAGGAAAAAACAAAAACTCATTTTATGTACGCAAATAAATAAGTTTTATGCACTACAATGTACAGGACAATACCATATATGAGTTACCTGTGAAAGATGTGTTTTAGTGATTTCTATATTTAATGTATGATCTACATTATATCCATGATGTAATGTCCCTGAAATAGTGGTGTCCAAGTTATCTGCTTTACTTATGATGTCCAGACCCTGTCGGGTAACTGCATGTCCTTTACTGGGTGCTTCGGATTGTTTAAAAGAACAGTTTAGTTCCATAAAACTTAAACATGTTTCCTTTCTGGACACATGGTTTCTGTCTGGTTAACGTCTGCAACACTGTCTAAGGTTCCATTTGGTGTCATTGAAGAGCAGAAAACAGAGCAAACAGGTCCACATGAACCCAGCTGCACCAGCATGAGCATGAGTTCATTAATATTATTAATATAAGCTTATGCAGCAATACTGGGACATGTTCTGAAAATTATTGCAGTTTTGCCGTTTTATCAGTATCGCCCAGCTGTAGTCTATGATTTTAAATAGCACCCTGCAGATGCAGAAGGTACAAAATGCTGGAGTATTCCTTTATTGAAGAACTATGTTCTTTTTATTGTTGATAATTGTATTATTCCTCATTATTATTAATTTTATTGTTGGATTGCATTTTCCCCCTGTTAATCTGTGCTCTCATATGGTTTCTGTAACTCTGTAATGTGTAATATTTATTTCCCGCCCGCTGTTTTTAATCTGCTTCATTACTTTGTGTTTGAGGAGATGTGTTACTGTCTAAATGGCAACGTCACTACATCTTTATTAGTTTTTCTTGTTTTGTTGTTTTTTTTTTTACCCAGGTGAGTCTGTTTCGGTGATCAAACACACAGACCCTGTGCCGGACCCTCGTGCTGTTAATCAAGATAAGAAGAATATGCTGTTTTCCGTAAGCACTTCCTTCCTGTTTTGAGTAGAGTGTGTCTTAAAATGAGAAATATGAGATATTTCACCTACATATAAGATAGTTATGTCATTTTTTTTTTTTTTTTTTTGCAGTGTACATGTATGTCACTCAGTGTCCTCGTCAGAAAATGTTACCCACTGTTTTAAATATCAGTGAACATCATCCTGATAAATGTTTAGTGTTCTATTCTTGGGCTAAGAGCCATATGTGTTAAGGACAGCTGACTTGTGGTTCCTTTAATGCATCCAGTAATGTTGTCGGCATTTATTTGTGTGGACAGCTGAAGCTCCCGGTGTTTATTAAAAATATAGAATTTGGTTATTAAGGTATTTCTGTTGGTCTTTCATGGTGGTCTGTCTGCACTGCTTGTGTGAACATATGCCTCTCGTTAGAACAGTGACTTACAAGAGAAATCTTTGTTTATTTGCATATGTTTATCTAAAAAAAACGCCCTCAATATTATCTGCCTTTGGTATCTGAAATGGTTTTGAATTTCACCATGTTTCAAAGTGTGCCAAAGTTGAAATATTCCGATTTTCTCCCAAGTGAAAAGCAGGGTTCAGGCCTAACGCAGGGAAGCACTTGTTGGGTTTCTAACGCTGCATTCTGCCACTCTAATTGCTTGAATATGATTTTGTGTGTGAGGTCATTTGATCCGTTCTGTCACCGCAGCCCTTAGCACTGTGTTTATTGCGGAAACTTGCTTCAAGATAATAATAAACATAATAGTTATGGGGCAGCCCAAGTACCCAGACTGAATGTGTATGCAGTTGTTGGCAGTAGTCTTGCAAGGCCCTTGGTCACACACCCCCTATAATAATAATAATAATGCATCTATAAAAACACAAACAAATACAATTATATTCAAAGCAATTCAGACAGGGAACACTACTCTCACACATCATAACACACTGCGCCCGCAGCTCCATTTTAATTGCAACGATATCTCCTGAGTGAATATAATTTACAAAAGGGAACAGTGGTGAAGGGCAGATAACATTTCTTTGTTTCATGTATTAAATCTTTTGTACAATCGAGATCCACTCATTCATTAGATTTTAATATCTGCACTGTTTTCCCCCAGTGGTTTGTCCTGAGTCTTTAAACTGCACTGGGCCCTATGCTCTGAGGCCCTCTAATGGGCATGGCAGTCAGAGGACCCTGGGCTGTTATCTGTGGCTTGTTATAGGCTATTTCCAGGCCCCGAAGGGCCCCGAATGTTTTTTAAACATAAAACATTCAACAAACATAATAAGATCCCACATCTTCCACTCAGCGTGCGTTTGAATGTGGGGGTTTCCTTGTGAAGTTTTTCTGGGCTTTAATCTGATCTACAGAATCTGAGTATGCTGTTTATATAATTTGAATAATCGGATTATTAAGCACATGTAAACATTCTTACAGACAGTTATATATAGGTGTATGCAAAAGTTTTGGCACCCCTGGTCAAATGACCTGTTTTCTTGATTTTGTCGGTTTTTACATGCATGTCCTCTACAGAGAAAAATACTTCTGCATGTTTTTTGATATGCTTTTTATTGACTAATTTAATTATGTGGTGAGGAAAAAACATAAAATGTAGCCAGTGGAAAAGTTGTAGCACGTTTTATATTTCATGTTTTATTTGTTTATTTATTTTAATTATGTCGTTTCACTACAATGTGCAGATTAGCATTTCTCTGTAAATGTTGGTAGTTAATGCATTTTTTCCTTGCCTTGCGTGACATGCAGTATACAGTTAATATACAATATACAGTGCATGCAGTTTCATTTTGAACAAATTTTACTTTGAACATCCACCTCCCACTCCCACTCTGATAATCAAACACAAACTCACTCTGCAACTGTATTACAAAATACCATCTTCTCTGCATCTCTCCCACTCCTGTCTCTACCCTGTTCTGCAGAAACCTTTAGGGTGCAGTATAAACACTAGGTTTAGGTGTCCGCTCTTGCTCCCAATCCTAATATGTGGGTCCTGTTGCTGATGTTCTGCTTGCACTGAATTTCCTAATCCGGGAATACATTTTCCCAGCTGTAGATTATATTAGGGATTATTTATGGCTGCGGGAACACCTTTGGAGCACTTTAATCACTTCAACCAGTGGAATCGCATTAAATAGAGTGTGCCTCCGTTTAGCTGTTTAGTCCCTTAAACCAAATTGTGCTCGTGTGATGTGCTTTTTATAGGCCGTCTTTATGCATTTTCCAACACATCATCCCTTTAAACGATGGACTCCCCTGGAAAAAAGCTGTCTAATGACATTATGGCCAACTGAATTACTCTCTGCCCCAGTGAATGAAGTTTCCAGGTCATATTATGTAAAATAAGCGTATGGAGGTTAGGAATTTCTGATGTTGCTGTTCTTTCCATACAAGCCTAAAAGTTATCTGGAGAGACCTTTTAATAAGGCCTGAACAAAAGGATTGTACACTGTTTTTCCCTTTGGTCTATGTATCTAATGTGCTGGTGTCCTGTGTAGCTTTATATGTCACTGCTGTCTGAATAAAACCTTCTCTCTGTTTTTTGTCATTTTTCAGTTGTGGGCATAGAACGGAAATATCGTGTGTGTAAATTCCATGATAAATTGACCAAAAGAAATGGCTCAAAAGAGGGGAGGCTGAAACTGGCCACATTGACTTACATAAAAAGCAGCAACAGCAGCAATATGCTAAATAACATTTTATGGGGGAGAGAATAAAAAGACGTGATGAAAAATGTGAAGTTCTAGTGAAATTATTATGCGGTGGTTGATTGCGGTGGTGATTAAATCTCATGGTTCTAATGTGTGCATCTATGTAGTGCAAGTTATTGTTGTGTATCGAAACTTTGCTTAACCAAACTTTTGTATGGTAACTGTGCAAAAGTCAGAGACCACACTTTCATTTATTTCATTTCCAGTCAGAATAGCACATTTCAGTGTCAGAAAAATTCAGAAAAACACACATATGTAACTCAACATTTTACCAAGCCTAATAGTAGCACAACCAACTACCCAAACATAGCCTGCACATGTGCATTTAAAATGGCATTTAAAATGGAAATCAGATGTTGAAAGATCCAGTAGACCATCAAAACTGCCACCAATAAATTAAACTAACCAATCACCTATTAATTAACAGCGGTTAAAGCTTTCGTCTTTGTGAGAGACAGAGAGAGAGAGAGAGAGAGAGAAAGAAAAAGAAAATCAAGCTCTTGCTTCAGATTTGTAAACATCCACTGGTTTCTGTCCATCCTTGCACTGTGAGAAGACAACTCAATGTTGTGGGCCTGAAAGTGTGTATTCCAGTCATGACTGAGAAAAGGAAACAGACAAAAAAGAAAATAACTTGCACTAGAACACTAAAACTGGATGTCTGATACATGTTGTATGGTTTAATGGACCGGTGGTTCTAAATTGGTTTTAGGGATCACTAGGATCATGAGAAGCATGAAAATGCAACCGACTTCTAAGATTTTTTACAAGTAGCAAACTTTTTTTCTGCTTTTGTACTTTCGTTTTCCTATGTCCTTCATGTACATCTTTGTTTATGCACTCATGTCCGTCTTCTGTCCACTTTAGGGCACCAACATAGCCGCAGGTCGTGCCATCGGCGTGGTCGTCTCCACTGGTGTTTCCACCGAGATCGGCAAAATCCGTAACCAGATGGCCTCCACGGAGCAGGAGAAAACGCCATTGCAGCAGAAGCTGGACGAGTTCGGTCAGCAGCTCTCTAAAGTCATCTCCCTTATCTGCGTGGCCGTGTGGGTGATCAACATCGGCCACTTTGGCGACCCTGTCCATGGAGGCTCCTGGGTCCGCGGGGCCATCTACTACTTCAAGATCGCCGTAGCGTTAGCTGTGGCTGCCATCCCTGAGGGGCTTCCCGCTGTCATCACCACCTGTCTGGCCCTGGGCACCCGCCGCATGGCCAAGAAGAACGCCATCGTCCGCTCGCTGCCATCTGTGGAGACACTGGGCTGCACCTCGGTGATCTGCTCCGACAAGACAGGCACTTTGACCACCAACCAGATGTCTGTTTGTAGGGTGAGTGAAGTACACAGTCTTGACAGTGCACTTCTGACGTATACTGTTAGTGCTGGGGGTGTAACAAGTGTCAAAGTTTTAGCTTGTTTTGCTTTTCATTGTTATTTTATCACTGGGTTTATCACCTTAATTTGTCTCTGTGTCCCACCTCATGCCGCTATGTGTGTATATATGTGTGTGTGTGTGTGTGTGTGTGTATATGCGTGTGTGTGTATGCAGCCTTTTATCCATTTAACGTAAGTTGCCAGTTGTATTCTTGTAAATGTTTACACTACAAACATCAAATTTATGGCAAATGAATATTGGCCCTGAACATCGGCCCCAAATATCGGTTTTCAGTATCCTTGATTCCTAATCAAGCAATTCCATATCAGTCGACTCGTAAATTACAATATGCATTTCATAGCACAAGACATGTACATTCACACTGTTGACATTCTCTAGTTAGATGGGAGGACAGTTCCCATATAATGCATATGCATAATATATCATATGTTATGTAATCCGTAGCCTCTTTAAGCACTACACTTACTGTGTTTGTCTTACACCTGGGCTTCGTCTTCATACACGGTAGGCCAAGTTCCTGTGTTCATTAGAGTTTGCTTTGAGAGCCCGTCTGCAAAATCTGCCCCTGCTGCTTGCAGAGCTGTTTCTTTCAGCAGGTTTGTTATTTTTGGAGCACTGACAGGTGGGTTCCACAGGCTGGGAAACTCCCTACAGAGCTGCCATGTTTGCTGTGTGGACTTTGATGAGTTGCCAGTAGCAGCGACGCAGTGTACACCTGGATGATGCAACACTAACGGTGTTCAGTGCCGGCTCTTGCTGTCCTGCATGCAGAAGGGCAAATAAACCCACCAGGCAGGAAGTGAGAGACAAGAGGGAGGGTGAAATAACAAGCCTGCCAAATGCTAGTAGAAAAATAAATAATCACTCTGTCACTCCAGTGGTCTCTCAGCTCTGCTGCTTGTAGTCTTGATTTCATATCGTAACCTTAAAGGACTCCTAACCCATTTGCCACTGTCAGTGTTAGTGACTGGCAAAACTAGTGGTCTGCTTGCATTCTTTCAGACCAGGTGGTTAGGGAGGGGTTGGGCTTATGCTCTTCACTTAGACTCTGGGCTTCTTTCAAAAAGGTGCGATAGAATGTATTTATTCAGCATTTTAACTTGTTTTATGATGTCTACATAGAAGGTTTTCTTCCTTTCCATTCCTGGTATTCCTTGCTGCTGCTGCATACAAGGATATAGTCATACAAACAAACATACAGTGCTGTTCTTGACAATCAAATTAGTTTTGTTTAACTGTACTATCTAAATGTGATAGTGCCAAGTATCAGGCGTTTGTTTATTTGTACCTATAAAAGTGCACCAGTATGAACATACAAACGTAAGCCCACTTACGTATGCTACTGCGCTAATAAACACACAGGAAAATCTTAGATCAGTTTTAAACCATTCTGTCTTGACATATTCTTACTAGACATACACTGTTATTTTATATTCATGCACTCGTGTGTAAATTACATAATTAAATGGATGCAATTACAACCGCTTTCCCAATAAAGGTTTCCCAATATCCTGATTGGATAGAATTGCAATGTTTCATTTTAATATGTTTTTTTTAAACAGTGTTTGTAAAAAATAGACTGTAGAGAGACCATATTGTCCGATCATGTACGTCACTATCTGGTTTTAGGTTCCGTGCACAGTGT
Organism: Semaprochilodus insignis; assembly: GCA_034552555.1. Classification (NCBI taxonomy): domain Eukaryota; kingdom Metazoa; phylum Chordata; class Actinopteri; order Characiformes; family Prochilodontidae; genus Semaprochilodus; species Semaprochilodus insignis. Next base: position 7,229,466 of record CM067496.1, on the reverse strand, counting down.
GGCAGCAAAGCTGCTGTAGCACAGTTGCTCAGTGTGAGTTGGATGAATCAACTTTACTGTAAATTGTTTGTTAACAGGTCTGTCTGCAGTGCCTCGGATGTGATTACTGCTGTCACTGTGCTACAGAGACTTGTTGTTGAAGGAGACAGCTGAAGATCAAAACTATGAAACATACTTTACTTACAGCTGTACAGAAACACCTTCTTGATGTGAAAAAAGAAACTGCTCTACTATGCAAAAATAGCTAATAGCTAATATCAGCTAGAATTGAATGATAAACTATTGGGGTACATTGCACTCATTTACACTAACGACTGTTTGAAGCTAAGTAGGTTACTCAACATGGTAGCGATATCTGCAAGTATTAAAAATATGTACTCATACTTGCTCTGAGGCAGAGGCATTGCACTCAGCTGGTCTTGAAGTCCACTTTACCCCGAGACAAGACAGAGACCAGTAGTTTATGGACTTGAGTACTACAGTGCTAACTGATATCAATATTCAAGCCCCGAGTGTTGACCAATGCAAGTTTAATAATTTCTATAAAAACTTCTGAGCTTTAAAATGGAGCAAGTTCTTCAATTAAGACCTGTATCTAAAAGTAGGCTGTCATATTGAAACTACTTAGACACTCTACTGTGGCACAGGACAAAATACACAGCTAACAACATCTCAACATCTCAGCAGGGAGTAAGTGCTATTTCAGGACAAATTTGTCACAGCATTAAATCTCATTAATTTTTTTTTTGCCCCCATTCAGAAATTTCGACGTATTTGCTGATACCTGCTATCAGATCTCCACCTGTAACTGGCATGCATGTGTTTGTACAGATAGGTGGGCTGAGATTTCTACCAAGTATTTTTAGCAATGACCTTAAGTCAGCTACCAGCCCATGAGAAAAACCTCTGATCCGCTATAAATGATAAGTTTTTTTTTCCTTAATGCCATTTCTGGAAGGCAGAATGAAGTCTTTGTTTTCTTTCGTTTGGCCATGCCTCTCCCTCCTTTTCCCCCCTTTTATCAGAAAGCCACACGCACACGTGCTTGTTGTCCCACTCCCAAATTGTGTGACCTTTATGATTTCAATTGGAAAACCATGATTGAATTTTTCCAGTCGCCTTTTGTTTTTGTTGTCATTGTTGTTTTCCCCATTTTTCTCAGGTAGTCATGGAGGCATGTTTAGATCAGATGGGCATTTCTAATGTGCTGTTTTTCTTTCTTGGCTGGTTTGAGAGGACAACATATGTGTGTGCAGGAAAACAGCTGTAAAAATGTTGCCACCAACAAAACAATCCTAACTCTGTAAAGTGTTTTTTGTTGGTTGATTGGTTGGTTGGTTTTTAAACTTAAAGAGCAAGACTTTTCCTTTCCTTTCCATTATGTATTATGTATATATATACAGGGGTTGGACAATGAAACTGAAACACCTGTCATTTTAGTGTGGGAGGTTTCATGGCCAAATTGGACCAGCCTGGTGGCCAAGCTTCATTAATTGCACATTGCACCAGTAAGAGCAGAGTGTGAAGGTTCAATTAGCAGGTAAGAGCACAGTTTTGCTCAAAATATTGCAATGCACACAACATTATGGGTGACATACCGGAGTTCAAAAGAGGACAAATTGTTGGTACACGTCTTGCTGGCGCATCTGTGACCAAGACAGCAAGTCTTTGTGATGTATCAAGAGCCACGGTATCCAGGGTAATGTCAGCATACCACCAAGAAGGACATTTTCCTCCACCAGCATCACGTAGTGACCTGGCCACTGTCCTGCAAGAAGAATGGCTTAAAATCCCTCTGACCACTGTGCAGGACTTGTATATGTCATTCCCAAGATGAACTGACGCTGTATTGGCCGCGAAAGGAGGAGGAGGCCCTACACCATACTAATAAATGATTGTGGTCTAAAACCAGGTGTTTCAGTTTCATTGTCCAACCCCTGTATGTTTACATTGCATTACATTGCTACAAAAGGCTTCAATTTCCCAAAACACTATATTTTTCTCATACGGTATGTGTAAAACTGTCTTTAAGCCCCGCCTCCTCATAAGCCCATTGTGCCCTGATTGGTCAGCTGGCTCACTCTGTTCCGACTGGTCAAACATCAGAGCAATTCCACCCCACACATTCCCAGTAATTGCTGTGCACTATGTGCTAGGCGTCCCTCCAGGCAGTCAATAGGGATCATGGTACAAGATGATGTCATATTTACTTTTTTTTTTATTGCTGTGCAGACCATTACATGCACGTTATATGCACAGAAAGCTACAGAACACACTGAAGAAAGGGGAAATGGTTCCCCTTTAACTTATTCTCATTTTGAAAATTAGTAAAACAGCTCTTTATATATAACAGGATAATGGATAGTGGACATATGTAAGGCCCAAGGAATATCTGTGATCTGTGTGTGTGTTCATGTGTTATGCTTATTCATGCGCAAGAGAATGTTGCTTACCTGTCCTAATGCCCTGAGGTGTGTGTGTGAGTGTATGCCACAGGTCTCTCTGTGTTTAACAGCAGGGAGTTCCCTGTGTGAGAAAGCTGCTTAATCTCCCGCGAGAGCCGGGAACCTTCCGGAAAGAGTCCCACTGCGCTGGTGTAAATATTTACTCACCTCAGCCTCGCTGCGATTCGAGACAAGCCCTGATCTCACACACTGACCAGCCCCAAGACCAGCCCACACATACCCGTTCACCACTCGCATTAGCACTATTTTTAGTGCTTGTTCATGATTTTGTGCTCAAGTGAATTCCACCGTGTCACCTTTGTTACAAAACCTGTACACCAGCAAGGCGGAGCTGCAAGGTGGAGGTTTTTAACTGCTGTGCCTGATACAGTTGTACCAGCACTGTACCGAGAATGGTCCACCACACCACACCAATGGTCAATGAAGGTTCTGTGGTGGTTCCTTTACACTGATTGTTGGAATTATATGCAAATGTTTAATCAATTGTTTTTGAACTATATTAAGTTGAAAACATGATGTCTGTTGTTATTGCTGTTTAATGGCATGATATTCTACGACCAGCTTGCCTCTGAGTCCTCAGCTGCACAAGCGTATTGGACCTTTGCTGAATTCTGCGAGTCATACTATACCAGGCTTTCCAGTTTAGCGACCATGCCGTTGTAACATGTGCAACATGCAGCTTGCAATGGTCATGCTGAAAAAGAAGTCATCTAGAAGGCAGCATACACTCCAAAGTGTGTAAATATCTTTTAGCCTTAATGGTGCCTTCACAGATGTCCAGGTCACCCACACCATGGGCACTAATACAACGTGACATGTCCTGGCTTATCAACTTTATGGTATGATGGTAGCTGAATGGTATGTTTCTTCTTTGGCCTGGAAAGCGTAACTTCCATTGTATTATTTATTCACAATCTGAAAGGACTAGTTTGACCACAATATACTTTTCCACCGTGCCCATTTCAGAAGAGCTCAAGAGAAGTTGGTTGGAGTTTCTCTGCATTGCTGAGACATGGCTTCTCCTGTGTAGAGTACAGTCTTAACTTGCATTTGTGGATGCAGCAGTGATGGTGTTGCTGGCGTTTAACGCAGTGCCATTAGGGATCAGTGGTATATGGCCCTGCTCTACACACAGAGGTTTCCTCGGATTTCCTGAATCCTTTGATTGTGTTATTCACTGCCTTGGGGAAATGCATCCTTTCTAGCAGTCGCTCACTGTGGAACATTTGTTTTTAAACTGTTGGATTATTTGCTGATGTGTTTTTGGCAAAGAGGCGAGCCTCGACCCGTCTCTGCTCGTAAAGGGATACGCCTTTCGTGGACGTTCCTTTTATACCCAAGCACGATTGCATCACCTCTTTGAAAACAGTGTTCCTAGGCTTAAATGGCTGCTTTCCAAACAGTACTGTCATTGGTAAATACAGGCCAAATGGACTTGTTTTCTGTTCTTATTCGCATTTCATATGTTCCACCTTTTTTTGAACCAGGCTGTACCTACATATGTACCATACAATACATATGAGACATAAGCATGACCCTCGCATCCTATCGTTGCATAAAAATAAGTGCATGTATGTTTAATAAAGGCGGTCAGTGTTTGTGTGTTCTGTGCATGTCTGTTGGTTCATGTGTAGCACTTATTGGCCGGTAGTTGAAACCGAGTTTAGGGGAAAAGGATGGCCTAGAACACGCGTCCCTTGAGCTGGAGCTTTGAAAGATCTGTGTGTGCATGTGTGGTGTTCTATTCGTGGCTGTCCTGCCTCCTTTCCCTCGCTCCCTCTTTTCCTCTGCTCGGCTTCAGTGGGACGCCTGCATACTTCTCTCTTCCTATTTTTGTCCTCCTTTCCCTTTTGTTTTGTGCTCTCGCCACTTTGCTATTGGTAAACTGCTGACATCAGGAAAGCCAAAGGCTTTAAAGAATGTTTCAACCAATGTGTGTGTGAATGTGTGCTGATGGCTGTTTATGTGTGTGTGTGTGTGTAAATGGCACATTTCTACTGATTTTAATTGCATCTCATTATTCTAGTGAGTTGATGCACCAGCATGCCTGTCTCTCTCTCTGTCTATATATTATCCGTCTGTCTGTTTGTCTGTCTGTCTACACTATACTGTCTGGCTACTCTATACTATATCTACTCCTCCTAATTTTCAGCCACACCCTTAACTAACAGGTGCATAAAATCAAGCACAGAGCCATGCAGGGTCCATAGACAAACACTGGCAGTAGAACTGGTTGTGCTGAAGAGCTGAGTGACTTTAACCGTGGCATAGAATGCTAGCTAACTTTGTCAGTTTGTGACTCTTGTGTTATACTTGATCTGCCCTGGTCAACTGTAAGTGCTATTGTTTCGAAATGGAAGCGTCCAGGAGCAACAACAGCTCAGACACAAAGCAGCAGGCAAACTCACAGAACATAGTCACCAAGTGCTGAAGCTTGTAGCACGTACAAATCGCTTATCTCCTGTTGCTGCATTTACTATAGAGTTACAAACTGTCAAGTAAGTAAGTAACATCAGCCCAAAGACTCTGCTGGCACCCTCATGAAATTGGTTTCCATGGCCAAGCAGCTGCCCACAAGCCTAAGATCACTGTCACTGTCTCTAAGCGTCGGCTGGAGAGGTGTGAAGTCACTGAAGTGTATTGTTTGTGATAGATCTATATATATTCTAGCACTGTTTTGATAGTTATTATTCTTGTTTGTTATATCATGTGAGCAGCTTATAATTCTTCAACATATCCACAGAAGCCCCGGTTGGTCAGAATGCTCAGAGCAGACGTGCTGCAATATCAGTATTGTACTGTCTAAAATTATGGTAATGATTAACAAACAGTATAGTGTGCGGCTCTGCTGTCAGTCTGCTAATGCCCAGGGCTGACAGTATGTTAAATTAAACAGCTTTTCCTGCAGAAAACTTTGCGTCCCCCAGGAGAGAGTCTTTACCCTTTAATGGTGTTGGATATGCTGTAAATGGAAGTGTGAGTGCTTGAGTGGCTATTCATTTCCATCAGTGCTCCAGACCTCCAGGCTGTATTCCCATAGCCGGGGACTGGCTCTGCTCCACTGCACAGGCTTCTTTCTTTTTCTCCATTAACTTTCATCATTACAACTCCATAGGGAATTCAGCCTGAGCGTGAGATCTAGCCCACATTTTCTTTCTCTCTCTCTCATGTTCTCTCTCTCTCTCATTCTCTGTCTCTCATGTTCTCTTTCTCTTCTTTTCTTTCACTGTCTCTGTTTTCTCTTTCTCTCTCTCCCCCCCCCTCTCTCTCTCTCTCTCTCTCATGTTCTCTCTTATGTTCTCTTTCTTTTCTTTCACTGTTTTCTTTCATCTGTTTTCTCTCTCTTTCTGTTTCCACCTCTCTATCTCTTCTTTGTCTATATTGCTTTCACTCACTATTCCACTCTCTCATTTTTCCTTCTTTCTCTCTTTCTCTCTCCCTCTCTTTCTCTTCATTGTCAGTATCTTTCTTTTACTGTTTCAGTGTCTCTATCCGTTTTTTTCTTCTCCCCCCCCCCATATATATATATACACACTACACACACAGAGTTATTTGCCATGTGCCTCATCAAACCCGTATCTGTCAGCTAATCATTACATATCACTGCATGATACCCAGCACCCAGGCATCTGTTGCTATAACAACCTGCAGCAATGTAACTAAACCGAGATGGGTGGGGGGGGGACAAGACAGGCGGGAGCTTTTTGGTGTGGACATTATTATTTCTGTATTGCACAGCACTGTGCTGAAGTTTTTGAGTATTTCAAATTTCTCTCTCACGTCTACATAGAAGCTATGTGACTTTGTTCAGATTCCCAGATGTGGTTTTACACACCCATTTACGCCCTGTGATTTGGCCCTAGAGTAAAACAAGCCTTTTTGTCTTTGCCTGTATGGTGCGCTCATGAATATTTAGATCTTTTGATTGAGCTCTGCTCTGATTAGCTGGTTTAGAAGCAACTTGCCTAAGCAGACACAGGCAGGAGAATTTAACACAAAGCAAATTTTGAAGTTGTTACTCACTGTGATCCTTAAGTTTAAGATGTGACAGTCAGTATGCAACAACGTTAGCAAGTAACTTAAATTCACATCCTACCGACATTTCTCACAGCCCACCTGCTCGGATATCTCCTCTTCCTTCTTAACTATCTTTTCCATGCCTTCATCTTCCTGTCACTGCTGTTCATATCCACATAATTCACTCATGAAAACAGTAATAAACAGTGTGGAGCGCTGTGTGTTGTTAGTCAGTACCACGTTGTCACACTGATCATCTCTCAAGGTTAGCTTCCTGTTGGAATTTCCGTTCCACCTTAAATAGGGCAGTAGTTACACGCTAGAACCCAAACAGATGTCTGAATGAAAGTCCTGCATCACACCAAGGTGGAACAGGAACTGTGAATAAGAAGCTAACTTCAGCTTGATCTAGTCTCCACTCTACGAGTCATGATCAGCAAACTAGGGTTTAACCCCTACATAACTACATATATATACACACTTGGATTTAACATTTAGCCTCATACTTTAGTTTTATAGAGCATTCTTGTGCTTTTATACATGAGTTTATTCAGTTGCTCACAGTAGGCAGCCCCCCCGGCTACTTTCTTGATTCTCCTGATTACCCCCTCCGGCACTGCTGAGTGGCAGCTCAGTATTGATTGGAGTTATCATCTAATCAATAATCAAAGTCTATTCAACATTGCATTACATCAGGTGTGCTGGTAATTGGAGTTTAACCAATCTATGTAGTGGCAAATATCCAAAAACATTTAGAATCAAACTTTCTTTTCTTTTAAAAAACTAGCTCACAGGATATCGTCTTCTTATTTTATTGCATTTGCAAAGATGATTTTATACAGTGACTCCTAAGACTTTCACATGGTACTGTTTGGTTATATGTATAAAAGTTTTGTCACTGTAAGAACTTTATTTGTCCCAGTTGAGAAGTTGTGTTTTTCCCTGTAAAAGCATGTTTGACTGTACCAGTGCAACAAAACAACACATTAAGACAAGTCACAGGCTAACAATTCATTTTACAGTAGGACATCAACTACAGATTGCATTAGCCCTATTCTATCCAATCCATACTGGACAGCATGAAGTATACTACATACATGCATGTTAAACTCCACAAATAAACAGAAACTGAGTGTATACTCACTGTTCACACGATTCTATCAAACAGTGCAATCACATTAGAGGTTATTTGTTAATAGACTACTCTCCACTTTTACCAGGACACCGGAGCATGTTTCCTTTGGAGGATATTACAGTATCACAATGCTGGCATATACATGGGAGCACATTTTGTCTATGCTAAAATCTTTTCAGTTTATGGCAGTGGTGCAGAATGTCACCTGGCTCTTGGTAACACTGCCTTACAAATTGGTGCAGTGTAAGCTTGGTTGTAGTAAAAGAGTCTGGGTGTGTAAAAGCAGGACATTCAGTCACTAAGTGACACAGAGTTTTCCTGCTTGACTGCTCCGTTAGTTCTTCAATCAGGGGATTTTAATTGAAACTCTGACTGAGTGAAGAGAGGCGGAGGGGAATGTTATTGCCTCTGAATACGTGTGTGATGCAGAATGGCTTTCAAATCACCCTCTGCCTTTCTCAGGTCAGGAATTTGCAGGTGTCCTCCAGAGGTGGCTAATGGGGCTCATATATCTGTCTATATCCCTCTGTATGCTGGGGCGTGTCCAAACGATCAGCACTTCATCTGGTCCGTTCTTTCATCCACATGTGTCATTATGAGCTTCTGCTCTGCTGGGAGATCCCTGCTGCACCCTGCCAAAGCACCGGCTGCCTGAGTCAATATCCAGGGTGTGTGGGGTTGAAAGTAGCCGCCGTTTGTGTCTTTTGGTGTCGGCATTTGTTGACCATAAGCTATCGCGTCCGCATGAGTGGATTCAGGCAAAAACATGGATGAGTCCAAAACCATCACGCTACCACACTGCTCTGCAAGTTTCCACCCACGTCTCCTTTCATAAATGTTATGATACACAACACACACAAACAGACAGATTCATTTGCGGGGGGCGGGAGTGGTGTGTGTGTGTGTGTGTGTGTGTGTGTGTGTGTGTGTGTGTGTGTGTGTGTGTGTGTGTGTGTCTCGACAAGCCGAGGCTCATGCCAGGCTAGTGAACTCTCTCAATTCCTGGAAAAGGATGACATCATTCCTTTGCTGCTGATTGGCTGGTGGTTAAAGGAAACCCCTGTTCTGATTGGTTGGAGACAGCACTGACTTGTTGTGTTCTGTTTTTTTTTTCCTTTTCTTTTTTTCAGGCTTTGCCACTTCCTCATTTTTTTGAATGGTTAATTATTTATTTTATTTTGACTTGATTTTTATTCAGGGCTTACCACTACCTCATTTTTCTCAGTAGCCCAAAAGATGTATTGGGGCTGGTGTTGGTTTTGTTCTGCAATTCTTTTGGAGTAACCATTTGGAAAATAACCATGGCAAGCGTTCTAAATTGGTTGGGGGAGTTGATGTGTCAGGGTTGTTCCTCCATATTTTGTGTTATTATGCCTCGTTCAAACCTGCCTTTGTATTTTTGAAAGCTTCCATTTTCAAGAACATCTTTGTCCTTAACAGCAGCGTGTTTGAAAATGTCTCTGTCCACATGGGAATGCAAAAACAACTCTGAAGCTCTCTCATAAGCATGCCAGTCTAGTGAAGTGAGAATACCACATAAAGTATGACGTCATACACCTTGATAGCTGTGTGTAATAAACACTGTAGATTGCAGAGCTCTGTAATTTCATATTTCCATGCAGATGACATATCAAAGTTCCATTTTTGCTCAAATATAAAAACATTAAAAGCAAAAGAAACCATCCTGCCTGTCATGGAGCTGCATATGTCTCTGAAGCACCCATCCTGTCCTCATCAGTCAGAGAAGCTGAGTTTTTCTAGCTTCTCACCCCATTTGAATTATGTACTTAGGATTCGTTTAAAATCATTTGGGTAATGATCGTCAAGTAATGCAGATTTGAATTTTATATCTTACTTTATTTGCAGTCGAGGTGACTCCTCATTTACAAGAACAGAGCATGGTCCATTTTGGCATAAGGAGGGGGGGGGCAGTGTTATCAAAGATATATATGTGGATAAGGGCTTAATCTTTGTCAAATAAAAGAATGTAATAAAGTGCTGTTCAGTGGAAGTTGTGGTGGTAGGATATCGTAATATTTAATTTGACCACAAATTGTGATGAATTAAGTTAGTCAGAATGTCATACGATCTTTACTGTCTGACAGTTTGTGGCTGCAGAACTAAGCCTTTAGTCTCCTTCTGTAAGTCATTTATTTTTAGACCATTTGAAATGACCCGTTTTACCTGATGAACGAGAGACGAAACTTTTGGTATGAAATCTGTTGCTTTGGTGTTGAGGATGTTCTAAAATGTAACATAAAGGCAGTCTTTTCACTGGGGGAACGGTAAATCAGTTAACCGTCACCGGGCACAAGCTTCATTTCTTTACACATTCAGTTATTCCAATAAGACGTGGTCTTCATTTTAAGATGTGCATGTACCATGCACCTCATGAAGCTGGCGAAAGTGAAGATTTAGGTTGTGGAAATGGACTCAGGCAGTAAGGGTGGTGCTTTGCCTCAGTGATACTGTGTGCCTATTATTAGTAGTAATAGTAAAAAATAAAATATTTTCTTTTTTAATTGTTACAGTGGAGCATTGAAAATTGGATGTTGTTGAAATGGAATGACATGTGCTACGTGTGGGAAACATCTTCAGTCTCTTCATTGGAAAAACATCATCATTGTTTGTCCTAATGTGTTGTGCTCTCTCTCTGTTTCTCATACCAGATGTTTGTGGTGGACAAAGCAGACAACTCCAGCTGTTCTCTCCACAAGTTCAACATCACTGGCTCAACCTATGCTCCAGAAGGACAAGTGTAAGAATGAACACACACACACACACACACACACACACACACACACACTCACCTCTTGATCCTTTACAGAGAGGCTAGCTAGGGTCCCGCAATTCTTTGTCATCTTCCCATTTTAAGACTAATTTGTCTGTGTTGGATTTTACTTGGGTGTTGAGATTGTGTTTGTGTTTGTGTCCTCTCAGGCTGAAAGGCGATATGCCTGTACATTGTGGAGACTTCGATGGCCTTATTGAACTGGCTACTATCTGCTCCATGTGTAATGACTCCTCCCTGGACTACAATGAGGTCAGTGTGTGTGTTAGGAATGGGTTGGGTTGCTGTTCAAATATTGCCATTTTGAAATAATAATATTTGAATATCTCAACAAGAATAGATTTTGTATTGTATGTATATATGTATGTATATATGTATGTATGTATGTATGTATGTATGTATGTATGTATGTATGTTGTATGATCAACCTTCATTTATTGCATGTAGTTATTATTACAACTGATAAAACTATCGCTAGCAGTGAAAAATAGTGCTTGCTAACATTAACATTTTTCAAAAATACAAACCCAAATCAAAACATGCCGTCGCAACACAACACAGTTTAAAAATGGACCACTTGTGTGTCTTTGGCTGTCTTTAAGGACAGCCTACACCCAAGCCTAGTCTACTGTGCTAATTTAGAACAGCAAACCGCATCTGAACAAACTTCCGTAGTCCAGTTTGGGATCACTCTGAGAACAAACAAGTTTCATGCTGAAGTACATGTATATGTGACAATGAGGTTTCCATGCATCAGAGAAGCAGAGAGCCTTCGCTGCCTGGAGTTTTAACTCCTTTCAAGGTCTCCCATAGCAGAAAGGTCTTAGCAGAGGTGCCAGACTAATCCTACCCCATGTCTTTAGTAGATAATCAGAGGTGATAACGGCAAAGACATCAATTGAGCTGTACGGAAGAAGGCAATGCTACACCACTTCTGTACTTTACCAAGAAAAACACATGGATAGACACGGCAGATTGATTGATTGACAGATCAAAGCCATCAAGACGTCTGTTTGCTAAAGCTGACAAGCACGAGAACTCAGCACTCAAAAATAAAATCAGTCATAATTTGGGATGTACAAGGTATGAATCATGGCAAGCTGGAAGTAGTGAAGATGGAACACATCATCATCCTGAAGATCAGCAAGCTGAAACGGACCGGATTCGGACAGTTTCAATCAGGGGAACACACCGTCTACCACTCAGGGCACAAACAACGAAGAAGAAAATCATTTTCAACAAGGATGTCAACAAGACTCTTACTGGACACAGTGCTGTGCATGATCGAATGACGTCAATTCAATTTTGTGCAGAACCATTACAGTCCTCAAGGTTTATACCCGTGCAGCCGAATCAAGCAGTGAAGAGAGCGTTCATTCTGCCTTGTCTCATACCTACTATCACAGCTAATACCAAAAAGTAAAACTAATACTAAATAAAAACTTAAATTATATTTTTCCTTTTAGGAAAATAAAAACTAAAAGTAAAAACCTTTAAAACGAACTGAAATAAAGCTGTAAATAAATAATTCAGTAAATAAAATTAAAATCCTATTAAAACATCACTACAATAACGGTCCTGGAGCAGCTGGCATAAGAAGTGGTTTGCTCCTGATTTTGCGATTCCTTGAGTGATCTATCATTGTGTTTGGCAACATACTACCAACTGGCAACAGTTTTTTATTTTTTCTTTTGCTTGAAATGTTTCAACAACTCAGTTTAGACGTCACCAGAATCTACCAGATTCTGTTACATGCTCGGTAAAAAAAAGTATCTAAATTGGCAAATAAACTACGTTTATCTTTATTATTTATCCTGAGACGAGTTTGGAAGTTTGTGCATTATGGGTGTGCATTGGTACTTCAGTACTCTGTGATTTATTGCGGGAAAGACGGGGAAGAATATACAGACTAACAATTCTGTGATTAACAGGTCCGTAAATTCTCTGCAAGTGAGTTTATCACGCTTTGTTACTACATACCATGTGCCTGAACGTGAGCATGTTACTAAAGACGTGAGTGAGGCAGCTATATCACAGCCTGCTCTAGCGCTTTTCCCCCATGACTGAATACTCTAGCTTTAACTCTTTAGCTCTTCTGAAGAGGCAGCCTCCAACATGGAAACCTACCCATTTCGCTTGGCTAATAAAACATGCTTTAAAAGTTTAATATCTATCCAATTGTGAATCTAATTAAGTCCCTGCTAATTTTTACCAAAGTCTTTTGTTTTGTTTTTTTAAATTAAGTCAGTCAGAATCGCCTCATAATATTTACCCAGCTTGTGTGACGTTAAATACAAGCTGATACACGTTACACAACATAGCCACATGACTCCATCCTTCATAGCGAAGGTGCTAATATTTATGGACTTCACACACCCACATACACCCACTCTCCACCTCTTCGCTTGCTCTCAGCCCCCAACTTGTTTTGCCAGTTTGGCTTGCATTTCTCATCCCTGTTCTCACCATGGTATCAGTGCAACCACATTTCACAACACAGTTTGTACATGTGTGCAGGTAGAGCCGTGGATGGTGCAGGTTACAACAGGTCTCTAAGACTTTTACATCCTGCTTTGTTGTTTGTGTAGCCAAATTAAGCCAACCAGTCAAATCATCATATTGACACAAAATTACTGCTTGTCATGTGATTATGGTGGAGCAGTAACTGAGTTAGGGCTGCACAATATGGACAAAATATTAGTATTGCAGTTCTATTACTGTTACGAGTTAGTACTTTTGCTATGCTGTATTTTTCAGTCATTTTACTAATGTGAAGTGGATACTTTGATTAATTAGAACACCCCTAGGAAACACTAAACTGAAACCGTGAGGGGTCAGCATGCTCCCACCTCAGACGTTTGCTCCTTTGTAAACGATATATTAAGCTTTTAAGAAAATCATATAATGTGGTTAAATAATGTGAGTTAAATTATGAACATATAATACTACACGGGTTTCACCTGAGCTCTAGAGTGATTCCGATATAACGACTGAAAATACCTTATGTTTTAGTATGTAAAGCACATGGGCACGGCTTTGGAAATGTAAAGTGCTGTATTCTGAAGCTTCTCCAGCAGGTAGAATATAGATCTATACCCGAAGGCATTTTTTTCCATTTGCATTAAAACAGTCAAAAAAACATAGGAACTAAAAAAAAAAAAAACAGTAGAATAAATAAGTCTATTGTGCTGCCCTAATACGTGGCCTGAAAGGCTGAAGTGTGTGTACGTTTGTGAGTATTCCTTCAACACCCTACTGAACAGAAAGAAAGACTGCATGCTGGGCCATTGTTCTGTGAAACACAGCAAACGACTGACAAGTTTATGTACCCTGCAACACCGCATATGATGTCCAGAGTACCTGTTTCACATCCACCTTGCAGTCTGTGGAACTCCATAGCCTTGGGGTTTTGGGATTAGTTTGGTAAATGGTCCAGCAGTTTGACCAGCAGCGTTGATACCCCTCTATTTATATCAAATTGATACCTTGTCCCCATATCATGCAACAGGACAGTTTGGTTGAATTTGAAGCGGGTACACCCCAACCATCAATTGCAAAACCCCTCCGATCTACTTGCAGTCCAGTTGTGGCCACCCCAATTTGGAATTGTGAATCTTAAACATGGGTTGATGTCAAGATTGTTAACCACCGGGCACTGAGCTGAACAGAGAACTGAACTCACTGGCACTGAACATCAGTAAGGGAAAATGGCATGCACTGACAGTTCTTAAGAAGAAATTTCCTTTTAAAACCCACTTTCGCAGTTTTCACAAATATTCTGACATTCAGCAATGTTTCTAATATAGGATTTTTCCCTATGCAAGAACCTAATCTGCATGCATTAAATTCATTAACAATTCTGCATATTTAAAACTCGTCATTAATATAATGTAGACTTTTTACTTAAATAAAAAGAAAAAACTTTGGAAGATATTGGTGCATGAGGCTCGTTGTGCTTACAAGTGAATAGCTTAAAAGTGAAAAGCAAAATATAAAGTGCTTAAAAGATACAAAAAAATAATAATCAAAAAGAAATACAAAGTATGTTAATGCAAATTAGAAACATACGAAGGGAAATTAGTAAGAAAGGGGCTGAGTGTTATTAAGATTAGCTTAGTGAAGGTGAGGGGCAGTGAGAATAAAGTCTTGGAGCTCCATCATAGAGAAATGTGCATGTGTATAAAATTTATAACATTTAGTGTCATACAGTAAAATACATGTTTTACTATTTAAAAATAAGAGAGGGAACTAATGCGCTAAAGCTACAGGTAACTACTACAATACTGGATGCGGATTTAGACATGTAGCTTCTTCAGGTGTTATTTTTCCCTATTAAGTAAACAGTGTGCTGCATTCGTCGTGCCACATCTGTACCCTCTCAGTCTTACCCTTAACAACACATCATAGTGTATGACTTAACATATATGCTCGCAAATATGGGCAAACATGTTTTACAGTTCTGTCAAAACAGAAAGTCAACGTTGGACTGAATTGTTGGTCAGTATATGTAGAATAGTGATTTGACTATTCAAATAATGGCACCTCAGAACGTTAAACAAGTACTCGAGTGGCTGTGCACATCCTGGAATGGTAACGGTGAAGACTGAAAAATGGCAAAAAGATGAGTGAAAATTGTCATTACTTGTGGATTCTCCCATTTTCAACATCCGTTAGGATTTCTGTATGCTGTAGTGTGGACCAGGCATTAGACAACACATGAACAGCCTTGAATGTCTGAGAAGGTCACACAGAGAATGATTTCTTTAGGTTAGAATCAGAGTAATCTGATCTAGAATTAGCTCTCTAACTGAGAGGCACCTTTTTGAATAAGCCTTGATTCTTCAGCTACTGTCTGGAGATCAGATAGAAAAGAAAAACGTCTAGTTTGGACTGCACCACATCTTCCGTAACATCTTCCACGTCTATTATCTTGATTTTCCTCTGCATTTCCATCCAGGATCACTGAGGAGATCAGCCGTCTCATCTGGAAGCCTAGATCATTCTTCCTTCTTGCTATGGAAACTTTGCTTGGCTTCTTCTCTGCCTCCCTGGTGGCTTGTATGTGCTTGTGTGTGCCTGTATGTGTGTTTGTGACTCACCCGCACATAACCAATTGTCCCTTGTGTCTCCCAGGCTAAAGGAGTTTATGAGAAGGTGGGGGAGGCCACAGAAACCGCGCTGATCACCCTGGTGGAGAAGATGAACGTCTTTAAGACTGACCTGTCCGGCCTCAGCAAAGTGGAGAGGGCGGGAGCATGCAACTCGGTAAGAACGGAAAGAGACGGATAGATGTGAGATGTGAGGATGGCAGGAAGGACCGATCGCACGAGAAAAGGAAATTTATAGAGCGATAAAACAGTAGAGTAGACCTAGAGGGTATAATGGGTAGGCGCCGAGTGATGAACTGCAAATTGACAGAGGCACAGGATACATGAAATACTGCTAAAGTGGTAGGCGAGCGGAGTGGGAATGAGCACGAACAAAAGAGGTGCCACTACTAAAACAAGTGGAGGAGAAGTGGACCAGAGGAAATGACATTACGGAAGTGTTTGTGAAGTACGGAAGAACTACAATAATCCAAAAGCTGTTTTCAGGCATTTTGTAATAAATATCAAAGTATTTGCACCCATTAAAGGAACACCTTATTGTTCTGGTGCTTTTTAAATGCTCTAAGAGAGCTGCAGTGTTGCTTCCAGCGTTAGAGGAGCCACTTTTGTTACCCTGAAGAATCTTTTAGTCAGTTTTTCATTTTTGTGGAAGAGATGCAAGTGTGAAGACATTTTCAGTATTGAACCTCCAAAATAATGTAAAGTTGTTTTTTAATCCTTCCTAAAACGGTCCAAAATGTCCAAATCAAGAACATTTATTTTTTAAGGATGTACACATGATGTACACATCTGAACTTTGCAACTATTTTACCCCCGCTCACTCTCTTTGTGCCGCACTCTACACCTCCAACAGGTATAAAATATCCAGCAATATCCTCTAGTAACAAATAGCTTTATTCTGAGCTAGCCAGACTGATATCGAACATCAATTTCAAGAAGCAGAACAGAAATTCAGATGTTTAGCCAAACTGCTTTACTAACTGATATGATTTCCGGTTCTCAACATGTGACATTTCCACATGTGTCCTCATTTGGCAGGTTTGGTTCAATTAAAACAAACCCTGGTGTGAAGGCTTAGTGCGGTTTGTTAAAACACGTGAGAGGTCTCCCATGTGAACCCTGGTGCACAACAAATAATCAGAGACCCCCAGAGTAATATGAATCCGAAACAGTATTAAGACGTCTAAGTGGATGAAACACAGAGTAAAGGAGGAGAATAAACCATTAAGCAGTTTTTCTTACTGAAAAGTTTTTTTGTTGTTGTTGTTCTTGTTGGTTTTGTTTGCAGCACATTAGTTTTGTGTGTATTTGTTCTTGTGAACAGGGTGGTGTTTGTGTTCAAGTTGCCAGTTAAGCCTGTAGTGCTGTAATAAGGGTAACTGCTAATTGGCAGTGGTGTTTTACTGAACAGGTATTCACTGATATCTTATTATCTATGTACACGGCCTTTCAACAGCCTTGCGTAACGTCACATCATTTATTTCTATCCGGAGTTGCATTAATTTTTAGGAGAGGTCTTGTATTGACAGAAGGAGAATTTAACCACCCCGTCAAGTCTCCAGTCGTCCTGTGTGTGCGTGTGTGTAAATGCTCTTACTTTCACTATTAAACGTGAGTACAGCTTCACCAAGTGTTTAAGTGATCTGTAATCATGCTTGATGCAGGCCAGTAAACATCTTCCAACATAGCTGTTTAAGAGATGAGAAGCTACTCGCTGCATCTATTAGGGGTGAAAGAACTGTTGCCAGCTGAAACAAATACTGTACGTAACTGCAGTAAATATCCATTCAAAGGTTCTCAAATATGTGCTTATTTAAATTCAAACTGTGACCTTTTTGGCCATGTAGTGTATACAGTAGCTTAAATTTGTTTGCTGATATTGGTGTGCCCTTGGGACCTGATTCACAAAAGCTTTCTTAAAAAAATACTTGAAGTGAAGTTTCTTAATACAAACACTAAGAAGCTCATTAGAATGCAAAAAAACTGAAGATGTTCTCAAATATTCCTTAAACCATTTTTTCCTAGCCTATCATGTATACAGCTTCCTGTATACAGATGCAAAAAAAATAACAGTGTGACAAATATTTGCAGTATGACAAGGAGAGATGATGATCTTGTTGTTTTATGCAGCTCATTAGTTCAAATGTCTGTTAGATGTGATTGAGCTTCTTGGGAACTGATATAATCGCTGTTGTATATGTATATGTTCAGGTATGGTGAGAGGATCTGTCCTGTCTTTAAAAGGTCTTTGTGGAATTTCCACCAAAAAAAAACCAAACAGTGTAAAACAGATTAAATCAACAGCTTTGCCATATACTGTCCTTGAGTTGACAACTTTTGACTTTCTAAGTATTATAAGCATGAGCTTCACTTAAAAGGCTTAAAATTTCAGCTAAAACTTTGGAATTATTTACAAATGAATTCAAGTTTGATTGATTCAAAGGCTTATCTTGTCAACTCTTACAGTATGAGGTTGTTATAAGGTTGTTATAAAACATTTATGAACTTAACGCTTTCAAGAATTCCACTTGTTCTTAGAATTATAGAAAAGAGTTGAGGCAAAATAAGAGAGTTCTTGAGAAGTTATTTGAAGAATAACACTTTTTTTCCTAGCTTTTTTTTTTTCCTTAAGAGTGACGTTGCATGTAAGAAGACTTTCCTTCTTTAGACACTTTGATGATTCCAGTCCTTGCTCAGATTATCTTATCGTTAAAGCTGTGAACCAGTAAACGCATCCTGTACAGAAAACACATTTCTGTACATTTTAGTGCATGTTTGATATGCAAAAGTGATGCCATATTCTTTATGTTATGTTCTAGAGTTTTCTAATAGCACACAATATAGAAATCGATCAGTAGACTTTATGTTCCCGTCATGTGCCAACTCATTTTCACATCATCAACAAAACCTGTGTTTTAATTTGGCTGTTCAGATTATTGTATATAACATATATAACTGTATCTATGTCGAGTTCCTGAGAACGCGAGAGAGAGAGACACGGATTCTTTGCTGGAACACTAAGGCCCTAGTGGTCTTCGCTCTTCATTCACCCCCCCCCCCCTTCCCCGTTGCTCTGTTCCCGTGAGGAAGCGAGGGAGTGTGTTCCTGAGAAGGAGTGAATGACCAGCAGCACTGTCGTTTTTCCACTGACCTCTCCAAAATAAGGCCATGCAAATCCCTCTCTTCTCAAAAAAAGAAACAAAGAACGACAAGAAAAAACCTCACAGTGACACAGGCTCCCCGAGGCAAAGCATAATATTTAGACAAGCCGGCGAGTTTATGAAGAGGTTAGCTAAACTCTGCACTCAGCACGCCAGCCCAGAGACAGTACGGGACAGAAGTCCTTCCCCCCTGTTACTGTGATTCTGTCTCACTGTATAGACTGCGCCGGACAGTTTTTATCCATGCACATAAAGACACATAAAGTCTTCTGACGTCAAAGACGCGGACGCAGAAATAGATTAGACTGAGCAGTGTTTTACAGTGCTGTGCTGATGTTTAGGGAAAAACCTCCTTTGTTTTCTTTAGCATTATGCCTCTTATCTGGACATCTATGAAGTGCCCTTTTCTGAGTTAGCGTATCATCTGCTCCCATCACAAACCTGTCAAAGCAATCAGGGCTGATGTGTTGGGCATGCTTGCCACCTAGTGGTGGACAGTATCAGTTTAATAGTTTCTAGCAGTTTAATAGTGATGCTGGCCCGTTGGCTTCTATTATAAGTGAGTTTTAAGGCATGGAGAGACTGCTCATTGAGGTTTTCCGCTTCTCTCTAAATGAGGATCGTATGTGCTAGGAAACTGTGAAATCTTTCCACGACTTGGTGTGTGATATCAAATAATCTTTCCCAACTGCCCAAGCCACTTTAAGCGTAGTCATGCAAACAGGGAAATTGGTTCAGGTCTAGCATTTGTAGTAGTTGTAGTCCATCAGATAGCACCAGCACTAGAACGAATTCAAATGTTTGTAGACTGTGGTTTTCACAACATATCAAATAAGTTACCACATAAGTTGTCTGGTCATGTAATGCTGTAAAACACGAATTTTACTGTTGGCTTCTGAAGAAACAAGTCAGCCCAAAGACTTTTGTATTTGGAAGCTTTTCCTACCATTTTTAAATGACTGATTAAATTGAGATTCACATATTTAATACCACAAAAGTCCCACCTTTATAGATATTGAACTGTTTCACTTCCTGCTGTTTCACAAACTTTGTGAACTCCTGCTGGTGTGGGTTTCTTCTCTCAAAAATGAAGACAATCGCTAGAATAATGCAAAGTACTAATGAATAGCACCTCCTTGTGGAGAAACCTGATTATTGTGGTGAAAATGAAGCTGTATGTTTTACAAACTTTTTACTGAACATGTAACATGCTGCTTCTTTCTTCACAAAAAAACATGAAATTGAAATTGTTTCACGGATGTTTTAGAAATAGCAGTGCAAGTGTGGCATTTTTCTTATGCAAGCAAACATTCTGAAATTATCGCCAGTGGTAGCCAACCATATACCACAGATTCAGTAAAGCTGCAGTGTTTCTGTAAGAGACATCCATTGACTTTCATAAGTTGATGAAGTGGTCGATTGTTTGAATTATTCATTCAGAAGTTTGCTTTCTGTATGTTTACATATTTGACTAGAATGTAAAAAACTGTTTACAGATCTTATTGGTTATAACTATTTTTTTTTTTCAGATTACACACTGGACATTTTCTTTTAACGAATAATATTACTACTATACTATGTATGTGCTGAATCAGAGCATGTCAATCACTTTATTATTAGTAATAAGTTTAATATTATTACTACGTTTTTTATGAAGTTTAATATTATTACTAACACAAGATCAAAAATAGAATGATATGCTCAGCCAGCCACGTTTAGACCTGTATTCTAAAGGGGTAAAGACCATGTGGTGTTCAGTATGTGGTAGCAAGCTAAATATTATAATTTGGATAAAGCCTACAGGATCCAAACAAAAACTGTTAAATGTCTGGGCTGTCATGCAGTTCATTTCTGCCATGGAAAAATATTTGTACTCAGTGGGATGTTTTGATAATTGTGGGTTGGCTACCTACTTTCTGCCTGTTTGCATGTACTTGGTTTTTCCCCAGTTCAGAAGTCAGCATGCTACCATGCTTCTAGCTAACTTGAGTTATCAACACATTTTTAGTCACTGCCCCACCACAAATCTGCAAAAATTGATTCCTAGCTAGCTAAAGCCTATAGCTTATCAAGGTAAGATTGTGTGTCATTAACTTTTAGATTGCTGCTTGAAAACAGAAGGAAAAACAGAATATTCAGCCAAAATGTTGTGTTGTAATGATGAGTTGGAAATGTCCAGAAGAAATACATGACTACACAAATAATATGCTCTGAAGTCTATATAGTTGGTCACAGATGCTTGTGTTTAGTTGGCTGGTCACAATCATGAAACATTAGCTGATGATTAGTTGCCGTATAAATAATTGCTTTTGCCCATTGAATTATTGTTGTTTGCTGTTTGCAGCTATTAACATATAAACCTCTTGGGTCAGTGTTGGCTGTCTTGCTTGGAAGCTGTCAGTACCGATGACAGAATCGGCTTGAATAAACAAATTACTCATTGTTGGCCTCTTAAAGGAACCATAGCACCAAAAATGTTGTTTTGGTAAGACCTTTGTAACGTGTAAATGTCCCAGTAAATGCGTTTTCTGCTGTCTCTTTCTGTTTACATGCAATTACCTTAACCCAGCTGATGAAAACACACCCAGGTTACATTCCGTTTATTGCAACACATGATTGTGAAAGCTAACATCTGTATAAAATGATTGTCCACATCTCATAATCGTTTTTGTAGGTTCAATTAAAAAGATGAATCGAAAATTTCCAGTGTGTTCAGCTGCTGCAGGTCTGCGCCTCTTGGTCTTAACATAGCCTGGTGGTTTTGGTTCAAGCCGAACAGGTTTGAGGTGACTGCTGCAGCGTAGAATAGATCTTGTCAGTGCCAGCTTTTTCCATTTGTGTTTGTGTGCCAGGAGCTCACCACCTGGACTTGACAGGTGGCCACAAACAAGCCTGTCTGCAGCCCACCCTAGAGAACAGCTGAGAATGACACACACACAACTTACTGCTGCACTGTTCCTTCATCTCACTATTATTTTCTCCCTCCCTCTTTCAGGTGATCAAGCAGCTGATGAAGAAGGAGTTCACTCTGGAGTTCTCTCGCGACAGGAAGTCTATGTCTGTGTTCTGCACAGCCACTAAAACAGGCTCACAGAGCAAGATGTTCGTTAAGGTACACACACCCCACCCATAGCCTTATTATAGAAGTGACAAATTATCAGCCATATTCATATATTCATTTTTCCATCCATTCTCAGTAATAGACATTTAGGTGCTTTGTAGACACCTGCTCATCCTTCTGAGATTAAGAGTTCATAATAAGGACTTTGCACTTCTTTTGCTGGAGAAACAACCTCTACTCTACTGGTTCCCAGCCTTGGTCCCAGAGGACCCCCCGTGCCCTGCACAATTTCATGTTTTGCTGCTCCAACAAGGTCATTTGTACTGGTGTAGGGCTTGCTAATTGGCTTATCAGATGGATCAGGTGTGCTGGGAGCAGAGCAAACACGAAACACGATGTGCAGGGCAGGGAGTCCTCCAGGACCAGGCTCGGGAGGCACTAGATGCGTGGACATTGTTTTGAAAATTTGATTGCGGCCACAAGCGCATTATTGAGGTCAGGTACAGATGAAGGATGATCAGTTTCAGTTCACACATACCACTCCAGCTCATTCCAAATGTTTTGGGTGGAGCTTCATCACCTTTGCTGAGTGGGCTAGAGGCATACCCCTCTAGACAACACTTCTGCGTTGGGCATGGTGACTTTTAGAGCTATAAAAACTGTGCGTCTGCAGTTAAACTCCTGTGTCACCAAAGGATGCAAATGTGTTAAAGTAGCTTTTTTGACACTTCAAATTTGAGTGTGCAAAACTACATCAAGGCCAAATGAGGGCTAAGTTTACAGTCTGTAACATCCTATAGTGTGTTTTTTTGGCCACTACAAAATTCCATATGTGGTATTTTGCCTAAAAGATGTATTCATGTTTTCCCTACAATATTAGAAATGGTACAAAAGACACATCCTAACATAAGTGCATGTGTACAAATGTGTAACTGCTACTTCATTTTTCAATATATTTCTTGTTTTAAAGAATGCACAAAATTTCTTAGAAATGCATTTATATTTATTTTAATCTCCCTCTTTTCCCTCCCTACTTCTGTTTGCGTCTCCCTGGCAGGGGGCTCCGGAGAGTGTGATTGACCGGTGCTCACATGTGCGGGTGGGTTCAGGGAAGGTGGAACTGAGCATGGCTGTGAAGGAGGAGCTGATGACAACGATCAGAGATTGGGGTGCCGGGAAGGACACACTGCGCTGCCTGGCACTAGCCACACGGGACACTCCCCCTCGTAAACAGGACATGGACTTGGAGAATTCAGCTAAGTTCTCCGAGTATGAGGTGAGAGAGGAGAGAGCGGTGTACATGTATTTTACTCTGTTCGGATGTCTGAAAAATTATCATACTGTGTCGTGAAAAGTGTCGCAATTATATTTTTTGCCATATTAGTAATACCTCTGATGTTGGTATGAATGTACAAAATGTTAGTCCTGTGCTGTTTTTAAAAGGCTTTTAAAAGTAAATAAATTCATTAAGTATATATGTATATATTTTCTAGAGGTACGGAATATCCAGAATACCTTTTATTTCAAAAGTGGTGATCGAATTTCAGGGCAAATAACTTGTTAAGAGTAATTTACAGTATATTATTTAGGCTTTTAATGAGTTGTATTTGTTCCTAAAATACATGAAACATTGGATGTCTCAAATACTTTTGACTTCTACTTTACAGTACATACATCTGCACTGTATTTAAGTTATTAATGTACAGTACTGTGCAAAAAACAAGGAAAACGACTTATCTTGGCAATAAGTGTGTTCTTGCCTGAAAACTACCATATAGCATTACAATAAATATAACTGTACACTGAATACAGGAGAACAAAGAGTTTCTTGTTTATTAAAAAACTATAATTGTAATGAATTGTGTGTGTGTGTGTGTGTGTGTGTGTGTGTGTGTATACATGTTTGTATGTGTAGGCTGACCTGACGTTTGTTGGCTGCGTGGGAATGTTGGACCCGCCCAGAAAGGAGGTGATTGGTTCTGTGAAGCTGTGCAGCGAAGCTGGCATACGTGTCATCATGATCACGGGTGACAACAAAGGCACAGCTGTGGCCATCTGCAGACGCATCGGCATCTTCACCGAGGAGGAAAATGTGGATGGAAAGGCCTACACAGGCCGTGAGTTTGACGACCTGTCTCCTGATCACCAGAGAGAGGCCGTCAAAAGGGCACGGTGCTTTGCCCGTGTCGAACCTGCCCACAAGTCCAAGATCGTGGGCTATCTGCAGTCATTCAACGAGATCACAGCCATGGTGAGAGAAAATGGCTCTGAATGCACTTTACTTAAAACAACACTTTCCCCTTAGGCCAGTTGTAGTCAGTCATCCAAGACGTGTTTGGTTTTGTACTGATGCTATAAGGCTAATGTAGCAGAAGACTGTACCCTAGGAGTTAGCATCATTTAAGCCACTTACCTCATTAGTCTCAGCCACAGACGCTATGCCCATACATAGATGTAGAGTCCGATATCTTTAACACATTAACCTGGCCACACTGTCTTCCACTTGCATTCTGATGGGCCGTCTGCCAATTGTACATATACATACTTCCATGTTTCATTTTGCTTTGGTCCAAAGTGTATGAAAGTTCAGGCAAGCAAGCGCTAGTCTCAGATGCTCCACCTGTCCCATACTTCTGTTTCCTGAGGGACTGTTTATGTTGTGACCCAAATTTTAAGATGGGGTCCTTCGATGTGTCATGCCAAATAGCAGGCTTGCAATTAGTCGTTTGACATGTCAGTTGAATTTCCTTTTCCTGCAGTAGTAGGCAGTTCTACCTACAGAGAGTCTGTCAGTGTGATTCTAATCCTTGCCTCAAACTGTGTTGAGTTGTAAAGTAATCTAATATTAACTTAATTATGTGGTTTTGGATACCATAAGGCATAACATCATCTGTGCACTAAAGTGTGTTTTGACAGTAGTAGGAACAGTCTTGAAGCTCCAACAAAGGTTATTATGTTGTAGCATTTAAAGTAGTTGTAGTCTATCAGGTAGTTCTAACACATTAGAAGTAAATCAAATATTAAAGGTTCCTGTAATCTACAGAGTGCCCAAATATATTTTAGTTTGGCGCCATATCATCATAAGCCAACAACAATTTAAGGTTCTGCTGTTTGCCTGCTGTGAAAAAAAAAAAAGGTTACACTAACGAGGTCTCTGGATTTAGAAGCTGAAGCATCCCTGGTTGTGCTTGTGCTTGCTGCATTTAGCATTTATCATTAAGACTTATCTTTAAACAAAACTGTTTCTTGTTTAACAAATCTGTGACGGTAACAACATGCATTTGTGAGCTCCTGCTGATGTGGGTTTCCTCTCTCTCAAAAAGGCTATTGAAGCGCTAGAACTAATGCCCTCTTGTGGGGAATCAAAATTATTGTTGAGAAAAGGATAATCTGTACTTTTCACCAAATCAATATGTAAAATTCAAACCTTTTGAGTGATGCTTTTCAGTTAATGGCTGATTGCTTCATTTAAAGAGATTGAACGTTTTCAGAAGTAGGTCAGTTAGATCTCAGTATTACGATATTAAAATTTGTGCTACAACACCTGCAGATTTTCTAGCACCAGTGTTACCTGTTCTAAACGTTTACAAACAGCTCTGGTATGTCATGCAGTCAGAAGTGAGTTATTTGTTTACCAAGTTGGACACATAGTTCTAATAAAAACTCAAGGCAGACTTAACAGACCAAGCATGTCGTGGATGATCAGCTACAGCTGAGGAGAAGGGGTGTGATTTTCCTTCACACAGAAAGTCAAGACTTAACCTGCCAACTCAGTATCTGAAATACTGTTTGCACACAGCGAAGAGTTCAGCTCTGTGCAGATGTTGTCCTCTGTTGCTGCTGTTGTAAGAAAGCTCTGATTTGTTGTTTTTTGTGTGGCCACTTTACAGCCCGAAAATGAATGAAGCCTGTAAATAATAAGGCTGAACCTGACTTACATCCAAAACTTTGGTACCTTCATCTTTGAATTACTGCAAGATGCATCAGGACAGCAGCTTTGGCATGTCTCTGAGGCTACAATCCCAGCATGGCTCAGTGCCTACAGTTCCCAGTAGGCTTTGACTTCACATAGACAGACAGTACAGCCTTCAGTACTGCTGTTCGCTTTCAGCATCTATCAGACCGTGTCATCGTTTTCTCTCTGCATGAGTCCCTGCACCACTAGTTCCAGCCGTCTCTGTCTGACTGGGTCCGGATGGGTCTGTCTGTTTTACTTTCTTGATGGGGTCCAAATGCTAGGAAATCATGAAAATGCTACTATTATGAGAGCATTTTGTAGTTTCCCTTGATAAACCCCATAAGCGCCCAGTAGGGAGCTGTTCCAGCTAGTCTCACTTCAAAATGAAGTGTGAAGCTGAAAATAGGGGTGTTCGTGACCACTTTTTGAGGGGACGATAGCACAGCTACAACAATGAGAAAGCAAACAACTCCAAGAGAAAGTGTGATGCATGGTGGTGTGAGGACATCACACAAGGGTGTGCAAACTTGAGATGGACATGGTGGATGGTGATGACTTCCAGGAGATATTAAGAAACACTGAGCTAAAGCTAGCCTCAGTCATGGCATTTATGTGAGTGGTAAATATAAGAACTTTAGAACAATAGCCATTAATTAATATTGATTAATATTGTTATTTCAGTCATGTGCAAGAAACGCTTTTAGTGTCACACTCCATGAATGCATAATTCAGTTGATGTGTACACACAAAAACCTCCATGTATTTACATGATTTTACATATATTACATTATTTTTATGTATATTTTACAATGGCTACTAGACAATTCAGAACTAGATCTATCGGTTTTGTTTTTGATATTTTGATGGCTCCTGTTCAAATGAATTTGCCAGGGGATTTGACTGGGATTTATACTTCAGTAGTTTTAGTTAAACAGTGCTTAACTAATAATATCACATTCAAATAACTTAAATAACTAACCGAAACTCACAATCTTTTTTCAACCATCTTGTGTAAATATAGAGTTGTATGCAAATGTTTCAACACGCCCAGCCAAATATTGTTTTGTTGATTTTTAATAAATCATCTGCGGAGAACGAATGTAAATGTGGCACCTGCAAATTTTACTCACATAATTTCAGTTGAACATATTAAAAAATGACAAACGTCAAATATAAAATGCGCCATAACTTTTGCACATGGCACTTTTTTTGTTGGTTTGTTTGGTAGTTTTTTTGCACTAATATCTTAAATTCAGCAAATACACTGGATGTGTGTATGTGTGTGCATTTGTGTAGAGGCATGTTCCCTGTAGTTAGTATGTTAATCAGCAAACATGTCATTTGACCACAGGCACCCAAACGTTTGCATACGAATGTATAATCAAGCAGGTTGGACTCAATTAAGGTGTTTCTCTGTTGTTGAGCGATCACAAGTTCAGCTCCAGACGAGGCCATGGCCAAAAAGAGGCTTTGTTTCTCTCTGCCCTCCGTTTGTCTTTTTCCTGCCTGTCTTTGAAGAGGGATTTGATGTAACTACTGTGTATTCAAAAATGAGAAAAACCGATTTGCTCTTTACCTCGGAGGAGACAAGTGGCCTCTCTGCTTTGATACAAGGGTTCTCATGAGTGCTGTGTTTTCTCTCTAGCTTTTCTTTCATCTGTTAACTCATTACATCTGTTGCATCTTCTGCTAACCCATCATTAACCTCAACCCTCCGGCACTCTCTCTTTCTCTCTCAGACTGGCGATGGCGTGAATGACGCTCCTGCTCTGAAGAAAGCTGAAATCGGCATTGCGATGGGCTCCGGAACAGCTGTGGCCAAGTCGGCCTCGGAGATGGTGCTGTCGGATGACAACTTCTCCACCATTGTGGCGGCTGTGGAGGAAGGCAGAGCCATCTACAACAACATGAAGCAGTTCATCCGTTACCTTATCTCCTCCAACGTGGGAGAGGTTGTCTGGTGCGTCACTCTGACCTACACCTGATCATCCAGAGCCAGCTGAGTCAGACTTCAAGCAGAACCATGAAATCTCTAATACATATAGTATACTGGCTACACCACTGTTGTTTGGAATCGCTGTTGTCGGGTCTGTAGTCAGTTATGTGAATAATATAAAGCTGGTCTGGTTGCTGCTCAATGTATGAAAAGTCCTGTGCAGTTTCACAGGCATCATAAAAGACTAGGAAGCTGTAAAACAAATAAAGAAAGTTTTAATATGTTCAGAGCTATAGATGACTCTAAAAAGTTGGCTCTAAAACAGCGCTGAAGTAGTTAGTCATAATAAAGTCATCAGTTACAAATTACTGATTACTTCTCTCACTGTAATGGGATTACATAATTCACACATTACTTTGTTACTTTCTGAAACCCACAGAAATCTGTTCCAACGAGGAAGTGTAATGCATAATGTAACCGTCTTGTTCAGTGATTTGTATAGAAATATACAGCCTGTCACAGTAAACTTCATTTTATTGGTGCCTTTAAACCAGACACACAGAGCCGCTGTCGGAACAAATCTTTGCATCTCTGGAATACTAACTTAACAGAGGAAGAGGAACTCATTCTTAACTTTTAATATAAGGAGATTTTATTGCAAGCCGTTTTGGATTGTTTCTGTTGGTTCATCCATCATGAAATTTTGACACAGCAAAGCTAGCACTTCAAAATAGTATAAAAAAAATGAAAAATTAAGATACAAGGTTTTGTTCTAAGAATAACTTATAATATTTAAAACCCAGAAAGTAGCCAGTGTAAGTGGTCCCAAAACAGCTGTCTCAAAATGTCTAAAAAAAAAAATTAAAAAGAGAAAAATGCTAAGCTAACAGCTGTTCCTGAATCAAGCCCGGCCTGTCAAGTTGACGTTGAGGCTCTCTCTTTCAAGATGAGGATCCATGTTCTCAGATTAATAAGTATGCTAGTTCCATACAAGAAAAGGCACGGATACACTATATGAATTTGCCCTTTAAAATGTATCATGCGTAATAAATGTTATTCTATTAAGCTCAGCCTGAACTGGATTACTTTTAACTGGGGAGGTGCAGTAATGTCATTTGTATTGGATTTGATTGGGTTATTCAAACAGGATGCATATCTGTATAATGTCCTCAGGGTACCCCTCATAGCCCGAATTGAAATGCATAGTCCAGACATTCATGTCAGCATTAAGATTAATAGTATACAGACAAATAAACAACAAAAACCATTTTAGAAGTTAGGCTTGTCCTCCCGGTCAGCAATTAACACAAGTGTTGAAGTGTATTAGCTGTGTTTGTTGTTACTTTAACGTCATGTCAATTCAAACTGGACTACTATCTCAGAGTTTGGCTTATTGTAGAAGGTTATTCACTCTGGAGTTCTTTGGTACCAGATTCACAGATTCATGCTTGTTTAAAATTGAACAGGGTGAAAGGTGGATAACAAAGTATGTAGAGAATCAGATGTACTACAGTCTGTAATTTTAGAGCTACAAAGTGCTCCTATATAGTAAGTAGAGCTAATAAAATGGACAATGAGTGTAGAAACAAGAAGCTGAATTATGCCTATCGCCTCAGCTCATTCACACCTGCCTGTCCTCTGTTTTCCTTCCAGCATCTTCTTGACTGCAATTCTGGGGCTTCCTGAAGCTCTGATCCCAGTGCAGCTGCTGTGGGTGAACCTGGTCACAGATGGCCTCCCCGCCACCGCTCTGGGCTTTAACCCCCCAGATCTGGACATTATGGACAAACCGCCCCGCAACCCCAAAGAGCCACTTATCTCCGGCTGGCTCTTCTTCAGATACCTTGCCATTGGAGGTCAGCAAAGCAGCAATGAACTGCGTCTGCTTTTGCGCTGTTGTAGATGTAGATGTTCTTACAGACTAACATATGAGTATAAGTCCATAATCAAGTGTGCCCAACAAGATTCCATTTTTGTGATTATAGAAGTGATCTGATGAGCCTTCTTACAATCAAATACTGTTCAGGTGTAGATGCTAGGTTTTATAGTTGCCCGGAGCAGAAATGACAATGATTTCAGAATGTCCTTTTTCATGCATTTCTATTTTCGAGTTTTAATATGGTCTTATATACACAGTAGTTATGTGTAGTTGATTGAATTGCATAAAACAATAATACAGCATCATGCATGTCGTTTTAACTTTAAAAAAATGCTAACTGTAGCTTTAGAGTCTTCTGTCTCATGAGTGAGGGGAGTTTTACTGTCCATGAGCTTCTCACTTTTGGCATTTGTTCCGTTTTCTTTAGGGTATGTGGGATTAGGCACAGTTGGTGCTGCCACCTGGTGGTACCTCTTTGATGAGCATGGTCCACAGGTGTCTTTCTACCAGCTGGTGAGTAGAAAAATACATCACTGAGCATTAGGACTTACTAGGGTGGGTATAGTTTACTGAACCCATACTCCAAGGTCTTTTTTGTAAAGAACACATATTGATGGTTCGTTAAGGTCTTTGTTGAGTGAAGCTTAACCTTGTCTCTTCTAAATGGTGTGTTCACTGTGAAATAATGTTTTTCATTATGGCCTGTATTAGTACATAATTGGAGGTCTGTCATCCGGAAATCACTAATAATTATATTATTTCTTGCAATAATGCACTTTGTTAAGACCTTGCTCAAATCATTGGGCATTTAATTACTTAAATTGTCTTATAAGTGCAATCTTATTGGTGTATAATTGGCAACATGAGATTCCATAGCATCAAGTGAGATTTGTTCTATATTCTGAAGTAGGGTCTTAGTTATCACTAATTACATCATGCAAGTCCAAAGTAAGATAATTTCATAATTTTGATACCATCCCATTCCATTTTAAAAAACAAATGCAGAATAAGTGAACCCTTATTTGAATGAGTTTTTAATATTGCAAATTATCGCAAACAGGTATTATGTTGATGCTTATAGACTTATTAAGAATAAAATCTTGCCAAATACACAATAATAAGATTAACATTCCTGCAGTTTTAGTGATTTTCACATGACATACTGTCAGATATCTATGTAATAATATAATATTACACATGTAATAGTAAATAAAGTTTAGTGTAATTGTATATAAATGTCTGGAATTTACTGAGTAAAGAACAACACCTTATATAGGTAAGTTATAGATATGCAAAATAGGTAAGTATTGAAGTGTTGCTCAATGAAGTATTTTTAATGAAATAATGATAGTAGTCTAGCACAATCCAAAATAAATAGAAGCGAAAAAAGCATTGGGTCAAAAAGTACTTAAGTACAGACTAACCTACAGAACTGCTGTGACCAGCATCGTCTCTTTTTGTGATTCTTTGTGTCTTAAAGGAAAAAGTCAGAGATGTGAACAGTTGTAAAAGCATTAACATTGTGTAGCTTTGTATAAACAGCTAAATTAGTAGAAAGTACACTGTATGGCCAAAAGTATGTGGACACCCATCCTAGTTTAGTTTTTTTTGGAACATTGATTGCGAGCCAGGCCTTCTCGTCCAACATCAGTGCCTGACCTCACAAATGCTCATTTAATTGAAAGGGCACTAATTACCACAGACACACTCCAAAATCAAGAAAGAGTCCAAGAGGAGTGAATATTAATGCCCATGACTTTGGAAGCTGTTATAGATGTGATGAGCAGGTTCAACTTTCCTCAAACCAATTTACTCTGAGCAGAACCGATATTTTAGTTAAATTTCAAGCCATGCGTTCTGGCCTTGACATAACTGAATGAAAAGCTGGTTGACTCTGTTCCTTTCATATAGGCTGTATGTAGGCCAGATAGAATTAAATAGTAGGTCTGAAAAGATCCTGCAGTTGTGTTTGTATTTACAAGGCACCCAAGCTATGGATTTCACAATTCCACAGGCAGTGTTCCGTGTCGCCTTTAGAGTTAACAGATCCTCCATGTAAACTGCACAGACATGCCAGCTGGTTACACCTTTTTTCTCATTATGACATGTAATACAATGAATGAATTTATAACCTATAACATAATGCAGAATGTTTTGCCTTACACTGTATGTTGTTTTTCTTACCAAGCCATCATGACGTTAACACTGATTTTCATGAACAGATTCCTAAATTCAAAATCAATCTGGTTCAGTGTGGTGAAGGTGAAGGTGACGGTGTGAAGTGCTGCTCGTTTGTTCTCACGCCTTGCTGCTGTTTGTCGCTGTACAGAGGCACTTCATGCAGTGTACGGAGGATAACCCCATGTTCCAGGGCATCGACTGTGAGGTGTTCGAGTCCCGCTACCCCACCACCATGGCCCTCTCTGTGCTTGTCACCATAGAAATGTTCAACGCACTCAACAGGTGGGTAATATTTTTACAGAGAGGATGGCGATTCAGGAAAGAAGCAGTTTGGTCTATAGTAAAATAGTGTAGGGCAATACATCACTTGAGGGTTACATGAAGTGGCTTATTGATTTTATAAAACAACGTAACTGGCAATAAAACACATTATCTCTTAAATACATGATGTATGTTATAATAAATAATAATCACGACGAACAATTCTTCCACCAAGACATGTGGTTTGTCATCATTGAGAAGCAACTACAGACCACTGATGGAGAACCAGAACTTTCGGACGCCATCGTTATTTCATTGAATTAACTTCTAACTAGTGAATTCCTGCCTTTTGTTAGCTTCAAGCTAACGTGCCAGACATGCATTTTCCCACACTGGTTCTAAATACTACTTCAGACAGATTAAACATGATCTAATATGGACGTTTTAACATCATAGACAAATTCGTAAATAAATTTATTGAATAAACTTGAAGGCACCTAAATTCAAAGCCTAACACTGAGCATTAATGGAGGAGCACCTTGTTTACCCTGTTGGCTATCCTCTAACCTTTTTGAACTGCTATATTTTCATGTAGTTGGTAAGAAAACAAGTCGTTCAGCTCGGGTTCCTGCTTCCTCTGTCAGTATACTTGGTGGTCCATTTACAGCACAATGGTTTTAGGGACTTGCATTAATACAGAATTCAGTTGAGATGCTCATAGATTTGCGTTTATTGCATATTTTACAGTCACATGCAGCAAGGCCTATCAGGACTGTTTTATAAAGATGTTTTTACAATGTAGTCGTATCATTTTCTCATGGTTTATTACTGTATTATGTGTACAAATGCTCACTCTTATATGTTCAATATTTTTGTTGTCAGTCTTTCGGAGAACCAGTCTCTGTTGAGGATGCCTCCGTGGGTTAATATCTGGCTTTTGGGAGCCATCATTCTGTCCCTGTCTCTACACTTTCTCATATTGTATGTGGAGCCCCTACCAGTAAGTGCTTTCAGTCTCTGTTTTCCCTTTGTTTAAAAATATTGGATTATCGTATGCTGTTTGTGCCATAGGCCAAGGAACATTCATTAGCCAGTGTATATAACCCTGATGTATCCCACACAGATGTTCTTGGTATGACTATCAAACCCATTTTCTTGCATACATATAAACCGGTAGAGTTGCCTAGCATATCTTTAGGAGGCCAAAAGGATCTATCTGTGTCACAACCATCGCAATAAAAATAAACTTCACTGGTTTGAAATTATATCTTAAATAAAGCTTTTAAGACTGAAGTCGATTAGAATCAGACAAGCAGAAACCAATACCAAAACAAAAGATATTGAAGTCACGTGTTATGTTTTAATGCACAGCACAGACAAAATAAAAGCACTGGAAAATAAAGGTAAACAGAATAATGCAAAGATGAATAATGAAGTGAACTTTTTTAGTGCTTGTCGTGCCAGCCTTCTAACAAAGAGCAGAAGAATCATAATAAACTTCTCAAATTTATGAATGATTTTAGCCCAGTCATTTGAGTGAGTGAATAGCTTAAGCCCCACCCCCTTGTCAGATGCCTAGGTATGGGCAGTCACCATGGTTTCTACAAAGCACAGTAAATGAGAGACACTTCCAGAAGAGACTGATTGCTACATCAGCCTTATAATTGATATTTTGATTTTGAATATTCATTTAATATATACAGATGTAAAATTATTAAACGCACATACAGGTAACTCTGTGACAGAGCAGCATTTGTTTTAGAGTTATTTGGTCTAAAAGTAATTCGGAAAGTCATTTTCCCCTCTTCCAACCTCGTCTTTCCTTCCGTCTCCCTTGTGACTATTCTGTCCTTTCTTTTTCAGTTAATCTTTCAAGTGACCCCTCTGCGCTGGTCCCAGTGGATAGTTGTCCTCAAAATCTCCATTCCTGTGATCCTCCTGGACGAAGCACTCAAGTATATCTCCCGGCATCATTTAGAAGGTACAGCACTTCCACAGGATGGCCGCTGTCTTACTGCTGCATCATTCCCACCTGTCTGTAAATAACTAGGGCTGCAACTAATGTTTGTTTCTGTAACTGATTCATCTGTTAAGCTCTTATTTGATTACACGACTAATCAGAGCATTATGAGTACCGTCCTAACAGTCTGCAAAAATCTATAAAATTGTAGCAGCTTTTTATATTTTAAATGGCCTGTGTGCCACATACTCTCCCATATTCTCCATAGAATGAAACAAGATGTTTTTGTTACCATGGCTTTCAGACTGATGACTTTAAGGATAAATGAGCTCCGTTCTGTATTGTGCCTTAGTCAGAAAGCACTCAGAGCTGTGACCATGACCTTTAATGTTCAGATGCCTCTGAGAGCTTTCATAGCTTGGTTCAAGTGTGTTAGATTAATGTTGGAGCTAGACTCTGTAGGGCGGCAGACTTACAACATCATTTGTACCTACTTGTGTGAATATAGACATTTGGTCTGACTTCAGCTTTACTATGAAAGACCATGATAGTTGGCAGAGCATTGGTAAGTCAATTGACTTTTGACCAATCAACTGACTAGTCGAGTAATCAGTGCAGTCCTAGTATTATCTCTTCTGCTATCCCTGCTATAACTCAGCTGTTTTTTGTATCTCTTTTTTGTCTCTGTTCTCCTGCTGCAGTGTAACTTTCTCCACCCATCTTTGTGAAAAGGTACTTTTCTCCCTTGCTTTACTCCTATGCCTGCTCTCTGTATCTCTCTCTATCTCTCTCTCTCTCTCTCTCTCTCTCTCTCTCTCTCTCTCTGTCTCTCTCTCTCTCTGTCTCTCTCTCTGTGTATCTCTCACTGTGTATTCTTGTGGACATTGATCTTGTTTATTTCTCCTTTCCTTCTGTAGGCGAAGAGGAGGAGAGGTATATGAAGAGTCGGCAGCTGAAATTCTAGGACAACTCCCGCTTCAGCACATGCACGCACACTCACGGATAAACACATACACACATATATACACTCACGCAAGCTCCCTCCCCTCTCCTCCCTTTGCCTTTGCGCTCCAGGCACCACTCAAAACCCCTTTTTGCTTCTCTAAAATAACTTCCATGCATGTCCAGCCACCACTAGAAACGAGCAGGGCTTGTTGGTGTGCGTGCGTATATGTGTGTGTGTATGTGCGTTTGTGTGGTTGTGTGTCAGCACAGTTTTGACCCCCAGTCACACAGCGTTGCGTGACAAGCAGCTAAAGTTATTTAGGGATTCTTGTTGCTTCTTTTTATACGGCTTTTTGGCTTTCACTCGTGCTGTAGATACTAGTGCAATAATTGGAGCTCGGGGAGCAGAGAGGGGAGAGGCCACGGTCAAAGGTTAAGGTCATGACGATGGATTTTACGTTGGGAATCAGGGCCTTCGGAGGACATTCAGGCCACAGATGGACAGCTCGTTCAGTCCGTCAAGAGGACCATGGGAGATGGAGGAAGTGGATGGAGACACCATCTGGACATCTCACTGTGTGAATGTGTTTGTGCTTGTCTCTGTGACTGTGAGCATGAACGGACAGGGCCAGTCTGAGGAGGCACTCGTGGTCTCACTTCTTCATTCTTTACTTTCTCTCACTCTCTCTTGCATCATCTTCCTGTGTCATTTCAACAGATTCTTTCAGGCCTGAAACTCACCTATCCATGCCCTGCCCACAGATATGTTCTTTTGTAGCTGTTGTTGAGAGATAGCTGGTCAGTACATGCGGTCGCCAGTAGTCTAGGGGTTCAAATGCCAGGACAGACTGGGCGAATACCTGGTTAGGCCCTTGGGCAAGTCATCCAATTCCCTATACTGCTCTTTACAATGCTGTGGTGCCTCATGCTAGGCCTAGTTAGGCATCACAAAGACAAATTTTCCTTGTAGGATCAATAAAATACATGAATAACATAACAAAGCCTTACAAAACGTTGGCAAAAGTCCCATTACCCTAGCAAGAAACTGTACCACACAGCTCAGTCTTTGTCCGAAGACCTACATTTAGAGTAGGTGTGCATGTGAAGGATAACAGAGTAAGAGCTCTTAAGTGGTGTCTTAAGTCAGAGGTCACCAGTCGTCTTTACAGAGGGCCAGAGTGGCTCCAAGTCACATTGCACCTCATATAACTAGTAATTGTTTTAAAAACTGAGACTAAATTAGACTAAATATGATTAGCTCATTAAGATGTGCTTCTACTTGGTTAGACCACCTACCCTTTATGGGGTAAGATTGGAGCCCCCGTGTCTAGGTAGTAGACGACACAACCCATAATTGGCTCTCCCTCTCTCTGGGTGGGTAAGATGGTTCTTTCTCTCCCACCATCATCCAGCACAATGGTAACCAACAAAGGAATCTGATGTAACATAACTGCCGTTAGTGATCTCCTCCAAGTGTGCTGGGTTATCTAATGACGTTACATCGGCAGCTCCTGGCTTCATGTAATTAGGAGGAAGCATATGTAATTGGTGATGGAGAAAGACCTAGCTAATGAGTGGAACTGGACTTAATTTATTTTTAATTATTTTTAATCATGCAATCTCACCTGTCAGGTACTATACCAGGTACACCTGCCAGGTACAGGAAGCATTTATAGCTTTAAAGAACTTTTTGTGGTGTATCAGTTTTCATGAGGATCCAGAGATCTTCCTTTATATGTCTGCTCTTGGAGCTGTCACCAAGTAGCTCACGGTTATTAATATAACTCAAGGCAACAGCTCATGCTCTCTGTTTTTGCCCATATATGGCAAAAGAAAATAGTGTCAGCACATCGCATAGAGCAGTGGTCACCAGTGTTCCTCCTGGAGATCTGGGCTTCTGCCCTGATCAAGCCCATCTGATCAATCGAACTATTGCCCTTAGAGGTTCATGGTTAGATAGATCTAGATGTTGGATTTGAGTGGAAGGTTAAGCCTACAGGAAGGTTAATCTGCAGGAGCAGAGTTGATGACCTAATTTAGCTAGCAGGTAAGACTAAAACAGCTGAGATCAGCAAACTTTCTGCTTAGACTGTCAGATGTTCAAACCCCAAATGGCTGGATTACAATACTACAATATTAGAATCCATCCGACAATGTCAAATGTATAATACACTCTAAATGTAGGTCTATTGACGTTTGTGAGCTATAATTTTTCGGGTTCAGTTGAGATCTTTTGCCAATGTTCTATAAAGCTTGTAGAACCTCCCAACAGTTGCTATGAAAGAACAGATCCAGATCCTGTATAAAGATGGCACAATAGAAAAAGTGGCATTGATAAGCAGCATCAGCTCCAAGAATAAATGAACTGAAGATATGCGGTTCATCCAAAGACTGTTCAGGCAGAAGCTCATGAGTTTACACGTGTTTTAAGTTCACTGTTTTTTCCACCAAATTACATTTAACTGTTTTAAAGGAGAAGCTCAACAGAATGTGATGGCTAACGATGCATAGAGCAGCATTTGGCATAATTCCATGTGCATGATGCAAATTGGTGGCTATTCCAGTTCAACGTTGTTTAAAGGCGCAGCTCTAAAGTAGGGATAAAGAACGAAAAGTAGTACGCACCAGTCAGCTTATATTTGTATGCATAACTGGTGACTATACATAATCATTTTCTGTTAGGATTAGCATTTCTGACTGAACTGATTTGTTTAAAGTAGCCCGGGGCTCACAGATGAGTGGCCAGTTTTAGATAAACACAGTACCAGCATCTAGCAGCACTAGCGTGGCCCATTAGTAGATAAATGTGAATTGCTCTGCTGTTTCTTGACTGCTTTCAGGGTCGTTTGCTTCTCGAAGTGCTTCCCCTTTCTCTCTTTCTCTCCTTTCACATTGTGCTAATTTCACAGGAACACTAGTCAACAGGAGCTGCTAGCTGATGGCATTTTCAAGCAGAATTCAGTTTACTGAAATATTTATAAGGAGCAGTTTTACGGATGACTAACGGCTGATTTAGCGAGAGGAAGGGGAGAGAGAGGAAGTCTGTGAAAGTAGAGCACGAAGGGAATCCTGGTAACCAAGATCGCTCCAAGTATACTTCGCGAGCAACTTTAGTTATAGCTCTAATGTAAAATGATACCTGAAGCCTTTTATGTTAACGCATGCACAAGCACACACACACACACACACACTCCACACACCTAGCAAAGTCTTACATGAATGTACCTTCTCTTTCTTCTGTCTTAAATACTCTGTGAATGTCTCCTCTTGGCGCTCTCTAGGCCGCAGCTCAAGTCAAACCCCTTTCGTTTATCTGTTTTAACCGTGCGCCAGTTTTCTCGCTTAACTTTTTTTCCTTCGCTTTTATTTCCATCTCAAGTTCCACTCTACCGGTTCATTTCGTAGTTGCTGAATGTCGTCTCCAGGACTTGAAAAAGAAGCGGGCCACCATACGACACCATACGCTTTGAATGCAGAGGGGCTCGTCACCACCAGTGCTTTGGCAATCTTGAAGAACTTGGCTACCCGTTGTTTATTTTTGTTTTTTCAAAGAAATAATAGTAGTAATAATAATAATAATACTATTAATAATAATAATGTATTTGACTGAACGAAACCCAGGTGGTTTAGGTTGTCCGTTTTGCTGTCAGGAAGAGTGTGATATGCCCTCACTGTCTGTTGATCTGGGCCAGTGTGTGTAGAGAATTGGCCTCCAAGCTAATTCCATGTGTGCCTGTGTGCCACTATGTTGACCTTTGGTAACATTGGGAGATGTTGTCTAATATCTGTCCAGTCTCTGTCCAGTTCTGAAGCACTTATCTTTGTGGCAGATGTTTTACGTGAGACGTGTAGCCTTACAGTGTGTTGGCGGCCATTTTTTTTCTTATGTCAGTAATGGTCAGTGTGGTTCTGTAATTTCAGCTTACTATCAGTGTACACTATCAGTGATCAATGAACAGCTTGCTCTGGCTTGATTTGAGAGCTTGGTTGAAGCAGGACTTGACCGTCAAGCCATGTCCACAAAGTTGTTTGAATAGTGCGATGATGACATCATTTTTATTATTATTATTATTATTATTATTATTATTTAAAGACCACGTAACTCTAAGCCCAACATACTGACATAAGGCAATAAAATAAGGCCTCCTTTCTTCACCCAGGCTACGGAAACCACTGGCAGTCCAAGCAACAGAAAATGTGGGCTCGTACAGCCTCGCTAATTACTACTGATCTTCTTGAAAATCTGTACAGGAAAAAAAGATAAGATTGCATGGAACCTTGTTACTGTAATTAATAACCTATACAGTATATAATATTTAATTTTTTTAAGTAATAACTCACTTAAAATGAGACCTATTTACCAACAGCTAAAGATCTGAGTCAGACTTTTTTTGTTTTCCTGCCCGAGGACGTCGCATCAGAAGATTTTGTTCGGTTTGTGGAAATAGCAGAGGGTGCTTATTAATCGTTACTGTTTGTTTTTAAAGGTTGTTGGAGGATTTTTTTGTCTTTTACTTAAGTTTTGGGGTTGAAACATTGTACAATAAAGGCAAGAATCATGCTAATAATATTTGAGGGTTATTTTTGTTTTTTTAACACAGTAATTGTAATTTGGTTTAAGAATATCTATCTGAGAACTTTGTTTGGTTGTTTTTTCCCAGATGAGTTCAGCCTCTATTTACTTCCTCTAGCCTTGGGGAAAGTCAGTGATGCAGGGACTTTTATTTTGAAATGGTACACCATCTTGTAAATATAAGCTAATTACCTTCCCCCTGATAAAGACTTAAAGGGGAATTCCACCAGTTTTAACAAAATGCATGCATAATTGAGTTTTTGAGATGTAAACAGAGTCTGAACACCACTGAACCTACTCATGTCTTGTATGTTTTAGAATTGAATGTAATTATGGAAATATAGTGGGAAATCTGAGGTGTTTTTTTTGGGGGGGGGGGGGGGACTATTTTACCTCACAATGCCCTGCATGTACCCTTCCACTAGGAACGGATAAAGACAAATGATTCACAAAACTATCATAAATCAATGCGTCAGACATCATGCAGCATATTCATAACCATTTCATCTAGTAACTCTCTGTGAGGGGGGGTTTAGAGGCTTTAGATGTCTTTTTTCTAAAACAGATCATTTCACAGTGAACTGCTCTGAATGGCTTTGTCTGCATGTCAGCTATTTAATTATGTAGAATTTGTAAAACTCGGTGGAGGTCCCCTTTAACAAAGGAACCACGTGTAAGCCCCCGGTAATATGGTGTGATACTAAATGCTGAAATCAACATGACTTTTTTTTC
Organism: Semaprochilodus insignis; assembly: GCA_034552555.1. Lineage (NCBI taxonomy): Eukaryota > Metazoa > Chordata > Actinopteri > Characiformes > Prochilodontidae > Semaprochilodus > Semaprochilodus insignis. The sequence goes on along the minus strand of CM067496.1, from coordinate 7,189,303 downwards.
CCCTCTGCCGGAAGTGGCAGGGGGAAGTAAATAGGGGCTGATTTTGGTTTGGATTGGATTGCGGTTTACACAGAGCAATGTCCAGTGATGAATGCTGGGTAATGAAGTTTTTTCATGTGTGTACATTTTTGAAGGGCTTGGGGCGGGTACAGTGGCTCCAGAGGCACACGGCTGTAATTGTGCATTGAGTTTGGGTCTTTATTGTAAGGAGTTTACATCTTAATCTATTTATTAATGCCTTCGTTAATCAGGTGATGCTGATTAGTTATTCTTTTATCTGATTTCTCTGCTGTAGTGACAGTGACACGGTTCTTCTCTTGGCACCTCTTGGGCTTCAGGGAACTAAAACCATCCGGAGTAGGTTCATATTAATGCACCTGGCACCCCTGTACCTACTGCATGCACAGTTACTGTCGAGCAGCATCTGGAGCCTTGTATCCACTACTGAGAACGGAATCTCTGCATTGCCTTGGTAATATTAATTGTGGATACATAATTTTATATATATATATGAAAAAGACATGGAAATAAAGATTATTTATCTTGTTATTTACTTAAGGTGTCTGCTTTTTTCCATTGGTGGAGCGCTGAAGACCCATTTCAGTTGTAATGTGCAGAAATGACCAGCAGATGGTGCAATAGTACTGTTGAAGCTTTATGATAAATTTTCAAAAAAAAATTTTAATTGTAGCTAATAATTACTCAGCTTTCACTGACCTTAGCACACAGATACTGACCTTATAAAGATACTCCGTTTTCCCATGATGGAATGAAGTTTGGCCTAACAGATAATAGGTGAAAGAGATGTACTGAAAGAAGGAAATGCACCGGTCAGCAGAGATTTAGTCTACTGCAATACTGACCACTCAAAATGATTAAAATGTTGAGAAGTGAAGTTTAGTAGTAAGTGACCTCTCTAATAGCGAAAACACTTTCCATGCAGTCATGACACAGCTGGAGCATTAATAAATCAATATCTGACGGTACTTCCTAGTAATTTGATTGGCCGAGCGGCATTCTAACCGTTCCAACATGTTCTGGATTAGACCAGTCTGTCATCATTGTTTTTAAGCAGTAGCAGTGATATATTTGAGATAACTTGTTCTTTTGTGGTTTTTTCGTTTGTTTGTTTTTGTTTGTTTTTGCAAGAAACATATTTGGCAAGTTCTTCCACCAAAAAAAATTCCATTTTGTTCCACCACAAATGGAATGCAGCGTATGGACCAGCCTGTGCTGAGTGGAATAATACTGGTATGGAGAAAACGTTGTTCTGTTAACCTTGTGCAGTCTGCTTGTGTGTGTATATATATATATATATATATATATATATATAGTGTATATATATATATATAT
>CM067496.1:7165499-7187627 GCA_034552555.1 Semaprochilodus insignis | reverse complement strand
TTAGATGTAACAATGCAATATTAATTATTGTATTAACTGTTATTATTAAAGTTTTTCGTGCTTTCAGGCTTATTATTATTATTAATTATTGCATTATTAATTTTTTAATGTTGTTATTATATTGCTAAGCAAATCAGTTCAGTTCCACAGAATGTAGCATTATTATAGGTTGCTGTAGGGTATGATACCAGTAGGGTGAACACACTGTGTGGTTATCCGCACTCAGCTCTACATATTAACTCAGCTCTACATACCCTTTTTATTAGCTAGTCTATACATTTACAGTACATCAGCTCAGCTAGCAAGCTAACTGGCTTATCAATGTTCCAAAAATCCATAAATTAGGAATTGTTATATAAGACTTATTTATTTTTTATTTAAACCATATGCACCATTTATTTAAACCATATATGCACCATATGCACATGCGCCTGCTTAGGGCCCAAAATGCTAGAGTTGGCCATGCTGTTATCTGATACCATACACAAGCAGATAGTGTGGTTGGACTGGTCACTAGGTAGCAACAACTGTGTTGTCACACTAAACACTTGTAATATTTAAAGCTGAGCTAGCTGGGTCTGTATGCAAGCCGAATTTGTATTAGTAGAACTGATCACTGTTACAGAATCACATAATACCTGTAGGAAATCACAATAATTACATGTATTTTGCATGTAAAGTTGATGCTAAAACCATGTGGTCACATTTGAAGTGTCTAACAGCCAAAAGTGTTCACAAGTGACCACAGTGACACGTCATGGCCTGCATAGGTACGTGTGGTTACACATTTCTCACATCTGTGAGAAAATAACTTGTGCAAAACCACATGTGATGACTATCATGATGCCTCCTGGCTCCAATGTAGGCGAGGTTCTACTTGCTAACATTCCATTCAAAATCATGTCTAAATAAACTAAATGAAATTACAGAAATCACTGCGGTTCAGTTCTTCAGTGTTGCTCCAACCATCCCCTTATTATATATGAAATTCTTTGATCGGAAGATTCCAGTTTTTATTAATGTATAAACATCAGTCAGATAGACAGCTAAATACGTTAACAGGTAAATAAGTTAATACAACTGATGACTCAAAACAATAATCGTTTCCAGTTTTTATTCATGTATAAAGATGGTTTCCAGAATGCCCCCATGTTTTAAAAGCATACATTCAAATTTTGTCAGTTCTCAAACATGTATTACTGTACTGGACGTCATGTAAAGCCGGTTCATTATTGAATAAAAAGCTGTTTTTAAATCTGTTTCCTGCTTCATTTTTCTTTTGTGTTACGAAACGTTCAGGCTGTTAGCACAAGTGGTCTGCAGAGCTGAGAGTTTGACAGACATAGAGACAGTAACGAAATAAGGCGGGACAACAGTCCGTGTGTTGAGTATTTTGGAGTTTCTTGACTTCTATTCAAGCAGTAGAATGTGAGCAAGTACTGCGGAAAACATCATGAACATCTATGAATATCTGGTGACCAAATTACAACCTTGATGTCATTGGAAATGACGAACGCGCTCTTGTGTTTTACTGCTCGGGTCAATCATTCTCCTGCAGTAAACCCAAAGAAGCCTGATTCACTGCAGCCTGCCCTCATGATGAGTGTCGAGAGAAAGACCTTATAGGGCAACCCTCATGTATCCTACCACCTTCTGTATAAACTATTATGTAGCACATCATTCCCACAGCCTGCACGGTGCCACCCAGAGGCTGGTGACACCTCATCACTAAATATCTATCATCCCAGGCGGTAGCTTAGCTACTGCTTAAACCTGCTGAAAGGAGAGTTTTGGCTACTGATGAGAGGAAATGTGGCTAATTGGCTTCGCTTGACCCACCTTGCAGGCCTGACTCGGCACCATCATACCTCGATTAAATGCGATGCGGAGGTGAAAGTGGGCGTTAGCTGCGCGCTGAATCACTATCCCCTAATATAGAGTCTTCTCTGAGGCGATGCCTTTGTTTGAAACCCTGCCCAATTTCCATATTTTATATATTTTTTTCTTTTTTTTCCCTCCCTTCTTTTTCTTTCTAGGCAAATGTGTGCTGGAAAGCTTACTGCCAATTAATTACAGTTTGATGTCTGAGCAAGAAATTCTCTTTCCATGGCAACCCACGATTTATCTTCTTGGCAGAACCTGAACAATATTGGGCAGCCAAGCAAAAGATATCAAAAGTAGCTGTCCGAGGGGTTGCAGTAATGTGGCCTGCAGCGTAAACAGGCCCATATCTCTGGATTTGGAAGACATAAAACTACTTAACTGCGGCATTTAAAACCCAGTTTATATGCACATGCTGGGGTTGTACAGCTTGCTTATCAGCTTGCGTCGGCCTTTGCAATACTGATACTGCGGCAGTGTGCAATATGCAGACAAGCCTCCAACCACAGCACACATTGAATATTTCATTGTGTGCTGTGAGCATCCAGACCAATCACAGATGTTCCTTTGGTGTGCACATCTATACATTGGATCAGAGATGAGGACTCGAGACAGCAACTGAGTCATGACTCAGAAAAATGAACGTAAAATGAACATAAAACCTTTTGTTACCAATTGCAGCTGTTTTTAAAGCTAAGCTAAGTCAAGTTAAGGATAAGATAGACTGATACGAGCAGTACTTATTGAGCAGAAGTAGTGTCTCATTTATGGTGTCGGGCCGCCATGTTAGCTAACGCAACATGCCAGACGTCTCGGCATGGAGTTGTAGAGGTTCCTAATGGTGTCCTGTCATAATCCATCCCATGCAGCTTGAACATTCTCACACAGTTCCTGCAGATTTTGCAGTAGGGGTGGAGGTGGAGTGACACCAGGCCTTCTGGACATGCAATACAATAGATAGACCATCCCACTTCCCAGAGTCACATTGTAACACCTCTCCAACTCTTCCAACTGCTCAAATCGTTTTCAAGCTCTTCTCAGAATCATACTTTGTCTGCAAAGGATGCTACCAACACAACAGCACGGGTCAGAATGGAAAGCATGCACAACAGGCAACAGGAAGATCTTATATACTCAGTCAGATATAAGTCAGAGATAAGGCCCATCCTTGCTTAAGTCACATGTGCAGCTGAACGTGAAACTTGAGTCATTCGCATGTCTCACAATGTCAAACCTACCCACCAAGTTTCATTCCTGTCGGTTGATTCCTTCTGGGTGCAACTATTTTTTTAAAATGAGGAGTGTATTTGGATAACAAGCATGCTAGTTATCCACACCAGCTAGCATACTTGCTATACAAACTGCACATAAGCCAACCATTTCAAATAGCTTTCGCATCTTTTTATCCTACCACATTTAGCCTACTGCATTTAGCCTACCGCAAGTAGTGCTTCAGCTCTGTGTTTCAGTGTTGTTCTAGGAGGAAAGGCTAATCAGACATCTCAGGTTTCCAGCGACTGTCCCTGCTTGTGGTGACCTGTTCCCAGCAGGAGCTGTTCTGGGAAACGTCCCTGTTTTTAACTGTAAATTAAAAACATCTCCAAGTCCTGAGAACGACCTGACAGCAGAGCAGACAGGGAGACGTCTCACATTGTGCTTGTTTTTGGCCAACAGAGTGCAGCGGCTGCTGTTATCTGCTAACCACTTCTACCACTTGCTGGCCTCATTTTAGAAAACACCACTGTGTAAAACTCCACCAGAAGGTAGCAAGTGAGTCGACATCACCACAAACATCTTCTCAAGACACAAGGTAACACATGGAAAAGCAGGGGTGGGGTTACGGGACTTGAAACGTACTACCTGCTGATAGGCAAGATCTGATTTGTATAGGAATACAGTCTATGTAATGTAGCTTGCCATGATCCCCTGCCCCTCTACCCTTTAGACTGTACAAGTGCCCTCTTGGTCGGCATGTATCATAAATGGCCATTCTCCAAGATCCTTTTCAGCAAGATGAGGCCCGGCCATAACCCACCCTTCATCACTCATTAGTGCCCCCATCTGGTGAAACCTAGAGTTAGTTTAATCCATCTTAAGTTTTCCCTTTTTTCCCCCTCAAGCCCCTGCACCAACCACCCCATCCCCCCATGCACAATGTCTGTGCATATGCCCGGTATACTGAATCACTATATGTTATTTTGTTCACATCATGAATCTCCCCATGCCTTCTATTGGCCTAATCTGACAACAGTGTTTACCTGGGTAACATCAACACGTCACATCATGGTTCACAAACAACATTCAGGAATATACTGCAGTTCACACTGCGATTGCACTTACATGCAGTCATTTATATATCACCATTTTGCCAGCAAACCGTTAATCCGGAACTTCTAGGCGTTTGAAATGCTGAGTAGTGAATGACTAAGAGCTATATCGAACACACTGCAGGGCGTCTTTGGCTACAGGGTGCCTAACATTGTACCTTACGTTCCTAGCATGAGCCAGCTAGTTGTTGTATGACTCCCCAACATGACTGGGGCATGCTGAGTCAGCAGTATCATGATTCTTCCTATCGCACACACATGCTTGGCCCCCTGAGTCGTATGGGTTCCTGGGCCTGCTGGGGTGTGTTCCTGTGGGGAAGAGAGCGGAAGGCAGGCTCTCGTTAGTGCCAGTGAGGGGTCGTTAGTTCCGCTTGCCGTGCTTTTCCTCTCACTCCGGGACTACAGAGAGGCTAAACCTGACTTACAGTCCTCAGGAGATCCAATCAGAGGTGCAACGCGTGACACACGGCATCAATGCTCTGGAGCCTTTTTCTCCTTAGCACTTCTTCCTCTTTTCTCTCTCCTACTAATCTATTCATTTGTCCACCCATCTATTTGATTAATCGCTATTGCTCTGTAACTCCACTTGAAAGAGGTATAGTGCTACTCTAGGAATTTCTCTCTTTTTTTTTTTTTATTTCTATTTCTATGATTTCTTTCTAAAAGACCAGAGCAAGTTTAATAAAGGATTCTTCAGAAGGAGCTTCTGAGCTGGGCAGCTGTGAAAGTGTACATTAGATTATTTAGATCCTTCAGTTGTCTGCAATACCTGTTTAAGTGTAATGTAATCACTGGTTTATGATATGAGACGAATTTGGAGTCCTTTTCCTTTCGTCACATACATGAAGTGAAACGCCCACATACACACACTCTAGTGAAAACACACTGGGGAGCACACTCAGCCTGAGTGGTGGGCAGTCCTTTCCACGATGCCGAGGAGCAGTTGGAGGTTAGGTGCCTTGCTCAAGGGCACCTCAGACGTTTACTGTCCTATGGGTAGGAAATTTTGAGAGCCTAAAACGTCACCAGAATTAAAAGAATAATGAGGATTTTTTTTAATGACCTAAATCAGTTTATCAGGGTACAACACACATGTGGACATGTAGAACAGCCAGCTGGCGGGAGTGCCGGACATTGATCAGTAGATAAGTTGTTATGGACATTATTATGTTGTTATGGACATTATTAGTGCTACTGTGTTGATGGTGGGGTTGTTTTCGTGGGGAAGTGTGTGGCTAAAGTCGACCTGCCTGCTTCCCAGCTGCATTAGCCGGCACTGATCAGTCTTCCCCTCCTGCTGTGTTTAATAAAAGAGCATTCACTTGAAGTGCTATGTTTCCCGCATCTTCTTCTTTCTACACCGCTGCCACGCTGGTGTCAGAAGTGGGATAGCGCCCTTCAGCAGACTGGAGGACAATGTGTTACCACAAACTCAAAGGGGGTACCATGGTGAGGACAGAGCCCGGCTTAGCAGCACAGCGAAGATGGTCAATGAGGACTGTGGAGGAGGCTTTTAAGCAAAGCGTGGCGGTAGAGCGGTACAAGGGAGAGCCCCTTTAGAAAATGGCCCCAATATGCCATTTCAAGGGGGGGAATAGTGTATGTAGCATCCCTCTACTGGCTCAGTTGCCCATAGATGTGCGGGAGGCATGGCCCTGGGTAGATATATATGTACACATATATACACAATTCATCGCCCTCAAATATTTAATCTAAATCTATGTTTTGTTGACCAAGACCTACAACTGACCTTGAGCTGGACCTCAGCCACAAAGCCTGCACTTACAATACACATACTAAATCCATCTACTTCCTTAATGTCCTTTTCCTAAGCCTGACCTTGCGCTCGACCGCTCCCAACTATAATCCAAATCTCATCATATAGGTTGTAAGGTATTGCTTATGCGCTTAAACACAATAGATTCCACAATAGTACATTAGTACTATTATAGTACATTAGTACTCATTTTGAGGTGTGCAGTACGGTGAGCACAGCAGTCCACATCTTTCGTTTTCAGTATGCTAATACCATTCCGCTAGCACGCTCTCTGCAATGCAGATGTCTCTTGTGCGGATGCAGGTTTAGAAATTCTTGCCTTGGCTGCACGGTCAGTCAGTTTTCCTTGAGATGAAGCATAATAACCTCGCCATAGCGCCATAGCGCCAAAGCCTCCGAGCCTCTGCAACTCCCAGTGCTCAGCGCAGAGATCTAAAGCAGTCAGCTCTTTCCTCCAAAGCGCTGGGCATCAACTTTTGATATTCCTGACAGCCTTTTTTTTTTGTGGCATCCCTCTCTCTGCCTCTTTTCCTCTCTCCTTCTTGCTCAGCGTAATAAAAGCAGTGGTGTAAATGATTTGCATGAGTCATGCCAAAGGAAACCTGGTGAGATGGAGAGAAAGACGCCTGCAAGGACACAGAAGGAGAGAAAGCACAGGAACAAATGCATTCTCTGGATAAATATGCTTGCATGCGCACGTGAGAGTGCACGCACACATGCGTATATGTCGGACAGGGGCCATTGCTAAGCAACTACAGTAGATGATCCTGGATTAAACCTCTGTCCCAGAGGATATGCCACTTTGAAGCTGACGATTATCTGTAAGAACATCGGCATCTCCCCTTGTCCTTTACTCCTTCACTTAGCCAGCTTAAGCCTGAATAAAGTTCACCGCACAAGCCAACGGACTTAGCTTACAGACCATCAGCAGGCCCAAAGCAATTGACCAAACAGATGGACTAATGTGTGGAGCAGCCATGTAAAGTTAGCTGACCTTTAAGCGGAATGAGCTGGTGCTGTTCTCGTTCACCTTTTTGCTTTGCTTTTCTTCTCCGATTTCACAGCCACGTCTCGCCCCTCAGATCCGCCCTAGTAACTGATTAAATGACTATAAAGTATAGTTCCAGTTAAGGGAGGAGAGATGTCATAACATGCTGGTATGAATGCACAAGCAGACATTAGTACTGTCGTAGCAGAGGTGAACAAACCAACAAGACTACCTATCAAGTAAATTTTAAAAGATCTGTATTAAAGGACAATTTGGCCTGAAACTAAAGTGTAAATGTAATTCGTGCGTTGTGCATGGAGTATCGTATCCCTCAGCCTCAACAGAATTCATGGTTTTATATACCCTTCATGTTTTCCTTCATCAGTGAACTGTAATATCCAGCATGCATTATGCAAATACATACAAACACTGGGAATCCCTGTGGTGTCAATTAATCCTGACAGCTAGCCTAGCCACTGAGCTATAGGATGAATACAGCCAGGCTAGCATTAGTGTAGGAAAACGTTTCCCGTTCAGGTGGTGGAAATAGGTCAGTGTGAGGTAAAGCATCTAGATAGACAAGTAGACACTTTCCGACTCCCTTTGGCATATATGCACATCACACAGACAAATATACACACTCACTGACAGTTTATTATGTACACCTTCTTGTATCTACACTCTGCCCCACTTATCACATAGGAGCACTTTATAGTTCTACAATTACAGACTGTAGTCCATCTAATTCTCTGAACACGTTGTTACCCTGTTCTTCAGTGGTCAGGACTCCCACAGGACCACCACAGAGCAGGTATTATGCGGGTGGTGGATAATTTTCAGCACTGCAGTGACACTGACACGTATTTCGCTCTGGACAGTTTCTGAAACCTTGAACATTACTGAGTCGCTTTGCTCAGTGTTTAACACTGAGAAGACTGAGGAGAGGAGCAGTTCCACCTTTATTAGCATCACAACCCCAACAGCAACCTGTAAGTAGCAGCCATGCTGTGTGATGTTATCCACTGACAGCTAAAGCAGATCATCTTCCACTGAATGTTTCTTAGTGAGTAACAACTTTAATATACTTTGTGTTGATGTTGAGATCGAAAGCTAGTAGCTATATGTAACTATAGGTACTAGCGAGCCTCAAATAACTAATGTTAGCATAGCAAACGAAATACACAGTCGAGTCACATTATTATGACCATCAGTTAATATCCAGAGTAACCAGTGTGTGCAGCACAAGCAGCAGCTAGACGTGCTGGGAGTGACTCAGTAAGGTCCTGGTAGGTTGTCACAGGTATCTGGAGCCATGCTGACTGCTGTGCATCCCATAGCTGCTGTAGGGTGCATGGGGGAGGATCCATAGAACAAACATGACGATTAAGGAGGTCCCACGGATGCTTAATTAGGTTCAAGTCTGGGGAATGAGGGAACAAGGGTAGTACTTGGAAGTCTTGGTTATGCTCTTCCAACCAATGTCAGACATTTCCGTGTAACATGTCAGCTTGTCTTGCTGGAAGATCCCATCCGCCCCAGGGAAGCCAGTCACCATGTATGGGTGTATGTGACCTGCAAGGATGGACTCGAACTGGTTGAGAGTGCCTTCCACATGGATAAGTGGGCCCAGAGAATGCCACGAAAAAAATGTGACTTCCTTCATGAGCTCTGCGCTGCCGCTGTTGAAAGTAGGAAGTGGTCATAATAACGTGACTTGACTGTGTAGCATGTTGATCTAGCTTATTTACACTGAGGCTCATTTTATTTTCCTGCCTGTGTCTGTTTTAATATGTTGCTTCTGTGTGGTCATCACGGTGCCCCACTGTAAACCAGCCAATCAGAGCAGATCTCATGAAATCATTCACAAGCTCACCAAAACAGGGAGAACAGCTTGTTTCATTCTAGCTCCAATAAGTGGTGTAAATGGGCATGTAAAACCACCACATCTGGGCATTTTTCAAAGTCACATAGCAGTCCACATGTAGACATCAGAGAACAATTGAAATGCTGAATAAATGCATTCAGTGGCACCTTTAATTAAATGGATTTCTAGTGAGGTAACGTTACTGTAGGGCAGGCTGCAGCCAGTGATCCCTCCTCACTATCTCGGGAATCACCGACGGAAACGGGCGGGCTTTAAGACCCAACATGAGACGGGGGAAATGTTTTAACGAAGCATGGAAGTTCCACCGGCTATCACCGAGCTCGATCAGCGAGGCTATTTCACAACCGCCCGCCAGTGCAGCTCAGCTCTGCAGGTCAACTTCCCACCCAACACCGAAAGCGCGAGAGGGTTCTTTCCCCTGCTCATTCACTGCCAGTGCGGAAGGAGGAGAGAGAGAGAGTGAGTGAGAGAGTGAAAGGGAGGGATGGGACGCGTCTCTATGCTCAGACCAGAGCACGAGAAGCGACCGAAAGCCGAGGTGCGGGGGCGGTCCGCGCCGAAATGAAAGCAGAACATCTAGCCGAATTCATTTCTCTCGTGACGTGCAGTCCGGCGAGTCCGGCGTCCTTGGGCTGAAGCAGCGAGTCCAAACCACATCACGGAGTCGGTTCAGCGGAGCCTCGCGCGCTTCGAGAGGATTGGGGAGAGGATCCAGGACGGCGTGGAATCGGTGAGTAAAACTTTCTGTTTTGGGACATTTTCAGCTCTGATCCCAGTTCCCTTCAGGGCCTGGCTACCTGCCAGCCATTCATGGAAGCACTGTGGTTGGATCTGTGACCGTGTGTTGTTTATAGGCTGTGCAAGTTCATCCTTCCATCATGGGCAGGCAGGCTGGCAGGCATGTGGGCAGTTGTGAAGGATGGACTGAGTGTGAATGGTCTGCTTTATTAACGCTGGACTGGGAAGGATGACATGATGTAGGTGTCACTGTTCAGCAGCAGCTACTTTGTGTCAGGACGTTGTCTTGTTTCGGGGCAAAGCTTCTAATGAGGAGCATTTTCTCCTATGTTCGGGCAGTTACATTTGTTGTTATATGTGGGGGCGAATCTCATAATAATGGGCCCACTTCTGTCATATGGTACTGGAGTCATAAGGAGGAGATACTTATTGTCTCACACTGGGGCAGTAGGGAGTGTAGATCCCACCATAATCCCCACTTGCTTTACACTGGGGCAAATCTTCTAAAGATCAGACCTCTGTATCTCGTACTGGAGCATATGTCTTTTATCTTATGTCTGGGATATAGATGCCATAATGATGTCAGATTTGTCTCATAATGGTGCAAATCTCGTATTAATATGCCCACTTCTGTCATATATTTTAGTCATAAGGAGGAAATACTTACTTACTACCTTACCCTGGGTCAAATGTGAGAAGCATGAAACGTGTTGTCTTATATAGGGAGTGTAGATCCCACCATAATGCCCCACTTGCTTTACATTGGAGAAAATCTTCTACAGATCATACCCTTATATCTCATGCTGGAGCAAACGTCTTATATCTTATCTTATGTCTGGGGTATAGATGCCATGATGAGGCCAGATTTGTCTCATAAATGGTGCAAATCTTATAATAATGTGCGCACGTCTGTCATATACTGGAGTCATAAGGAGGAGATACTTGTTGTCTCACACTGGGGCAGTAGGGAGTATAGATCCCACAATAATGCCCCACTTGCTTTACATTGGGGCATATCTTCTAAAGGTCAGACCTCTGTATCTCATACTGGAGCAAACATCTTGATACTAAGACCATGTTTGTCTAACATTGTGTTCAATGTAATAAAGATGAACCAGTTTATCTTGTATCCTGGTAAATGTCATAATGATCTGCCTCCTTTTTGGTTTATATAGCATTAGAGCAAATAGCGTAAAGCTAAACTTCTTGTTGTCTTACACTGGGACACATGTAAAAACGATAATTGGTGTAGCTCAGCGGATAACACCACTACCCGCCAGGGAGCCACCACCACATGTGGGAGACTGGGGTTCTGAATCCCAGTCTGGGTGACTGTGCTGTGCCACACCAATAAGTGTCCTTGGGCAAGCCTCCTAACACTGCATTGGCCTACCTGTAATATGAATAACCTTGCAAGTTGCTCTAGATGAGAGCGTCAGGTAAATGAAACACATCTTGTATTATATATGTGTAGATGTATTGTATATGTATAAATGCCATAATAATGATTTATAGAGATAACTATTTATATCTTATACTTGCAGTATACTTATTTTATACTTCTGTCTTGTTTTACATTTGATCCAGTATAAGAGATGAAACAGGTTGGCTTATGTTGGTGCAGATCTCATAATGAGCTTATATTGGAGCAAACTCTTATTGTCTCATACTGGGCCACATATAAGAACAATGAAACACCTGCTGTCGTGTATTGAAGTATAGATCCTATAGTAATGGCAGATTTGTCTTACGCTGGGTCACATGTAAGAACTAGGACACGCATGTTGTGATATCTAAATCATGTTTATCTTATAGTGGTGCAGATCTTCTAATGATAAGACAATTCTATCTCATGCAGTGAGGTGTCTTGATGCTGAGACATTTTCTGTCCTGCTTTTGGGCCAAATCTAGGAAAGATAAAACACTTGTTGTCTTACATTCGGGGTATAAACCCAGTAATGATGACAGATTTGTCTGGGCAAGATTTAGGGCAAGATACATATTGTCTTAGACTGGGACGAGCAAAGGAAAGATGAAATACGGTGTACTATATTTGTTTTATATTGGGGTATAGTTCCCGTAATGATGACGCAGTCTTTTATTAGAGCAAAATATATAATGGTGTTACCATTTTTGTCTTATCAGTTAATGTCAAATATTCTAATGATAAGACTTAATTAATTAATACATTATCTTATCACAATCTGGGGCAAATCTCTAAATGAGTGCTAATGCCACATTGATGGAACACTTATTTTATATATCGTTACAAGCCTATATCAATATCAGGATGTGTGTGCATGTGTGTGTGTGCATGTGTGTGTGTGCATGTGTGTGTGTGCATGTGTGTGTGTGTGCGTGCACACGTGTGTATGCGCATGTGTGTGTGCATGTATGTGTATGTATGTATGTATGCATGTATGGAGAGAGAGAGAGAGAGCGAGAGATAGATAGACAGATACTTGCACACAAACATACACACTTGTTTTTCTGTGTTTGCCAGGCTCACTGAATTTAACCTCTATGTATTGATTGTGCTGTGCTTGAAAGATAGCTCAGTATCATACAGCCTGACAGAACAGCCGCAGAATGGAAATGAGGAGAGAAGAGGCTCAGAGAAAAACATTTATTTCATGCCTCAGTGCCAAACTCACATTCTCTTTGGCTTTTACCGTATGCTGGTTTTATATAATACATATTGTAGGCAGCGCAGTATATACATTTCGCTATTACTTACCTTTGAAACAACTCCGTATGGAGAATGTAGTCCTATTTTACTGCAACAGACATGTGTTTGAAAAAGTCTTTGTGAGCAGTAGGTGTTGTAGCTTTTTCCGTTTTTGAGCGGACGGTCAGGATGGCAAATATATAACATTATGATACTGGGATCATTTGGATTATGCATGAATTATATCATATTTAGGTTTTCTTAAGGTTTGTGAACAAGCTGTAAAGGACATGAAAGACAATAGCTCTCTGTGTGAAGAACCTGGCATGAAAACTCCAACAATTGGCAGAAAGAAAAACAGTAAGTGTAATGAAGTGACATACGGTCAGATTCTTATAGTGCAGTTGGTGTAAAAGATGGTATGATACCCAGTGTGCGAAATAGCCCCCGGCCTTTTGGCGGTGGGGGGGCGGGGGTGCAGTTTAATAGGTCTTTCACACATTACCTGAGATCTTGCACCTAAGATCTAGTTACCTCAGTTCTGAGATCTCTCCTTTTTTGTTTTAAGTTTGAGAAAAGTAACATTTCACTCTTTACACCAAATTGTGGAAAAATTGGGCACGTTTTTAGGTATATTATGCATGTAGTATGCCATGTTGGGAAGTTTTCAGAGGTATCTTGGGAAGTACCATTATTGAAACCTTGAGTGCCTGCCGATACTAATAATGCAGGTATCTACAAGCGTTAAAATTTTTAGATTAATACACAAAAGTAAGCTATCATACTCAAAGTACTCAAATACCATACTACCCCACAGGAAGCAGCATTACCCCATAGATTTTTTTCACCCTGTTTGGTTGGTCAAACGGGGCCGGTGTGGTATAATTTCATATTATTATTTTTAAATCATCTTTAAAAACACTGTGTTCTACATTCTCTACATGTTTATTTTCCAGAAGAGTTGGTAGAGTTCATGTCTGACTGAACGCTGTACAGTGACCCACATAGTAAGAACAATTTGCATAAACTGTTTTATAACGTAGTACAACCTTTTTGTTTTTCCATCGTTGAATACTGTTTGGACTGCCAAGTCTATAAGTCAGTTCTGCCCAGCAGCGCTGTGGAAGCCAATGACATGGCAGAAATTTAGTTGTGTCAAATGGGGTGCCTGATCTGCTTTTAGAGGAGGCACCACTTTGCCCACTCCTAGTTCCACTTACTGTATAGTGCAAAACCCAAAGTCATGCACCGCATGTCATTCTTGCATAACGGATCGAACCTCTGAAACAATTCATTTCAGCCTCTGAAAACTACCTATTCATTGCAGTGGGGATGCTTCGCTTGACAGTGCAGGCGCCAGGTTCCATTCAATCCACTCTGTGCTGTACCACAATTCAGCAGCATTAGAGGCTCTTGGCGAGACCACAGGAAGCCTTCGCCCACTCCCGGTGGGTGTGAATGAATGTGCTGAAGGCTTCCTGAATGTGTGTGTGTGTGTGTGTGTGTGTGTGTGTGTGTGTGTGTGTGTGTNGTGTGTGTGTGTGTGTGTGTGTGTGTGTGTGTGTGTGTGTGTGTGTGTGTGTGTGTGCGCGTGTGTGTGCGCGCGCCTATGTGTGTAGCCGCAGAGACCGCGTGGCCTTTTCCGGCTGGTCAATGAAAGGACTCTATTAGTCAGAACAGAATTCTGCAGCATGCTGTTGGCCTGGATATTGAGAGAGAAACTGGGAATATGAGGGCGTTATTCGGAGACAGCAGGTTGAACCAATCCATGGAATAAGGTGGGCTTCACTGTGGCATTAGCACAAGTAGAAGCAACTACTGCAGAGAGACACATAAGCAAATGTATAGTCCATGACCCAGCACTATACTATGCTCACTATACTATACTCAATTTCTAGGGATTTAAGGATATACACATTTTCAGGTTCAGTTAAACTCAGACTGATCGACTGATACACAGACTGATTTAGCTTATATTTCTAAGTGATTTTGAGGAACAATGGCCAGTCATTTGTGTGTTTATAGCTGAGCTCCTCCCCCTCTCTGGCCATATCAGAATAAACCTCAGTGGTTTGTGTGATCTTTGTAATGAGGGGTGTATCAGTGATGATGGAGATTTACGAATACACCATATCATGTTGTATTGTGACTAGCATTTGATCTTCAGTCTGGGTATTATTGGGTATTAAACCAAAAGTCCCAAATGGTGCCCTAAACCTTGCAGTCCTTCTTGGTGACTTCAGCAATTTGCCGACCTGTAGGGCAAGAGACCTCAAAGGGGCTTGTTGTATATCTCCCCCTTCGTGGGACTCATCACTGAAGATGACCTGCTGCCATTCTGAGTCACTCCATGACAGTTTGGCATGACACCATTGCAGTCTTTGGCGAGGTTGACGTGGTGTTAAGGACTGTTGTCATAACGGTCTCTTTGCATGTAGTCCAACTGTGCTGGCACTAACAGGATGACTTCAGTGTCCGCAATCGTGGCTGTTGGGTCATTCAGGTGCAACAAGGCCCGTCCTTGCTTACGTCACATGCATGGCCAAGCGTAAAACTTGCATGTCTCATGATGTCAAACCTACCCACCAAGTTTCATTCCTGCCAGTGCATTTTAACATACATTTGAAAATCCTTTTCTCCACCATGTTGATTAGAGACCTAGAGAAAGTCTGTTCACTTGGTGGCCGTCTTTGCTATCCTGCCAGGCAGTCATTTCCACTCTTCCCTTTAAATGGGAAAAGACCAATGTGAAACTGAAGGTCAAATTATCATTCCAAAACATATTTGAAGCTACTACACCTAGTAGCATTTGAGTCAATGATGCATGCGATTTTTCTGCTTGTTCTGGCTTTTGTACTGATCAGGTTTTTTTTTTTGCTGCCATGTTTGCATTCTGTATGGATTACATCTGTCCCTGTCTGGCCTTCTCCCCTGTTCTGTATCTCAGTCGGATGCTGCTATTGGCAGGAATGTTTAATTTGATATCCTGCTTGTTGTCTCCACATATCCTGTTGCAGGTTTGTTTTTGAGGCCTCGCCAAGCTGGTTCCGGAACATTCTGACGTAGGGTGAGGGCAGACACCGACACTTCTGCTTCCACTTTCCTTCTGACTCAGCAAGAATGCTCACTGGAGACTTCTGTAGTAATTAACTTATAGCATAGTGCTCCAATTTCCGCATACAAACAGCACACAAGTGTCTCATTCACGCATTGTAGAGTAGCACTATCGTCCTCACCTTCGCTTTCCCCACATCTGAGCAGTGCAGTCTGAGAGTCTCACTATTGCTGTCAGACTGTGAAAGATGAGTGCGTGTGTATGTGTGTTTAGAGAGTAGAGTAGAACGTCTCGCAGATGAAAGGAGTGTGTGTGTGTGTCTGTGTCTGTGTGGGGGGTGGGGGTTCCCACGTCGACTCAAATATATGAGCGAGGTATGAGAGAACAAGAAAGGAGGTGAGACTCGGGGACAAAGGCTGCTTTGCGCTGTCAAGAACTCTCACAAAAATTGTCACAGATGTTTTGTACGTTACCCATACTAACGAGCATACGGCTACTCTGTCTCAGCCGTACAGGCAGGCATGTGTGAGCCACATATCATCACTCTCCAACAATACCAGAAAGGGCAAAAACCTAATTTCATTTTACTGTAAGTCAATGAAACCAAAGTGATCCTGGACTTGGTGTCTTGGTGGAGACAACCAACGAATCTGTGTGTATACGCTCTGTGATCAGAGCTAAGATGAGCGATTTGTTGTTGCACGTCCTAAAGACCTGGTGTTACTCCACCACCACCCTTACCTCATAATCTGCAGGAACTGTGTGAGAATATTCAAGCTGCAGGGGGTGGATTATCACTGGACACCATTAGGAACCTCTGCAACTCCATGCCTAGATGTATGCATGTTGCGTTAGCAAACATGGTGGCCCGGCATACAGAGAGACACTACTTCTGTATGTGTAGCCCAATAAATATTCCCCATATAGGTGAAAATTATGCAGTTAACGCAATCTCTATACAGATTTTTGAACCCCTCCACAGGAAATGTGTAATTGCACTCAACATGCAGAAGAACATTTTGTAACGTGGGTTGTGCTTCTGATCTTTTTCCCCAAGTAGGTGAGTCTGATATTTGCATGCACCTTAAAAGACTGTTCAAAGTCAGTACTTGGTGAAGGACGTGTCTTCTGAGGATGTGAGTGAAGTATCTGCTACTCTCATTACACAGTGGCAAGAAACAGTATGTTAACCTGTTGCGTTCTTCCTCTAAGTCATCAGAATATACAGTCATGCCTTCCACCAAACTGATCCCTGGGATAGGCTCCAGCAACCAAGGAGCCGAGGAGCACAAGTGGTTTGGATAATGAGTGAGAGTGAGTGAGAGAATCTGCCAAAGCTAACAGTGCACAAACAGTTATAATATTTCGTGTCTTCACTGTGCACACCAATTAAACATTGACTGTGTCAGTGGAAAAAGTATAAAAGTACAAAAGTATACGCAAACCCTCAAATTTGCTAACTGGTCAAAACTCTTTGGCAGCAGTAACCTCAAGCAAATTCTTCCAGTGTCTGTGGGCCATTCTCTCTTCCTGAACTGCTTTAACTTGCTCGTATTCATCAAATGTCTGGTGTGGATGGCTTTTCTGAGGTCATTCCACAGTGTCCCTAATGGCTTAAGTTCTGGACTCTGACTGCTCCATCAATCAGATTAAGCCATTCTGTAGTAAATTATCTTTGGTGTTTAGGGTCATTGTCCTGTTGCATCAGTCATCTTCTACAGTGAGACAGCCACCATGACAGGATCCTTGGGAATTCAGTTTTCTCTAGATGATTCCAATCAGTCCAGACTCAGAGGAAGCAACACAACCATAAATCATGATGCTCCTTCCATCATCCTTTACTGCTGGGGTGAAGTTTTCATGTTGCTATGCCGTGGTCTTTTTGCACCATACATAAAGCTGTGTTTTCATCTCGAACAGCTCAAACATAGTTTCATTAGTTTTGGAGTGTTTTGGAGCGTTTTGGAGTGTTTTGGAGTGTTTTTGGAGAGCAGCAGCTTTCTTCGTAGTGTCTTTTCGTGGACACCATGTCTGTTTTTGTATGGTAGACTAAAGAACAGAGATGTTAACCAGTTCCAATGATTCCTTAAAAAGCGTTGGTCGTTAATCTAGGGTTCTTTTTTTTTCTTTCCTTTTTTCCATTGAGCATTCATAACATCGGCCGCGCTTGTGACGTAAACAATGACGGGCCTCATCACTGTACCTGACTGACCCAACAGCCACGATTGCGAACAATCAGCGAGCAGTGATGCCCTCCATGAGCCACTACATGCTAGTCCACATTCCATGAGGACTACATGTACGCAGACCATTACGAAGACTGCCCCTAACACCATGTCAGCATTGCCAAAAACTGCAATGGTGTTGTGCCAGACTGTCATGGAGTGGCTCAGGATGTAAGCAGATCATCTTCAGTGACGAGTCCCGCTTTTGTCTTGGTGGAAATCGATCAACGCATCCGTGTGTGGATGCATTGTGGTCAGTGCCAAGATTTGTTGTCACATGTCCAGAAGACTGGTATCACTCCACCTCCACCCCACCACAAAATCTGCAGGAACTGTAAAGCTGCATGGGATGGGATATCACAGCACACCATTAGGAATGCGTGTTGCATTAGCAAACATGGCGGCCCGACGCCATACTGAGAGACACTACTTCTGTATGTGTAACTCAATAAAATTCCCCATATCAGTCTAAATATGTCATCATTTATTGTTCCTGGTAATCTTTATCTTCCTTCCCAATAGCACTGCCATCCAACACTTGCTTCTGGGTGCAACTATTCTTTTGATGGCAAGTGTAAATACATTGAGAGACGTGGTGCACATCAGTAGAAGCCTCTGCTTAATAACAAAGTCAAAATGTTTTAGTGGTTTTTATAAGTGAAAGTATCTCTAACACACACCTCCAGTCAGGTCTCATTTCTTTGATTGGACTCCAGGTTTACTAACTCCCTGATGGCGGAGATGATGGGAACAAGGGAAGAGATGCCTAAACACAAATTTATCCAAATAATTTAACATCCAAAGGCACCAGTAAACCTACACGTATCTTCTGAGGTTTTATATCTAATGTTGATAGTGGCAAAATAGTGATAAATTGTTGAAGAAAAATGTTTTCTTTGGGGACCATTTTGCGGCAAGGGTCTCTTCAGCATGAGTGGGTTTAAAAAAAAAAAAAGTAAATAAATACGAAACATAGTTACAGACTTTAAGCAGTGTATTTGTAAATATTTCAAGTTTTAGAGCCATTAAAATATTTAGACATATGCTTCCCATCAGCAGAAAGACTTCATAGAAAATTATATCATTGCTGTCTAATGAAAACAAATAAAAATAAATAAATAAATAATAATAAACAAAATATAAAAAAGATATCTCCAAAAGGCAACTTCACAGGAGAGGGCAAAAACCTCAATTAACTGTAATGTAAGTCAATGGAACCAGACTTTTTCTCCAAGCAGTTTTTTTTTATTGTGGTCCATTTGTCTTGCAGTTTTTACACAATGTAAACAGCAGCTCATGGTCAAATGATGCATAAAAGTAAAAATCAGCAAAAATGCATATACATGTTTTCCTTGGGACAGAGGTGATATACAGTATATAATGTGAGACAAAAAATGCTTGTGAATGAATGGTGTCTTCATCAGGCTCTGGTTCCTACTGTAAGAGAGAGGAGAAGTTAGAACGGGCTGCAGCAGCATCATACACACTGTTAGCTAATCATTCCCAATTCATCAAGGTAAATTATAATCAGTCGTTTTTTAACATCAGGTAATCAGGTGTGATCAAGTAATCACGACAGGCTTAGTGTGCTTGCTATCCATCAAATCCAATTGCGTGCCTATCAGATACATATACATGCATATGTATGTATACCAGTCAGCCAAAACATCATCATCATCATCATTATTATTATTATTATTATTATTATTATTATGTACAGTTAGTTCTCGCACAGTCACACAGTCTGTGCGTTGAATGTGGGAGCAGGCGTGAAGATCTGAGGGACTTTTACAAGGGGCAAATCGGTATGGTCAAATGACTAACGACTGGGTCCATGTCTGAAATGACAAGGCTTGTGGGTCCGATGTGGTGAGTACTTACTGACAGTGAACTATAGAGGGACAATGTTGGGTGCCTTAGGCTCATTGATGTGCAAGGGCAGTGAAGGCTATCCAGTCTGGTTTGAGTCATCAGAAGAGCCACTGTGTCAAAGTCGCAGTGCACCATACTCTGCTGCACATGGGGCTACGTAGCCACAATCTGGTCAGAAAGCCCATGCTAACCCCTGTCCACTGTCGAAAGCACTTACTATGGAGATGTGTGTCGGAACAGGACTTTGGACCACTGGAAGAGGATGCTCCGGCCCGATGGGTCCCGTTTTATTAGACATCACCTTGACGGCCAGGTATGTGTGCGGGAATTGACGGCACCAAGATGCAGTATGGGAAGAAGATAAAACAAGTGGAGGAAGTGTCATGCTCTGGGCATTGTTCTGGTGGGGAAACTATTCCCTGTTTGGCAGTGCCGTTTTTCAGTAGATAATGCTTCCTGCCACACTGCATACATTGTTCAGGGAAGGTTTGAGGAACATGAATGACAGAGATTCAAGGTTTTGCCCTGACCTCCAAGTATATATCTGTGCGCTCCAACAGGACATCCGATCCTCAGATGTGTTGCTAATGTCTTGGCGCCAGATACCACAGGGCACCTTCAGAGGTCTTGAAGAGCTGTCCTGGCGGCACATGGAGGACCGACGGAATATTATGATTAATGGTCATAATGTATGGGCTTGTTGTCGGTGAAGCATATTGTTCTGAGGGCTTGAGTTTCAATATTTCCCTCCAGTCTGTGGGTGTTTCAGAGTAACATTCTATGATTAAACTGTGTGTGTGTCTCTCTCTCTCTGTGTCTCTCCATAGTGGGAGTGTACAGTTATGTGGTTCTGGCTTTGATGTTTAGATCTGCGCTGCATCTTCATCAGGCTATGCAAAGTGTTACACTAATTACAGGGTAGAATAGGTGGCGTAGAGTGCTGAGCAGGAACAAGGCTTATTATTATCAGCCCCACGCTACTTTTATGTAAGCAAGGACTGCGTGCGTGCGTATGTGTGTGTGTGTGTGTGTGTGTGTGTGTGTGTGTGTGTGTGTGTGTGTGTGTGTGTGTGTACGTACGTACGTACACACACACGTGGTGGGGGGGATGGAGGGTTGTAAAGAGGAGAAATGCTTTATGAGTAATTTTAATTTAGATGCTGCATTTGCTGGAGGTGACGCATCTTTTATGGTTCTGACTGTGTTCATGTTGCTTGTTCTCAATTTCAATTGCTTCTGTAAGGTTCTGTGATGTGATCTTGGGCTCCACAACGTAATATGCTGTGCTACTAGCATTGCAGTGTTTGGAATCTTATTTTCAGATACTTTTCTGGAAGAGCAAAAATTGTCCAAAAATTAGATGAAATTTGTGCAAACGTTCTCTTTTAAAGTGTCGGTTTGGCCAAACCCACACACTTTCCCTCCTTTCCATAATTGTAGTGGATCAGTCGATCACCGATCATGTTTGGTGTCTGATTTTTGCTTCTTTAGTTTTGCACTGGAGCTACAAGGCTGATGTAGCTAATAGGTAATGAAAGCTTATAGCCCACCCAGTGTCAGAAACCATATAGGCATGTTAAGAATACTTCATTTGACACGCTGTTGCTAACAGATTAATATTGCCTGTACTGTGCCATAAATTACATAAAATTAACAGTTCATAATTCAGGGCTTCCATATTTCCCTAATGTTATGGTTTAATTAAAGCTAAGGCATTAATGAACATGTATAGAAATTCATCATATATATGGTACTATCTTTGGGACATGTCCATCCTAAACAGTAACCCCCAAAAGAACACTTCGTATTTGACTAAATTGCATTAACAGTTTTGCCAAGTGTCCACAACAACATTACTGTGTGTATATACTGAATTACTCCACATGTTCATTTCTGTGTAGCAGTATAGAAGTATACTGCTGGCTTTAGGTGTTTACTCTGCTCACTACCTACTGGTGGCTATACTTCTATGTATTGTTTGCTAAATTGTCCTCCTCACTTTAGTGCACATCTAGGAAAGCAAACTTCATCTTTGAGCTAAAGGGAAAATGATGTACTTTTTTTGTTTTACTTTGTGACATTGAACAATAACTTAATTATTAATGTTCCAAGATTTATTCATAACTGGTTCTTCTTCTGGGTCGCAGTGGGTGCTGGAACCAATCCCAGTGCTCATTGGGTGGAAGGCAGGAAACACTCTGGACAGGTCACCAGACCATTATGGGACAGATACACAATCGCAGCCGAAGGAAACCCACGAAGGCATGTGAAGAGCATGCAAACTCCACACACAAGTGACCCTGGTTGTCTGGCCGGGGAATCAAACCTAGGTCCCGGCTGCAAGACAAATCAACTGATGTTAGCACCCAAGAAACAAAAGGCAAAAACAATTTTACATAAAAGCCTGAGTTATCTAGCTGTGTACAGGTGGGCTGCGAGGCTGGAAGGGTTGAGAAGCTTATTCAGTGTTTTTAATTACAGAATCTGATCATCTGAAATGATTTACGTTGATGTAAATTCATGCTTGTGTTTGATGGCCTCAGTCAGTGAAGTGGATTCCTATAGAACAGTGTCATATAGTGAAAACGTGCTCAGCTTAGTCACTGGGATTTACAGAGACTCTAGGAAAGTCCTTTTCTGTTTATGCAGCAGCTAAGAAGCTGATCATTCGTGTCTCTCTCTCTCTCTCTCTCTCTCTCTCTCTCTCTCTCT
>CM067496.1:7146055-7165100 GCA_034552555.1 Semaprochilodus insignis | reverse complement strand
TGTGTGTGTGTGTGTGTGTGTGTGTGTGTGTGTGTGTGTGTGTGTGTGTCTGTGTGTGTATACATACATAGATACATACATGAAAGAAAGAAAGAAAGAAAGAAAGAAAGAAAGAAAGAAATCTAACTAAGCTCTTCTTTAAAGCGTCCATCAACTTGCTTTCAAATGTTTAAAACTTTCGTTTTAATAATAAATATATACCTGGGTAAAACCATAAAAAAGAATATATAAAACACCTAATACGCATATTTACATCTGCATATCATCGCTGTCCAAAGAAAACGTGTATCTCCATGTTTGTCTGTTTCTACTTTTGTGCATCATTTGAAAACAGCAGCTGAATGAATGGACCAACGTAAATGGTTTTCCTGTAAAGATGCTTGTTTTTCTTTGGACAATATGATACATATTTACGTTTACATCTATGTAAATGTTTATATCTAAAGTATATTTGATGTTATCAAAGCTTTTAAATGCATATTTCAGTTATAAAGACTGTTGTGGTGTGGTTGCACCACTTGACTTGCTGGTTGTGGCCACATTGTATGTCCGTTCCTTTATTAGCCTGTTGCTTTGTTAGTCTGTTTGCTGGTTGCACATCTGACCATCTATGACTTTCTTCATTCACTTAAAATGCACATAAAAGCTGGCTGATGATTTTAGTTCTGCATTAGTGACAGAGCAGGATTGAACAGAGACCTGTCAATCAGCCTGCTCATTGGCCACGCCCACACCAGATAGTTCTGGTCAGCAGTTGTGTTTTACCATACAGTATTTATATCTTTATATTTTTCAGTCAAGCTTTACTGGATGTTTAATATAACGTAGTATTATGTAGTACTACACAGACATTTATAATATTTCACTGGGGCTTTAAAGGGCAGTGGTGAGTTTCTTTATTTGTGCTAGAGCTGTTTATGTCTTCATTTAGGAGGTTGGAAACCAAATTGGTCACTTTGGGCTGCATAGAGTAGACTAAAAGAAAGAAAATGGTTAATCACGTTTCATTTCCATATGATGAAGAAATCATAAGACATCTAAAAGTAAAAACATAAAAAACTGAGATATATGAAATATTACAGCTTTCTGAGTTATCCTGTTGAGTTGTGACATTATCATAAACTAATATTTCATATGGAGCGAAAAGCTACAAAAACTCTCCCTTTTTGCCTTTTAAGGCCTTTATTTTCTGGCGGCGGTCAGACTTTGATCTGAGGGAGATTACGGATTGTGGATTAGTTGTTTTTGACTGGGAATGACTGGTAATGGCTTTTGGAAGTGTAGTGACTAATCCAAGTAGGTATTTACTTGAACTATCCAAACACTGTTAGCGCTTGCTAAATGAATAGTACTGTGTAAATATATATGCAAACAAACGAATAAATTGCTTTGACCATGTGAACAGAACACCATCATAACCCTTAAGGCCTGATTTATGCTCCCTTTGTGTACAGGAAAAACAACATGTCTGTTTCGAACTACGTAGCCGTCACTCCTCACATACTTCCTTCACATTGGCCTGGGTGTTGAGCATTGCATCTAGTAGAGGGCAGTCCAGGGTCAAAACTTTCTGACTGCAACAAACATAACAACAAAGGAGGAGGTCGTTATAATGTACTTACCATGGAGGAGATGAAAGAGGCAGCATTGTGGACGGCGGTGGTCTTTACGACACATAGACAGAGAAGCTGATCTTACCAATGAGAGAAACTGACGTCTTGTTGGCTACACTGCCCCCAGGATTTCCAGTGGTAGTGCTCCATTTCCATATGTTTTAAGAGGCTGTGTACAAATACGAATAAGGAGTATGGAAAAAGGGCTTTGTGTGTGTCTGAATTTAACTTTGAGCCTAAACAAACCTTTACTGAACTTGGTTTGTTGGAGGACTCATTTGCATGACGGCCTTGTGCGGCTGGAGCTGCAGTAATGATTAGTAAATAGTGAATTATGCAGTCCTTCGGTGCACCTGTGGACGGTGCGCTGGGCTGGAAGGTTAGCAGTTAGAGACCAGCTCTTAAGCTTGTCTACTCTTTGCCGGCCTCTCGAAAAACAGCGCTGATCCAGACTGTGTTCCTCCCCCCTGCTGAACCACTCTTGCTTACCAGCGTCCTCTGCTCTATGCCCATAAATAATTCTCTGTGTCAGAAGGCAGAATCATTCTCCTCTCTCTCTCTCTCTCTCTCTCTCTCTCTCTCTCTCTCTCTCTGACCCTCTGCAGACCCTCTGCAGTCTCTTTGTAATGTTTCCCTCTCTGCCTTTAACACTCTGTGTATCTCTCTATCTATTTATCTCTGTCTGTCTGTCTCTCTCTCTCTAAAGGTATAAGTCAATACCTTTCATTTTTTCCTTGTTCTGAATTAGCCAGCTTGCCAGCTTTTCCTTTAATGTCAACGGTGCATGTGGAGTTATCAGGTGGCCTCATGTGGGCCTGGGCCACATTTACTGCTGGGTCTGTGTTCAGGACTCTGGAGGAGGCCAGTGGAAGCCCTCCGGAATTAACACTCGATTAACGCGAAAGCGCCAGGCCCGTCAGCGCGAGGATCTCCCTCCACATACAGCATTATTATTCATGAGTGCTGTGAAATATTAGGCAGCATAAAGAGAGGTGGGGAGGAAATGAGCAAGAGGATGGGGAATTCTGCAGTGGATAAGGAAAGATAAGGAATGGTAGAGCTTTGGAATGCTAATCAGGTTTTGCTTGCACTCTGTCAGACAGCCCCACTCGATGGATTTTATATTGCGTGAGAGACAGTGAGGAGCCCAATCATCCAATCAACCATTCAGGTGGGGATTAACAAGACAGCAGAAATGCAGACAAGCAGGAAAAAGACAAAATTGCCTGCTATGTGCTATGGAAGAGGTGCAGTGGGGGGAATTGGATGAAAATACAAATGCCTGGTGTCCATATCAACCGTCTCAGGACGGCAATGTTGTATACAACATCCAAGAAATGTACATAATGTACATGAATGCTGCATGCTAGAGACCAATCAGATGCTGTATTCCTGACTTATCGACCAATCAGAGGCTGCTTTCCTGACTTGTCGACCAATCCGAAACTGTGTTCCTGACTTGTCAACCAATCCGAAACTGTGTTCCTGACTTGTCGACCAATCCGAAACTGTGTTCCTGACTTGTCGACCAATCCGAAACTGTGTTCTTGATTTGTCAGTGTCTCTAGTGTGCAGTGTTCCCGAGATATTTATTATTTTATGTATTATGTCGCTTGGTGATGCATGCAGCATGAGAGTGTTGACCACAAGGTTCTGTATTCTCATGCCTATACACGGCTTCCTACATATGCCTATATAAGACAGCCATTTCTGCTCATCACTTGTTCTCTTTTTGAAGCAGGGCATGTTTAGACCTTTGATTACCAGGCAGTGGGATTCTTTGTGATACAATTAATTGCCATTAACTACTTAATGTTAATAATTTGAACACTTTGTTGTTAATTGTATATAAAATGCAACCCATTTAGCTAAAACGAGCAGATTAAATATCTTCCCTCCTAGTCATCAATACTTGATATATGGACTAAAACTCTTTTTAGTGTTCACAAGTTGGGGTTTCGGGCACCTTCCAATAGAAAATACCATATATACATATACGTCTTGCATTCACTCAGGTGACTTCTGTAGGTATCTTGGGGTGATTGTTCATTGCGGATCCCCACCCTCAGATTCACTGTGAGGACTTCCAATAGCTTATGAATAAAAAACAAAAACACTGTTTATTCTGCTGTTAATGCGTTCACTAGAGCCGTCCATTCTAGACTCTCAAAG
This sequence comes from Semaprochilodus insignis, assembly GCA_034552555.1. Lineage (NCBI taxonomy): Eukaryota > Metazoa > Chordata > Actinopteri > Characiformes > Prochilodontidae > Semaprochilodus > Semaprochilodus insignis. The sequence continues at coordinate 7,161,315 of CM067496.1, read as the reverse complement.
AGGCTGTTGGCGTCTGTCTCAGCATTAGGGATGGAACTGAGGAGTGAACACAAACACTCTCACTCAAGAAATGCATCTGAATGCCCCCGAAGGGCTTTCATTTCAAGAGGCGTGTCGTGCTCAGAGGTGTTGTGGAGTTTTGCAGGGAAATCGTTTCTTACTGCTTGCTGGGAAAGGTTGGGTCATAAATCGTTTTTAGTCCCTACCAGATCTTCCTCCTGGCTGTGGGTCAGGGTGGAGAAAGAGAACAGATTAAATGGCAGAAAAATCCAATTTGTGCAATCTTCCTGTTGCCCCGTATGTAGATGACCAATAAAGACATGCTTGGTAAAGTTTGCTTCATATGAGCTTATGTGCATTTTTCACACTGCAGGACTGAATCGTCACACACGTGCCCCAAACTCTAGTGATCTCAAATGAACTTGCTTATATGTTTTTTGTCACAGACAAGACAGAGACGTCACCACACAGGAAGCTGCTTCATGAAATGGTTCCTCAGATACATGGAGAATATGCTGTATATGATTGAATATGGTGTCAGGCTTGTAGCAATGGACTGTATATTTGGAGCCATACAGAACTATTTTCAAAAAGGTTCTATATAGCACCATATACAATATGTTCTCCATAAATCTGAAGAAGTATTTCACCATGCGGATGCTTCTTTGAGTGGTGTATGTGGAACCATAGTCTTTAATAAAGAACCATTGAAAAAGCAACATTTTGCATACGTACATAAATGCTGTGTTGGGTTCAGCCAGGCAGGTCATCAGCCTCAGCTTTTTGGATCAGTAGTGTCTGGGTTTGATTCCTGGCCAGGGTGTCTGGGGTCCTTACTGTCTATAGTGTGCAGGTTCTACCCATGTCTACATGGGTTTCCTCTGGGTGCTGCGGTTTCCTCCCACAGTCCAGAAACATCCGGTCAGGTGAACTGGAGATGCTAAATTGCCCGTATGTGTGAGAGTCTGAGTGAATGTGTCCGTGCTGTGATAGACTGGCCACCTATCTTGGGTGTTGAATATTAACACCTTCTTACTGTGTTTTGGGAAGTTTACATGCATATGTGTGTGCATGAAGCTTGGAAGTAATTCACACACTGATTGGTTTGCTGATGTGTAAGTGTTTCTGCAGTTATGCTGTTGATCCAGACAACCAGCTAACCAGCACATCCTAGAATAAAAGCAACAGACAAACTGTGTAACCTAGTAATCAGTGTGTTTATTTATGATGTATCAGTGTATGTAGTTTATGTATGTGTTACATATACATTCCAGGATGTACACAATAGTTAAAACAAAGAAATCTGTTTCTACAGATTCAAGAGCTACTATTGTACTTAGTTTTTACACTTCACATCTGGTATGCATTTGCTTTACCAGCAGGACTGTTTTTTTACCATAAGCATTTATGAAAATGTTTAGGTTTCTTGATTCCACACCTCATAGCGGCTGGCAGGGGCACAAAGCCATGCAGACATTAGTGTGGTGACACTGCTACAGTCTAAAACAGATGATAAGCAGAGGTGAACTTCTATCTTCTAATCTAGGTTGTAAACATGTTGATGCATTTGATCTGCTGTCACAGCCTGTAAACATTTACATAAATGTAAATACACTCATCATCAAAAGAGCAGTTGCAGCCAGAAGGAAGTGTCGTTTGCAGTGCTACTGGGAAGGAAGATTAAGGTTACCAGGGATGATGATGCATTTAGACTGATATGGGCAATATTTATTGAGCTACACATGCAGAACACAACATGCCAGTTGGCAACACAACATGCCAGACGTCTCAGCATAGAGAGTAGTGATTTCTAATGGTCTCCTGTGATAATCCATTCCATCCAGCTTGAATATCCTCACACAGTTCCTGCAGGTTTTGTGGTAGGGGTGTAGGTACCTTTACACCAGACCTTCTGGACGTGTGATGTGTGACAGAAAATCTTGGTGCTGACCACGGTGCCTCCACACACAGATTTGTTGTCTCCACCTCCTCTGTGTCACTCCATGACAGTCTGACACGACATCACTGCAGTCTTTGGTGACGTTGACGTGGTGTTAAGGGCAGTCGATGTAGCGGTCTACGTGCATGTAGTCATGCATCAACCAGTCGTCTGCCAATGATACTGGCACTAACAGGATGACTCATGGAGGGCATCACTGCTTGCTGAATGTCCACAATCGTGGCTGTTGGGTCAGTCAGATACAGCACTAAGGCCCGTCCTTGCTTACGTCACATGCACGGCCGAGCGTGAAACTTGAATCGTTCACATGTCTCACAGTGTCAGACCTACCCACCAAGTTTAGTTCCTGTGGGTTGATTCCGTCTGGCTACAGCTATTTGTGCAGCTGTTCTTTTGGTGATAAGTGTATTACTGCACTCAGAGTCTCCTTATGACTGTTAGCAGCTTCCTTATTACAATTTTGATAGTTCATGTGTAGCCAGCTGTTGGTAACCAACGTGTTTACGAGTATAGAGGCATGTAAGTTAGATGTTTTAATAATCAACATCATGTAGAAATGTCTGGCAATTATTGTGAACCTAATTGCTAAAAACTTGAGTAATGGAGGTTTAATCATGAGACATTAATTATGTGGAAGCCTTTAGTTGGCCGCAGTGGTCTTCCTGTGCTTCTTTCTTTGGACTATTAGAACGTAGAATGCAGATTAGAACCTTGACCAAAACGTGAGATGCAGGCTCTACACCACCTTCTGGTGGATTAAAGAGTTTGCGGTTCATAGTTGAATATGAGAGCATATAATCTTGGAGAGAAGCTAAATTGCCTATTAGAGGAAAGTGTTAACTGTTTTGTTGTCCTACCCCCTTTTTTGAAATCCTGAGGATGAATTGTGCTGCAGGTTGCTCACCCAGACTTAAGCCTTCTTCTTTTTGAAGGTACCATAATGAGGGCGGAGTGTTTGCTGGCGTCTAGATGCCAACTGGCCTCTGGTGGAGATGCTGACTAGCTTCCAGGCAGCTCCTCTAGCCTGAGGCACCCAGGCTTTCTCTTGCTGTAGCGCTGCAGGCAGGAGGCTTGGCATGGCTTGGCTTCATTCAATCCCCCTCCACACTGGATACATTGGATATTGTGGCTTTGAAAGACATGTACCCCGACAGCGCTGCGTGTTTTGGAATCATCAGAACGTGTAGCGTGATTTAGAGATTACCCACAGCCGTTGTTTTTGTTTTGTTGTTGCGGTTTTTGTCGTTTTCTGCAGCAGCTGAAGAGAACAAAGTGGCAGATGGCACTTGCATGAGGCCCGGCCCAGTTGCCCGGCCTGCAAAGCTGTTGCCGGAGAGGATGCCGGCCAAAAAGGAGGTCTCCCGACGAGCTTGAGTTTCATTCCTTGTTTGCGTCACATCCCGGTTTGGTTCATGGATCTCAGTGTCTTGGCTACCTGGGCCAAAACTGAGAGTGAAGTCAGCTCCTCTATTTTTGGAGGCGAAGAAGCCGTCTGTCGACTTCCGCCATCTCTTATATGATCTTAATGGCATGACTCATGACATGACTTAAGTGCTTAAGTACTGAGGTGGAGCGAAGGTATGTATGTTTGCACGTATCTTGTGTCTTGATTGAGAGGCCGCTGTCCCGTCAGCTCACTGTCATTTTGCCAAACATGATGGCAGGATTAAAGGTTAAGACCTTTTCAGATTAGCATTCAGCTTTCTGCAGGCATATTCCTTTCATGTTAGGCTGCTGATGATCATTTTGAAACTTTTAAAAGTTGCCTCCGCTGCCTCTGCCCATGAGCGAAGGCAAGATGACAGTGCAGAGGGGAGGAAGCTTTAAAAGAGTGCAAGGTTTGTCGCCAGATAATTAAGCCGATCTCCAGAGTGCGGGGTTTGGAAGTAAACAACCTTGAAGGCCTCAATCTGGATCATAATTTGCTTCTCAGCAGATGGTGTCGACCCCCACCCCCCACCACCCGCCCCCCAACAACTCCCGCAAACGCATTTAGCGGGACGCACTGAGCAAACATTCTCCTTGAGGGAAGCACTGACAGCACTGCTCTAAACCTCGACATGAAGCTGCAGATGTGGAGGCCCGCTGTCCATTGCTGAGAATCCAGGGCTGCAGATGGTGTTTTTCCACAAGTGGATTGAAGAAGGTTTTTTTCCCTGTTTATCGACAGAAGGCTGGCAGTTGGGTTTGGAGAGAGAAGGACTGTTTAGGAGAGAAGAAGACGTTCGTCGGTAAATAATAAACACATTTTTTTTTCCTCATGTCATTGGCCGATGTTTAGGGACCTCTGAGCCATGAAATGTGTCTGCAGAGATGCCAGACTGATCAGCTTTTAGAGCTTGGCTAAGCTGTGAAATGGCTGTTCTGGGAAAGCCAAACTGGTTGCTCCAAACCTTTTACAGCGAGAGTGGAGGAAGTCACAACGGCCTGAGCCTCTAAAGCCTTGAGTGAGGCGAACCACAATGAGGCATTAGTGACAATTTGTTCGCTTATTACTGACATCCGTCCTTGGAATCAGTGGGCGAGATGGAAGGCACAATGTAATATTGCTCATAGGGATGCACCGTTCCAGGAATTTTGGACTGATTCAGATGTCTGACATTTATCATGTATATATCTGCCAATGGCAATATATAAACATCTATAGCATGTAGAAATGCGGACTATAGCTGCCTGGATTTTTGAGCATTGCAGAAAAATATAGTGTCGTGCAAAAGTCAAAGATCGCCCTCCATTTATTACTTTGGGAGACAGAACCTCCTGAAGTAGGTGTGCTGTCCTAACAATTGTGGATAGCGTTGTCACCTCACAGCTAGGGATGCACCGATCTGATATTAGGATCGGATATCGGTTCCGATATTAATTAAGTTAGCTGGATCGGGTATCGGATAATTAGGCCAATCCATGGGGCCGATCCCCACTCTAATTCATTTGAGATGTGTGCTATCCTATTAACAGCATGTTTGTGGGGTACCTGTAGATGTAACGGGGAACCGCGGTCGCTGTGATCACAGACCAGCATGCTACGAGGTGAGATAACAGTTCCCCAGTCGAGTGGACTCGATGTGCAGAGGAAAAACTTACAAACGGGGAACAAACAAAGGCTGCCAGGAGGATGCTCAACGGAGCAAAACAAAACGATTTCCTCAAACAAAAAGGAGCCTGAATGAAATCCTCCTAACGCCTGAATCAAAAATGTATATATACATATATTTCTTTATTTTATTTATTTTTCGGTACTTCGGCAGCGCAAGTGCACTCTGAAGAGGGGAAGAAGCAAACAGCCTTGAGAGGCTCGAAACCTTTGATCCGGCTAGTCACGAGAGACATGTGACCGTGGCAACGTGAACTCAAGACTGAGCAACCAAGGACCGGCACTCTCACGCTTAAGTAGCGTGAGCTGAAGGTGTTAGCATTTGCCGCTTGATTGCTCATTGGTTGCCCTTTGTATCCCCCGAGTGGCCGGAGGTGGATCTGCAGGAACCCAAGACCTTACAATAGATTTGACTTACGAACAGGAACAACAACATGGAGTGAGCCAGTGAGTAAGCTGTTTGAGTAAGCTTAGTAAAGTATTGTTTATGTCAGTCCTGGTGCCTTACGTCGCTCCAACATGGTGAAGTATATATGGTATACATGGTGAAGTTTATTCATTCAAAAATGGATCGATATCGGGTATCGACAGATATGCAAAGTTTATGTATCGGTGCTGGTATCGGAACTGGAAAAGCTCGATCGGTGCATCCCTACTCACAGCAAGTAGGGCTTGGTTTGAGAGCCTGGGTGTCTGGGGGCCTTTCTGACATGCTGGGGGCTATCTGCCCTACGATGGACTGGCGGCCTGTCCAGGGTGTTTCCTGCCTGGAATAGGCTCCGGCACCCAACTACAAGTTATTTCTTCACATTCTGTTGATAATTTCAGTTAATTTTAATAAATTGTTCAATTAAAAAAAAGTTATATTTTATTGTAATGCTACTCTAGGAGAATTTATAGGGAGAATTATTTCCAATTTCTATACTTTCTAGATGCTTATCTATCATTACTGGTTTCTGCATCAGAAGATACATACATGACAAATATCAGATATTAGCTTTTGGCCCACAATTCTCAAATATTGGTACATCCCTAATAACAGTAACTCAATTTGGCCATTAATGTATGAACCACCAGTATGTCGTGTCCCCTGGTTTTCATTTCATCACTGACACTAATGCACTGCCTCTTAAGCTGCAGCCTCTGGAAATCAATACGGATTTCATTCAGGGGCCTCAGAATTTGGCCTTTTTTAAAATCAAGGCAGGACAGCTGCAGTTGTTTATAGACTCTGTCTGAGCTCGCTTCAAACTTTTATGCAGTTCTATTAAACAGACTGCTTTACTGATGAAATATCACCTATAGAATTTGTAATAATCTCCTCCCACATCTTATTCAGTATGTTGGTGTTCACTGGAAATCATGTTTCAATGTGATGCAAATGAGGCTTAACATAATATCTGGCGTGCCACTAGCATATCACTGCTGTTGGAACAAAACCTTGTACCTCCATTTTAGACATGTTTCAGCTTTTGACATAATTTGGGAATGCCTGTTGTCTTTTTACATTGTGTGTAAATTTTTGTGATTCCTTCTCCTGTAAAGTTATCAATGTGGAAATACAAGGCTTTGTTTGGGCAGCAATGATATGCTAGGTTTCCTTAAGCGCTTTGGAGGTTAAACTCAGTCACTAATAATTATAGAAGTGGTGGTGGGGGTGGTGGTTGTAGTTGTTGTTGTAGTAGCAGTAGTAGTATTAGTAGTAGATGTAGTGGTGGTGGTGGTAGTAGTAGCAGTAGTAGTGTTAGTAGTAGATGTAGTAGTGGTGGTGGTGGTGGTGGTAGTAGTAGTAGTAGTAGTAGTAGTAGTAGTAGTAGTAGTAGTAGTAGTAGTAGTAGTAGTAGCAGTAGTAGTGTTAGTAGTAGATGTAGTGGTGGTGGTTGTGGTGGTGGTAGTAGTAGTAGTAGTAGTAGTAGTAGCAGTGGTGGTGGTGGTGGTGGTGGTGGTAGAAGTACTGGGCCAGCAAAAAGATTTTTTCATACATGTGGAAGAAATTCGTCCTTAGGTTGAGGATTTGTCATGACTGTTTGACCCACATGCCACAAATAAGCACCTCATATAACACCATGCTAACATTAGTATTATTTATTTAGCTAAATGTTTGTGATGGATGTTTCAGTCACATTTTTAAATGAACAAACCAAAAGCCGCCGGTATTGCTAGTGTGTATATGAGAATATGGGAAGCATATACAAAATGACTTGAGAAATACTACGAGCCTGAAGCTGACTTCTTGTTTAAACTTCTTCTTCCTCTTCTTTTTGAGGTGGAACAGAAAGTTTAAACAAAAAGCTCTCAGTTGCCGGCATATTTGATCTGTTATAGGGCTACACAGATTAGACCGTCATGTTCGTGACATTTTAGCTGACTGTTAATTAGCCTGTAAATAGTTAGGATTAACAGTAAAATGTTTGGTGTCTGGCGCTGCGTTGAGTCACCAATCACAATTCTGCCCCCACACCGCTGTGGCTATTCTTACAATGAATTCGGTTCTGCTGTCTCAGTTTAAGCCAGAGTCCCACCCTGAAGGTCAGGTAGAACAAGTTGGTAGACCTGACCCACCTTTGCAGGCTAGACAGGAGCAGGCCGTTTCAGAGTGGTAAGTTTGTTCTGTTTTAGCTCTCTGTGCATTGTGTCAGGGCGTGTCGGGCAACACAATAAGGATTAGTATAATTTAGCAGACCATTTACATACACGAGAAGCAACGTAGCACAATAAAGGAAAAGTAAAAAAACGGAAAAGCATAATAGCTCCACTCTAATAATGATTTCCAATTGTATGTCTCAGTACACAGAGATTAACTGCATATAGTGTTGAATATAAATAATTGTATTCGTATATTTATGTGGCACTACGTTCTCTGTACCAACTTTACAGATGTCAGAAATATACATATCGAGACACATAATGTGTCACAAAAATTTGTTGACATATTATGATATTATGTTTCTGCCGTATCGCTCGGCTTTGCGACCTACTCAGTTGCCTTGGATTCATATGTAATGCATGTGAGACTGAGAGCTGTTAGAGCCACACCTGGACACCAGTCACACTTGTACGCTTCCAGCTGTTGAATCTGTTTAATTGAGTCAGTTATCCTGCACGTTTATTGCTATATTAGTAGATTTACACTCTGAGGTGTCAGAGGAGATGCAGTTGATGTAAACAAGTATTCAAACTAGTGTAATGAAAGATCAGTGCTGCTTTATGAGGCCTACAGGGGAATTCCCATGCCATCTTCTCAGCTGTCAGTTGATGGTTATGACTGATATTATGACAGAACTTGCCTGGCCTTCAGCTCTGGTTGAAGTGTATGCCAGATGTCAGCAATGTGAAAATCAGGCATCATCAAACTGATTTAATTAGGTGATTAGAAATGGGCTGTTAAAGCAGTCCCTGGCCAGTTGGCTGTAGCTGTTCTGCTTTGGTTGGAATCAAGAACAGGAAGCAGTAGCAGAGAAGCCTGCGGATCAGGTGACACTGTTTTGCTCCTGGCATGTTGCATTTCATTCTACGTAGTTCCACCTGTATTTTGTGATGGGTGTAGAATTTGAGGTTGTGTGACTTTGAGTTCGTGTTCATCTGCACCTGAGCTTAAGATCAACCTGAAATGAAAAATTGCCCACAGTTATTAATGATAAAATTCTTGTTTATGTTGAAGTGTATCCCCATCTTCTGATCCTTGGTTACAGCACAGTTCACTGGTGGGTTTACCCTCAACCCTCCTAGCACCTCCTAGCTCCCAGGTCAAAATACACAGCTAGCACTTTGAAATATGCCAAGGGACGGAAGGAACTTTGTGGTTGTGATTTGTGATTCACACTGACTATTTGCAAAACCCCAAATGGATTCTTCTACAGTTGTTTTTACTAGTTTATGCTGGTAATTCTCATTATTATTATTTAAACAAAAGTTGGGGCAATATGTGAAATGCAAATGAAAACAGAAGGCAGAAATCTACTTTGACCTGTATTTGAATGAAAACAGTTCAAAGACAAGTTAAATTATGTTTTATCTTATCATTGTTTGTTTATAAACATGCTCTCATTCTGAAACTGAAACTCATTCTGGAATATGTTCCAAAACAGGTGATGCGTGCTTGGATATGAAAAAAGCATCCAGGAAAGGCCTATTCCTGTGTGAGCAAGGATGGGTCAAGGCTTGCCAAAGCAACACTATCAGCAAATAGTCCAGCTGTTTAAGAACAGTGTCCCTCAACTAGCGATCGCAAAGGTTTTTAGGAGTTTCACCCTCTCCAGTGCATAGTACCTTCAAAAGCTTCAGTCTCTACGTGTGAAGGAAAAGGCTGAAAACCACAGATGCATGCCCTTTGACCTCTCGTATGGGCGTTTAAAACCTGCAGAATATCACTGCTTGGGTTTGAGAATACCTGTTAACAAACATCATCTGTCTCTGCCTCTACGACTGCAAGTTAAGGCATGCAAAGTGGAAGCAGTATGTCAACAACATTTAGAATCACTGCCAACTTCTCTGGCCTCTTCTGAAATGGACGGATGCATAGTGGAAACGTGTTTTGTGGTCTGATGAGTGGTCTGATAACCTTTCAGATTGTTTATAGAACTAATGGAGTTTGTGGTCGTTGGACCAATGAGAAACCTAAATCATTAAAAACAGAGTCTGTCGTGGTTCTCATGGGTATTAGTGGGTAACCTTCACATTTATAAAGGTACTATTAACTCAGAACACATTTTCGAGCAACATATGCTGTGCTTTATTTCAACATGATGACACCAAATCACATTCTACATGTGTTACAGCACCGTAAGTGAGAGTGCGAGTGCTAGACTGACCTGTCTGCAGTCCAGACCTGTCTACCATTGAAAACATCTGTGTAATTAAGCTCAGAATACAACATATATATGTGTATATAGGTGTATAGTTGCACATCTGAAGACTTGTATAACAGAAGAATGGTACACAATTACACTTTCAAAACTGGATCCATTTTGTGGCATTAGTCCCCAAATGATCAAGGGCTGGTAAAAGAAAAGGTGATGCAACACAGTTGCGCACATGCTCCCGTCTCAGCCTTTATGGACCGTGTTGCAGTGAAATGAACAAAAGCAGTTTTCTAAGGTTAACAAGTATAAACAAGTTTATACAATTATGATGTGTTTTGTTACCGCTTTCAGTTCAGTACAGGTCAAACAGTTAGATGCTACTCACTGCTGTCCTATTAGCATTTCATATAGGTTCCCAAAAAAGCACAATTTCTTCCGCAGACGTTCCACCTGTATGATGAGTAAGACTCTGGGCACACTGTCAGGATTCTGCCAATTGCATTCTGAGCGATATGCACTTCTGTGTAACCTAATGCACTGGTCTGACACGAATCAAGATTGTGTTGTCCCAGTTAACTTCAGGCCAGCAAACAATAGTGTCCACCCATCGTGTGGCATGCTTTTGATGGGTCATTTTGCATGTCAACCCAATTTCCTTTTCCTGCAGTAGTAGGCGGTTCATGGACATGTTCAGTGGTGAAAGGTGTCAGACTCTTTCTAGAGAGTCTAGCCATTTTTTGGCCATATAAAATGTATCATTTGCAGTTTTATTAGTCAAACTGGCATTTGGTTTTCCATATTAATTCAGATGCCTATTTAAAAAGCGTGAATCAAATAAGGTGTTGCATAGAAAGGAAGAGAGCACTGAGTCATGCTGAATTATGCTATGACATTTTGGTAGGTGTAAGCAGCAGCGTTCAAATACAGCATGAGGGAGTTTTACATCACATTACTTATGTCGTAAAATTGCACACACGTCTGAACTTATGACCGTTGTGGAAACGTATGATTAGTTTATTTGTATTGGTCTTATATAGTAAAGTGGTTCTGCCATTGTTACAACAGACCCTGGTGCTGGAGACCTACGTTCCTGCATTGTCCAGCAAGTCTTGAAAACTTCTTCTGAACTTCCTGTGTGGCTGGATCTGATGCATTAGTATTAGGTAGAATGAGGGGCAGTATGTTATAATGCAAATTGGAACTGAACTTTGCATGACAGTAGCTTTCTGGGACTAGGGTTGGTGACCACTGCAGTGGGTGTTAAAGGACAGTTTTTGCACAGTTTAGAGCTCCCGTAATAAACTTTAGGTATCCATAAAATGGAAAAATAGCCCATTTCGAACGGGACTCACTAGCTGCCTCTGGCATTCACTTGTGTTTCATCCCATCTTTATGTCTACTGTAAAACCTCTTTTTCAGCCTAGCATCATTTAGACCCACCCCGTGCTCTGTGTGGCTGCAGTAATGTCTTTATCTAGAAACTGTAGTATCATATTGCACAATGACCTTTAGCCGCTAGCAGAGCAGAGCAGCAGTCTCACTGCAGAGATAGTGTTTACTACATGCTGTTTGGAATGACCTATTCTGAACAGCCTAGAAAAGATATGACGGGGCTTGACTGTGAAATGTTACATGCACTTTGCCCAATATCAGCTTTTTTTTAATACCTGATGTTGCTGGTGTTGGTACCGGTACCGAATTCCTCTGTGCTAAAGTGCCTCTGTCAAGGGCAGATCTTTGAGCTCTGATCTGAGGAGTTGCCTGCTGCTGTATTTTACCGTATACCAAAAGCAATCTAGGCTTCTAAGGCTGGGGGAAAATCGACACGACATGGTATCATGGTATTTTGCCTGGTAATATTATATGGATACACAAATGCCACATTGTTATACTTTATTATATGAATGTAAAGTATGGTTTTTATGAGAGTGTAAGTCAGTCTCTTTGCTAGGACAGTCCTGTTTTGCTGCAGTGACATTGACTGAATTGAGATGGACGGACTGAAACCTTTCTCATTAGATAAAATGAATGTTTACAAGGTTCTCCTTTTAATGTTCAGTTGGCAAGGTTGAACTCCAATATATTGCAATATATGTTAACACAATTATTAGAATATTGCAAAACTTTTAATATTGTATTGTGACTTAAATATCATGACAACATCGCATTGTGGGGCCTTTGGTGATTCCCATCCTTAGAGACTTCAGTGTGAATTAGTGGAGCTAGACTTCTGTGGACTGAATGGGTGTATGTATGTAAATACATTGACTTTCATCACGTCACGAGCTTAATTTCCATACATGAACTGTATGGACTGTGTTGCATTTGCAAGTGACTGCATTATTTGGTTCATGATTCATGATTCATCGGCATACCTTTTGTGTAGTCCGTCATGAATAATCATGTTACGTTTAAGCGTAATAATTTTTTTTACATTTAAAAAGCAGTGCATTATATATTATAGCTATACGAGTGGACAAAGTAGAAAATACAGTATTTATTACCTTCAGTCATCGATTTCACATCAACCTGAACATCAAAATAATTTAGTAAAAAATACGATAACACTTATAAAAAGACGTAACGTGACACACGAGTGTTTATAGAACTTTGTTGAGCTTCTTGTTGTCACGCCTTATTACATTTAGAAACCGCATCTGAGTCAATTAGAATAGTCAAGTAACAGACTATTAGCACTGTAAGACATTCATATCACCCTGAAGTTTCTGCATCTGTTATTTATTTATTTATTTATTTATTTATTTATTTATTTTATGTGTCTTTTTGGGGAACAGGGGGGTGCAGGGAGAGTACACTGCTAAATATGCTGTAAGTGTTGCTGTTGCAGTCAAAGGCTTTAAGACCAAGAAACCCTGATGCTGTTTTAAGTCTGTCCAATTAGATTCATCACACACACACACACACACACACACACACACACACACACACACACACTGCTGACTGGGGCTGATTTGATTTCCCGTCGTTGCTCTTTACATGCCTCCTTTTCTCTTAATTGGATTTGCCTGGATGCAGGGTGACGCAGTTACACGGACCATGGGGAATTTGGACACACAACAAAACATACATACATACATACATACATACACACACACACACACACACACACACACACACACACACACACACACACACACACACACACACACAATGTGTGTTTACAGACATTGCGGGATAGTCCGGCATCGTTTATGCCTTCATCCTTCATTCATTTAGTCACACTTTCTTTGTGTATGCCAAACACAACAGGTAGCATTCCTGTTACATCTGTGAGGAGGATCCATTCCGCATTACACAGACGGAATCCACCTCTCACTGATCCATATACCTTTACCAGTTTAGCTGTTCAGCGCGGTTATATTCCACACTGTTCCCTGAATGAGAGAACTCTGTTACTGACACAAGCCTAATTGTAGGAATAGAAAGCTGACAGTAATCAACAAGGCTGTACAGTGCATTGTTTGTTAACCGTAATCAGGATATTGGCCTTTGTGATGCTGATATCACTGAATGCTGCAGTATGCAAATCAGCGTTGACAATGGTTTCATTATGTCTTGATAAATCACAATCAGAGTTCCGGTTGAGTGCTTCTGTGGGTGCTGTGATGAATGTATTCATGCAATCTGATGACAGTACATGATTTTGCTCAAAATAAGCCAGTCGGTCTTTAGCAGTGTCACATTATTGATTGACCAGCCTTATTATAAAATATTACAAGACAGTGCAGTTGCACTACGCAGCAGGCCAACAATATTGTGTGCAACACTGAAAGACGTTATATGTCAATGAATATGTGGTTGCTTTCGAATTTTCGACTTAATGCGGCCCTACTCAACGTGATGGCTGGGCTTTAAACAATGCATGCTGGTTAGAGATTATGATATATATATCATAATCAGATGATTTCACTGGTTCCCGTCCAGTGATTGAAAAGTCTCCTTCCAGTCTGCAGGTCCAAAGGCAGGTTTGATCTCTCGGGTCCTCGTCCCTGCGGTCAGGCAGTCAGACGGACACCTAAATCCTCTGTGATCCTCTGCCTGTTTACAGAGGGCAGCTGAGCTCATTAAAAGCTCCTTTTCCATTAGGCACCAGTACTGAACAGGTCTGGGTACAGAGAGACTTTGGAACGTCCATGCCGGCTGGGAAAGGGCAGAGATGGATTAACTTATTACAGTCACCGTATAAACACAGGGAAAGTGTTGGTGGAGACAGATTGGATTGGATTAATTGGATGGTAGCTTTTGGCAGTGGTGCTGTGCCTTATCAGCTAGCCAATATATGGATTGGACCTTGGTGCTGAATTGATGAGTATACTGATCCTCACCCTAACAGGTATATTCACTACAGCCATGTGCGGCCAAGATAGCATAATTGCTCTCACGCTCTCTGGATGTGTAAGGACAGAGCGATGCTAGTCTGTAAGCTGATGTAATACAGTTGGCAGTTTGTGTTTTTGCCAAGCATATTTAGGTGTCAGATGATGTGTTGGAAACAGTTTGAAAATGGATGGGTTGGTGGATGGAAGGATATAATGGGGAGAGAAGGAAAAGGAACTGAGAAGAGGAAGAGAAGAATAAGAAAAGAGGAAGAAGAGGACAGGGAGAACGAAGAAAACACTGATGAATAAAAGGAAGAGGGGTGAATATACAGAAAAGGAAAAAAACAGAGAAAGGAGGAGTAAAGGAAGGAAGAGAGGAATAAGAAAAGGAGAAATGGGGAAATAAGAAGACAGATGGTAAGAAAGTAGGGAGAAGAGAGAGGAGGAGGAGTTGAGGGGGAATAGGAGCAGGGAAGAATGAAAGGAGAAATGATGGAATGGAGAGAGGAATAGAGAGGAGGTAGAGTGAAGGAAGAATAAAGAGAGAGAATGAAAGCGGAGGAAGAGAATAGAGAGTGAGTGGGAGAGGGGAAATGAGAAGGGAAGAGAGAGATATTGTATCTCTCCATGCTGCACTGTGGGTATACAGTATGGCCGGTGTGTCAGCCTCCTCAGACGAGGATATAAGCCTTATATCTGCGTACACAGAAAGTGGTAGTGACTTGACCCCTGTCTGTGTTTAATAGCCCAACACAGTTGGAGAAAATCCAGACTCTCCCAGTATAACCCCATTCATCATGTATGAATCACTGTTAACCATCGGCTATTTAAAGCTCAGCATGGGGGGGGTGTGCGATCGCAGGAACGTTAAGGAAGGGATCTCCCCCTGATATGTCCACGAGCTCCGTGTCACGGTAAATCTGTCTTTCAGTCTCCCTGGCTCAGTCTGTGACACTCACACAGGGCGTTACAGGGATAACCCAGACTATAAATACATATCCAGTCAATGGTGTCAAAGCAGAGAGAGAGAGAGAGAGAGAGAGAGAGAGAGAGAGAGAGAGAGA